>CM028127.1:13438252-13488638 GCA_016254315.1 Anopheles parensis
CTAGGGCACTCGTGAGTGGCCCATCCTCAAATCGTGCGTTTCATTGATGATACGCATTGATGAAATAATCAATTTCTATATGTTTTGTGTTTGTTATTGAAAATTATATAGGTATTGGAGTTAAGTTTGGATACAGCACCGGAGTTAGCTCCAGAGTATTTCGGTCCAATTATCCCGGAATCCGGTTTTTATAGTAGGAGTCGAAGTGGATTCATGAATCAACTCCTGACTAGTCACCACTAGTAGAGGGGCAACCACATAAATCCTCGGCCTGTTCCGAAACTCTAAGGATTCATAATTCAATGAGGATTCATAGATCTTCAGAATAGAGAGTCAGAGTCATTCATTCAGTTCAAAGATTCATTCTTCAGAAAAGAGATTCAGATTCATTCATTCTATTTTCTAAAAAAAAGCTGGTAGGATTTTGAAATTTAGAAAAAATCCTGTACATCAGATAAGATGTGTCTAAGTGATCTCTTACAACTCATTAATCAACGATATAATCCTGTGTTGCCTTTTATAATTCTTTTCTTTGCTTGTAGCACGACAACAAAACCGTAGCATCATGTTACGTATCACAAATAATATAAAGTGACACCTTGTTTCATGTTTCCACATGGAAAACCAACCGGAAACCGTGCAGAACACCGAACCCGACAACAGCACAGAACGCTCCAAATTACTTCCTACGATGGCAAATTATGCATCATCACGCCACACCACCGTTTGCAAGGATAATATGTTGCACTTTTGCAGTGTGCAGCGCGAAAGGAGCGGATCAAACGAAACACGCTGCACTTAAACATTTGCTGGCTGCAAATCCGTTGCAGATGAAAACACGAATCGTGATGAAGGTGAAGTAATTACTCATACTACAGCATTACACAAAAGCAACTAGAACGTTGTACGATTTATCAAAAAAAGACACTGCATTCGTTTGCTGTCTCGAATACCCCCGTCGGGAGTTTTCCGTCCCCGGACCATCGCCGGAAAACTGTGGCAGACAGCTGCCGGATTGTTCCGTTGTCTTTCGATGTACCAGTTCGCTAATCTTCCGGCACCCGTGCCCGGACATTCCAACGCTTTTTGACACCCGTTGCCGAAACGTTTCGGTCAAACCGATCCATCATGCGAACGTGGCTTCCGTGGCTGGACGAGCTGGAATAAGTTTAGGTACCGCACAGTCGTACACACGCTCGCCCATAACACACGGAACGTTTTCTTTTATCATTGCACATGTAACCGAACCCCGAAAACCATATTTCATCAGCCGAACGCACGAAACCTGTAAACCATCGTAAGGGTGCCCGGTTCGTTGAAAAGTTGAGGAAAACTCAACGAGAATGGCCGATGATAAATTGACCACTCGAATGTATTATAAATTATTTATCATTCATTGCTAGTAACTTCATACCGATGGGAAGTGATGACGATGAGGGATGTTACCACGATGGTGGTCAAAGAGGAGACTTTTGTTGCAGTAGTTCGTAATAAATTCATCATATTTTATGCCAACATACTGTGTAGTTCGTTGTTCTGTTCGGTAGGAAAGTGTTGTCATGTCCGTTGCCTTGATGCAGGGACGTCAAAATGTTGTCATCAAGTGACAGCAATTGTAACCGTTAGTTGTCCTGTTAGTTTGATGATGAAAGAAAGTTGGAGAAAAAGACAGAAAAGTGAGAGAGAAAGAGAGGAGTTAAAGAGTTTCCATACGTTTCCATACGTGTAAAATATGTGGCCTGTTTCATAGGAGGTTTAAAGAATAGAAAAATATATCATAAATTAACAACAAATTGATTTATTTTTGTGGAAAAAATTGCAATAAATGAAGTACTTGTATTATTTAAAAATTCAAAAAAAAAATTAAAAAATCTTTTCATTGATCATTCCTTATTCATTACACAATTAATTTAATAATCATTCTTAACTTTTGTGTCATGTACGCGTTGATGGATTAGATCGCACCCTGCCATGCCTGACATGTTTCAAGACTCAAGACAACATCATTTCAACACCAGTCACGTTCCGCTAACAATCATCTTGTCCATCCACCAAACGAATACAAACTGACAAGAACGCACGATGGTGACCAGGCGTCTCCATCGTACGTGGAAAGCTTCACCATACTTCCGATAGCAACTTCTGCGGACAACGTTCACACACACACACACATAGACAAGATATTTTCCATAACCGGTTATCAGTCGGTGGATTCGGATGTGTCTGAAAGCATTCAATTTAGATCGTACTTTCCCAACCATTGCCGGACGGAATGGAGTGATGGAGTTATTGGTGTCCATTGGAAGGGAACATTCATCGTACAACCACGAACCAACCGATGCAATTCAACTTTGCCATTGGATCCGTTCGGGGTAGATGAACGTTAAAAAATCGCTGTCCCGGTCCAGAGCGACATCACATGCCCGGCACAAGGCTATAGCTCGTAGGGTCGTAAATCTTTCGTCGAATGACGAGCAGACTGGTAGACGAACAAGCTCAAGTAAGTTTTCTATAGTTTTTGCTGGCGAGATTTGCATACCACAAACGGCGGATGGAAGATATGACAAACAAAGGAGAGTATTTATTTTACTACACTATCGTGAAGGAATTCTAACTAGTTCCGAATATTCTTAGAACTATAAAATAATAAAATTCATCGGTATTTACCAAACTAAAGAAACTTAAACTGACATCATTAAAAACGGAGTTTCTCGATACCAAGAATAAAAAATGATTTTACTCGAAAATTTCTTTAATTACATACATTTCAATTATTCATACTTAAAAAGATATGAATTGTCTAATCGAATGTTTTTACTGCCTTTACGCGACACTAAACTGCGTATACTAAAAGCAGCGTGTTAGTGTTGTGTGGTTGAGTAATTGCTGACGAGATGCATTCATTATCTGCATTTACTTAACACTATTCGCATCAAATCTCCGTTCCTTGGTTTGATGGTCCAATTCAAATCGTACAGTCTAAGGACGGAGAGCTGCTTCTTCTAAATGCTTCTTCTCCGGAGTATACAGTTTTATGGTTCCACCGCAGCGAGTTGCTATCGACTTGTGGAGGTGTACGAAAATCCCCAAGCTCGAACGTACATACATGGCGGTTCCTAGTGATGTGCTCAGCATCGAACAGCATGCCATCCCATACAGACAAATGTATCATCATTTTTCTTTTTCAACGCGCTTACGAAGCTTTTCCCCAGGCCACTTTTCTAACCACCAACGAGAGACTCCCTCAACGCGGTTCGAAGCGATGTCCTCGATGTTCTTCCTTCGTCTACACGCCAATACCGTGTGCTGGCGGAAGAGTCTTGAGTCCTCCCGGACTTGGGTTGGTTTGGGTTTTTATTCTTCGAAATATTTCCGAGCAAATTCCCGCGACGTTCGTGACTGTCGTTGCCTGCTGCAATTAATGTTGAGCTTTCCCGTCGCCAATGTTCCGGGGCGGGGGTGGTGGGACGATAATGATGAAGCGCCACCATGACGATGGCCACGTTTACTTGACGAAACGATACACGAAGAAAGCTTACTTGCACGATAGGACACCAGAAGAAGGGAAGTTGGTGGAGGATTTTACGGGGACTAGGGAAGTATCTTGTGTGCCGCTGTGCACAAAAAAAAACCTCCACCACCCGCGGGAGGCACTTTTGTGGGCGTCCGGGCGGATGGAATCTTTGGTTTTGGAAACTAAATAAATTCCATCCCGTGGGATTCGGTGTCTCGGTTGAAATTGTTTTTGTGGTTGGGGTACCCACCCGCTCCTCCTCTTCACCCCCTTTTTTAACCAGTTACCGGGGTCCGCAGCGCGATAACGATGTTGATGAAAATGTTTTGTAAGCCACGGGGTAGCTGCACTGTCGTAAATTCCTTCCGTGCCATCTTGAGGTTGCCCGCGAGCGAGGTCGGGTTTTTGTGTAAAACGCGTGCTGGAGAGCCCGTACGTGAGCCAGGTCGTGTGTCAGCTGCTTTATGCTGCAATGTATCGCAATGCTGCACACTCAAATTAATTACATTTTGTTTTTTGAGAGCAGGCTGATAAGAGCCTGAAAGACTTTACAAAAAAAATATTGTATGACAAATTGCATCGTTGCAGTGTGTCACTAAATGCATGAATTCAGATCATATTGAACGTGTACTCCGAATGCAAGTGGTGTCAATCAGTTTGTGAAGAGCTTTATGAAATGTACGTATGTGCAGTGCGATGTGTAGCGCTCAGGTAAAAAAAGATAAAAAAAAAAACAATTAAAAAAAACTCACAACACAACGAAGCGAAATATATTTTTTTCCTGAAGTGTTCATTCAATTCATATTTAATTAACTTTCTTTTTTACACATTTGCATTGTTGCATGTAACGCATGAATAGCAAAATCATATAAAAAAACTATTTTTTTTTAATCAGCACATTATTAACAGCAGATGAGTAGCAAACAATAAAGCGCAATTTATTATGCGCTAGCCTTTTTACCTTTCTGATCTTATTCAAATTACGCCGGCTATCACATTACAAACACCAACATTCGATTTTTCTTCTTTTGCAAAACACGCATCAAAATGTCAAACACGACACGAAACATATTTATGGCAATTAGGAAAAACATTTACATAATGATGTAATGATTATTCGATTTAAATTAGCATCGTCCGTTCCAGTTCTCCTTTTTTGCGGGGGCGTGGAATTGAAATTTGCCATGAAAGAATTAAAAAAAAGAAGTGATTTCCACAGCAACTCTCGTCACAAATCTCTAATGCAATGCAGATAAATTAATAAATGCATGTAAAACCATACCAATTATTAGTGGAGTTTGTGGTGAAGGGTGCGGGAAAATTCAATTTCTAACACATACACACACACATTCACGAAAGCCAAAAGGGGAAAGCTTTTTGCTTTCCTGCACAATGTTTTTTTTTGACTGCACATCCCTACGAAGTAGTGATGGGCAAAATTCTGTTTTGGTCGAAATCGATTCCGGAGCGCTCCACATTTTTCGGAATTGATTGCGGATAGTAGGTTCGGAATAAGATCCCGGAATTGGTCCTGAATAGGATCCGGAATTGATTCCGGAATTGAATCCGGTGTCGATTCCGGAATAAAATTCGGAATGGTTCCGGAATTGGTTCCGAAATCGGATCCGGAATTGAATCCGGAGTAGATTTCTGAATAGGATCCGCAATAGGATCCGGAATTGGTTCCGGAATTTGATCCGAAATTGGTTCCGGAACCGGATACGGAATTGGTTCCGCAATCGGATCTCGATCTAGCAATCGGATCAGAAATCGGTTCCGGAATCGAATCCGAAGTTGCTTCCGGAATCGAATCCGAAGTTGGTTCCGGAATCGAATCCGGAATTGATTCCGGAATATGATCCGGAGCCGGTTCCGAAATCGAATTCCGAATCGGTTTCGGAATCGAATCCGGAATAGGAAATCGGACCGAACACGGAATCGGAACCAGGAACTTACGAATTCTAGTGCCCATCACTACAACGAAGCTTCGTTCTAAAATGGGACTAATTGAAGTATCGGTCGCAACAAGTCAACCTTACCGTAAGAAGCGACTAGTTGAGTATTACAGAAAAAGAGAGGTAAATTAGAGGCTTCCAATCGAACACCGACTGGTTGCTGGTTAGTATGCATTAGAAACACTAGTAAGTGCAATATTGTGATCGGTGCAATATTGTGATGCAGTCACCGCAAAACTGCTATTGTAAATAGCGTATGATACTAACATTATTAACATTGTGTTTTCCCCATTTAGGCGCGAGAGAAAATGGGTTAAAATATTTTGCATCGCTTGGGAACCCTCGTTGTATGCACGGGGATGCTGTTCTTACTTAAAGCACACATGCTTCCTTTTAGTGTTTTGGAGCATGTTTCAACATTGATCCGTACCGGATGTATTGAATTATTTGCACTGCACTGACGTCACACTGACGGTAGGCCGTGATGATAAAACAAAAAAAAAAACAACGAGAAACACAGGAAAGCTTTTGTTTGTGTAGTCACTGTCACATAAAACTCGATTACCGTACACTCATTACCATGCAAATGGGCATAAAGGGCCCCGGGCAGGACAGTTAATGCGTTTTGTTTTCCATTTCCTGCACACTTGCGTACGCATTTTGCTATTACGTTCCGCATTATTTTCCAGCCGTTTGCAAAGAGATTGGCTAGCCTTGGTGCTATATGTTTTGTAGCTTAGTAGATAGTAAACACGTTAAACTTTGGATATGGAATGGAACCAGCCACAAATACGAACCTTTTTCCCCATTTTCCAAGCCTCCAAGCCCCAAGCGTGTGTTCCGAAGAATAAAAATTCAATTTTTCGATTCGTCAAACTGTACCGCACCGTCCAACGAATTACCAAACCCAGTGACAGTGCTTTTCCACCGATTATGGTGATTTTATTTGCTATCGCCCTGGTAGTTCATCGACGTTAGTGATGCTTTAATTGAGTTTACACGTACCGTGCACACGGAAAGAGTTCCATATTTTGTGTGGGAGCTTTTCAATTACTTTAAGCACAGCCACCCGAAAAGCAAGCCCCAGATTGGGCCGACACTAATTATACGTTGGCCAAAGCATTGGACCGCGTGTAGTGAAATCATTTTAAATGCACATGAACGAACACAACATTTTAAATAAACATCCGCGCAAACAGGGCTGAAGCTCATTAGTGTGGTGTGTTGTGTGTGGTACTTAACACATGCTTTCACAAGCCACAGCTACGACATCTTATTGAAACAGGCCAAATCGGAATCGGGGGTCTATCTCTCATTATGCAATGTCGTTATTGGCATCTCGCCCACGTTCGATTGTGGCAAGCGTCCCCCGGCGACAACATCAATCAACTCTCGTTTATGAATGTGATAAAATGTGTATTTTTCCATTGTCTTTTTTGTTCTGGTTCTGTTTATTTTTTATTTAAAAAAATATTTCAAAAAGCAGATGTCTGAGTATTTTTGCAGTTGGTGTAAAACATTAATTGTTTTACATTGTTATAGTTAGTCTTTTTGACCTCACCCTGTCTGTGTAACAATTTGCAAATATAATTCATCAATTGTTTCGGATTTTATGACAATTTTTGTATACACTTTTGTAACGATTTATAAATCCGTTTTCCCTCCTTAGCTTGCGAGCCATAAACCCATACTTTATTGGACAGATTGTACCTTTTTAAGGTGAAAAATGGAAATCATTAATACGGCGATTAAATTTCTACAAATTACTGTGTTTGTGCATGATGTCCCGTAAATGTAAACCGTTAAATTAAATATTTTTATTGGATTTCTCCAAAAAGCGGATATTGAAATGAGATACACTCACACATCTACTACCTGTATACCGTATCAATCCATGCAGAGATCAATATCCACCACAATTTAAATTCTTATGTGACAAACGCTGCTACTGGGGGGAAAAAAATCGTAATGAAATATTAAAAATTTATTTCCTTCCCATTTCCCGAATTCCACGCGAAAAAAAATCCACAATATTGCTTCCCGTTTACTACGGGATTCAATCCGTATTCGGGGAACGCTTGATTTTTTTCCCCCATTTTTCACACAGAATTTCAATATCGTTCCATCGTTTGCCTTCTTTTACAAAAAAAAATGGTGAAGTGTTTAATATGTTCCCGGACGACATTTATGAGTTGTATCCCACACTAGAACCACAATCGATAGAGTTTTGTGGGGTGATTTTTTCGATTATGTATTGGTAAACAATTTTACACACACACAAAAAAAAACAATCACCAATAAATAATGTTTCGTTTGCTGCAAAAAATGAAAAATTCTTACTCATAAAAAAATAATTTATTTTTCTTTGTTTGTTGATTTTTTTTTGTTTGATGAAACTTTTTTGTTAGATATACAGTTTTACCTGACCTCAATTGCTCTTGTTATAATATTCTATAAAAAAAACTTATTTGCTATAAAATATATTTCCTATTAGTAAATATTTGTGTCTGCAGCTTTAACGTTCAGTTCGTCATCCATCGAAACAGACGATTGTATCAATCGTTCCAACAGCAACGAAAGATTATCTCCAACCCCATAGGCTGGCAATTTTGCCAATTGGCGCGACATCCTTGTGACTGTTGCACACGTTGTTCTGGCCGTTTGTCCCCCGGACATCACCACCAACTGTAGAACGGTGGCAACGACCAAAAGAAACATTATACCACATCGAATTGTTCCCATTCTACTGGCAGCGTATTCCGAACGTCAGTTGGCAAAAGTTGCTGCTGCCACGGGGATGACAATGTTGCTACAATGGCGTAGAAGAACGGGCTTACGCGTTTCTCCTGCGGTGCGAGTGTCGTAATGAGAACCGTGACGAGTACGAGACAATATCCGTTGGTTTACTGTTTCTGGCTCGTAGCACCTCGGATGCTTGTTAGCGGACAGTAAGCTCGTAGCAGCTCGTTTTATAACAAACCATCAATGCGACCTTCCAAACAAAAAAAAAAGAATTTCCATTGCATCGATCGTAACTTGAGATTAAGATTGCATCATTTGTGGAGGTCGCACCTGTCCCTACACACGACAAGAGGCAACCTTAGCCGTCCCCGATGGTAAAAGAGGTCACAATTTCTCAACACTACAACCGGTAACATCGGTACGGCAAAGAACTCCAGACATGATAACAAACGAAAAAGGTAAAAGCAAGCGTAGTTAAAATGATAACAATCGTGGTTGAAAACACTGTTGTTTGCGTTTAGTAGCAAAGACATAAAAGTATTAATTTGTATGTTAATTATTATTGCTTACTTAAGTGCTTCATTTACTGCATTTTTTATTGCCGCTTATTTTTCTAGTTGCTTATTTGCTGCATTTTTTAGCAATTTTAATTTGTTTAATTTAGTTTTACTTTTTTGCGCGCTTTTATTTTTGCTTTCGCGTAAATTTAATTATTTTGTAATTTCCAATTCTTAATTAATTCCCTTCTATCTGCACCTTCAAGAAACGAAGCACACGAAATACATCACCGTTTTAAACATTCCGAAGGAAATTACAAAGTTACAAGAAAACAATTACTGATCGCTATCTGAAGATTGAAACAAATAAAGTGTTTCAAATCGCTCAAACGGCCATTTACTAATTATCGTTCTGCTACTGCAAAAAAAACTTGTAAGGAATTTCCTTATCCTTGTGAGCTGTGAAAAACAACAAGTTAGGTAATAAAAGAAAAGAAAAAAACACACACACACCAACGACCCACTTCGTCAAGGTGCTCCAGCACCATTCTTTGTGCCTGACAACCATCATTAAATTACTTGACTTTTGTTACAAGCTGTTTTTGCTTACCATTCCACCACCGTACCATAGAAAATCCTTTTTCCTTGGAGAAATCAAGACTTTAGGGTTCATGGGTCTGATTTAAAGCGTGCGAAGAAACAGTGTCAGCGAACAAATCACGCACATCCGTTGCGCGCTCGGAGGTTTTGCTTGGAACGCGCGGTGGACAACACACAGCGTTTACTGGACCGATCCTCGAGGGTCTCTCGAGGCGAATGCCGGCGATGTGAAGGAACTTTACCAAACACCCCCGGCCCCCAAAACCTCATTTTCATCGCCTGCCATCGGGAACAGTTGGCAAACTGTTAATCATTCCGATCGTCGTGGAAGCGAGCGGACAGAAGACACGCGAATCGTGTTTGTCGCGCGGGCTAGAAGCCACGCGCGATTGCCATGCTTTCGTTGATTGATGATGCGATTGAAGCGCACAAAAGAGCATAATAATAAAACATAAAAAACCGTTGTCGCTACTACGTAAGCTTTTACTAGCGCTCGGTATGCAGCGAAGAAAAAAAAAGGACAGGACAGCAATTAGAACAATTCCTAATTGGAAATTGATTGCTTCATCAGCAAAGGGAGGAAGGAAAAATAGCAGAACCCAAAGGCATGTTACGATAGAACGCGTTTGCTACCGTCGAAAACGCAACACCACGTATCGGAAGGTTTCTTTCAAGACATTCTGTGATTCTTTTGTTGTACAATTTTGTTCCGCTTCGCCAACCGGAAACCGGTGGGGAAAAAAGCAGTAGAGACGCTTATCGAGGGAACGGTTTTTTGATGGTACAATGCGAACAAATAGCATTTTGTGCTTTGGTGTGGAAATGGCAAACATTTTTACGTGTTAATTTTATAAAGGAGGGTTATTGGTGGTGGTGTGAGCTTTTGTTTTTTAGGGGTGTGAAGGATGTCTCTCTTTGTACCCCTTTCTTAATACTGCTATGAATGGAATATTAAAATTGCCTTTTTTAAGTGAGTTAATGCGGGTTGAAAATTTTATAAAATTGGGTTAAATATATCTAACAGTTTTTCAAATATTGCATCAAAATGAAAAAAGACATTAAAAGCTCTAGTAAGTAGAAAAAATCCAGTCAGAATTCGTTGTCGACCTGGATGAAAGGTTTACCGGAAGATAGCAGGACAAAGAAATAATTTCAAAAGAAAAGGTCTAAGAAGGAATCTGTTTCTAAATCTGAAAAAAAGATCTATTTCTAAATAAATATAGAATTTTAATCAGCCGCGAGTCAGAGGTCCTCGCGATATTGGCCTAATATTTTGATGGGAACTCTTAACTGATCAGTGATCGTCTAGGATAGTCTAAACTAGCGATGGTCGGGTCGACTCAAACCTACCGGGTCGGAGTTATCCATAAGGCGGTTCGGGACGACCCGTAGATACAAGAAGGTTCAGTAGGTGCAAGGTGCTTATCCGTGGGTGCAACTATTTTGGGTCGGACTCGGGTCGAAGTAGGTTCAGTAGGTCCAGTAGGTGCAAGCTACCATAAGCGACTCCGACCCGTGGGTGCAGAGAGTTCGGGTCGGACTCGGGTCGAACTGGGTTCAGTACGTGCAACGATTCCGGTAGGTGCAACGAGTTCGGATCGGACTTGGGTCGAAGTAGGTTCAGTAGATCCAGTAGGTGCACCCGACTCCGGTTCGACCCATGAAATGCATCGTATGACCCATCACTAGTCTAAACCCGAAAAATTTCAGGGCTCTTCAAGGAGATCGACTAACTTATCTACTCTTCATTCTAGCTCGGGAATAAATCTTCTATAACTATGCTCTTTGGGAATAAACCATATGTTCGCGCGCTACCGTTGTGTGGTGATCTTGTAACCCACTAGAAATTTCACGAATCCTGGTCACGGCACCATCGTATTAATCAAACTTGATTTTGGGCTCTCCTACGTAGGGGATGTTCGAGAAAAAAATGTACAGCACGATTTTGCCCTCATATTTGTATAAAATCATTAGTAACGTCTATACATTAACGAGCTTTATATGTTGTACGACGATCTCATTACCGTGAAATGAATTAAATATAGCAGAATGACATCCACATGAACAAGCGAGGTTTATTTGATCCTAATTTATGATAAAGTGACGATATTCGTGGGCATGAAATCTTTTTCACCAGAATATTGGAATTGTAAACGATAGCATTCGACTTCGAGAGAACTGCAGCAGCTGACCAAAACCGCGAAACCGTTTCGGCCATCCATACGAATTATAATTAATTTTGTTTATAATACTGTTGATAATGTAATGCCCAAAAATGTATGACAGTTTCCAGTTGCATTCATCTGTTCCACGAATTTCTATTTTCATAATCGTAAAGGCAGTTTTCGGAAATTTGCGTTTTCTACCTGTGAAACATAAAACTAGAACTGATGACCAATTTTAATTAAATCAGGGCTAGCAAAAGACTATTTACAGATACTAGATTTTATTCATTATTTTCCTGGAAAGCACATTTAATGTGATCTAATTACGTTAAGCTTTAATTAGGGCTGTACGTGATAACATTTTGCAACATTTTCGTAGAATTTGATAATGAGTGAAAAAGAGCATCGTAATAAAAGCTTTCGTTTCATGAAATATTTTTAGAAACATTTCGAAGTATTTTTATTCACCTAACATCTAATATCACATACATGGATTAAAGCAACGAGTAGATTTATTTTCGATTGCTTTACTTCGTTTCAAATATGTCAAATATAATTTGAACCAAACCCAGTGCTGCATTTTTTATAACTTTAAAACCTCCATCAGTACGACCAAATGCAATAGAGTGCAAATTTAATCCCATTTTCTTAACCATCAATTTTCCTTTACCTTCAATACGATTCAATACCGTTCACAAGTTGCATTCGGTAACGATATATCTTACCTTGCAGTTCATCTTACCGCGGCCAATTGATTTTATAACGTTTTTTTACACTTTTCACATCTTTTTTTCCATACGAAAACTTGAACGCGTGGTGTAGCACCGGTGTAGTATGGTAATAAAAATAACATAAAATATCAAACTCTCTAATACGGTGGCAGTTTTTTCCCATCTTTCCAAAAACATACACACGTACAAAACTCCCTCCTTTCCTTTGGTGTGTGCATGTTAAAATTCATGGGCAAAAGTTGCATTTTAAGTTTGTTGCAAGCGTCGATGAAAGGACGTCGCCGTCGGTACGAAATCCTAGCGAAATGTGCATGTTGCGACAAATGCGAAGAACGCCCAGCAGAACGAAATCTCGAAAGAAAGCGTTTATATGCCATTTTTTTGGGGGTAGGGTGGTGTATAATAACGAACAAAAATCATGGCCCATGAAAATGTCGACTACCGTGGTGCTAGGATGGTGATACAAAAAAAAACGGTGAGAAGTATAATTTCCACCCATTTCAGTGAGGGGAAAAGACGGACAAAAAAATTCAGTTTATTCAGCTGCTAGTGAGTTTTATTTTTAGCATAAATTTCGCTTCTCGATTTTTTTGTTTGTTGGAAATGGAAATTGTAGTTTTATCCTTCTCCGCTAGGCACGTAAAATTGAGCCCAACAGCCATGGATGCAAACTATTTAATCCCTTTTAAAATATATTCCAAATAGAGTCAAATAACTCGTGATCAAACCTGTATAAGAGATTTGTAACATATATTTACTGAGTACAGTTTTTTATTCTCCTTTTATCATAAGACGGAAAAAACGACTTGTGGCGCATTTTGTCAGTCTGTCTACAACCATCCTCTCCCCCCAAAACCGGGGGGAGGGACAGTAAGAAACCGCTGCAACAGCGAACCAACGAACCAGGTTGTGGTGCCATAATTTTAAAAGTCAACTCAGCAGAAAACCAAAACCCCCCCCCCGGGCGAAAAACCCACCCCAACCGAAAGGCTGCGGCAGAGTGAAGTGAAGCGGAATGAAAATTGAATCAAAATTTGTTCTCCTCAAAGGAACACGAGTTTTCGCCACTATATTTTCGTCTCGCTGCCCCCAAAAATCGTGCCTTTAGATGAAGCGTGAAAAAGCTCTTAGTTCTGCTAATAAATTTTATGAATTTATCCTCCCTTTTTTTTTGGACCTCTTTCCCGTCGCGTAAATTGCTAAAACCTCTCACACGATGCATGGGGACCGTTTTCTTCTAAACAGGTTTGTACCATCGCAGTCAAAGGTAACAAGACCTTCGCCATAATTCAATCTGCATTTTGTACCAGAGGGTACACAACGTATGGTACGGCAACATGATGAAAGCTGGAACGTTCTTGACACCTTCAAGCAGAAGACCAATGAACGAAAAAAAAAAACAAGGGGGGAAATTCTTTACTGTCCATAAAAACGCGCCAAGTCTGCGACCGTGGTGAGTGGTGAAAAAGGCGCAACTCGTTATCATTCACGGAATCGTAAGAAAACGTGTCACGACGCGGGGAGCTTTCGGTTCTCCACAGGGGGATCCTGCGAAATTACGTTTACGAAATGTGTGTGTGTGTGTAAAGGGGTAAATTGAGGACGAAGAAAACATGTCGTGTAAGCATAAATGAGTTCATAATTTGTTATCTCATTTCGCTAAGTTCATGAAACGTGCCATATTTATTCACTTTTCAAGATCGATATTTCTTGCCTCTCAGTTGAGAGAAAATGTTGAGATCGTCTAAAGTGATTTTACCAGTTTTGTTCATATTTTTTGTAGCTCACAATTTTTTTTTTATAAAACACAATTTTTTTAATATCCTCAAAGCAATTGCATGGTTAGCTAACAAATCGGCTTAGTTCGCAGCAGCTTAACCTCGTGCCGTATCGCATCAATCAAAAATGTCCATAAAAGCGTCATGCTTATCAGTAATTACCCAGCGTCAGCGTCGTGCTTTTCCGTTCGCTGCTAGATTAGGTCAATGGTCGTACTGGGTCACGGAACTGGAAACAGCACCGAAATGGAAAAACGATTTACGGTGATGGTGACGATTCGATTGACTAATAAATCTTCCCAAGAAGAACTCCATGGTCGGGCGGGGGGGATCCCCAATATCGGGATGAGAAAGTTGGAAGCAACTTTCAACTTAAACATTCGTTTCGTTTCAATCTCGTTCAGCATGTACTGAATTTTTGCTTCAGAAGGTTGTTTCCAACATCTTTCGAAAGACTAACAACCGAAATCGTTAAAACTTGCTCCTTGTTCATGAAGATTTGAAGATTTCAGGGTTTGAAGATTTCCTCACTTACCAGTCGATAGCGTTCGGTAGCCGGAAGTAGTTAAAGTTTGTCGTGCTTGGAAATAAAAATTTATCATCATTATACTCTGGACATGAGAGACGGATTTTCCACACTAATTTCATTTTCCCTTTTTTTCTCCCAAAAGAAAAAAAGCACCAACACAAGAAAGTGGATAGCTTTTTTTTTAATGCCGGTTCGTCGTCCGGCGAAAAAACGACATCTCAAGTCTCAAGAGTACTATTCGTCTCATTTGAAATTCATCATAGTTTCGATTGGTTTTTTTTCTTCTCAAAGAAAATCTCAAAGCATTGTGATCCTATGGGTGCCATAATACGTTCAAAGTTATCGATCACAATAGCACAACGTACCGTATAGTTTGTTTCTTACCACAATCTAAGCTTTCTTTTTGTCCCTTTTTATGTGATGGCTTTAATCCCAACCATCGAACAGCAGATAGAGTAAAATGATGTTTTGTCACCATGCATACAAACAATGGATCAACGTACATTTTCTTCTGTTTTTTGTGCCTTTGCTTTGAATCTTGAATGAGTAACGTAACAACGTAGCGTGTCTCATTTGCATAGCGTAAGCAATATTGGAATTGTCGAGCATGAGTTGAATATGAGTAACAAAAACAAGTCAAATAATGCTTTATTTCACTTAAAGAGAAAACACAAAGCTTCGATGTCAACTTCTGTGATGTAATGTAAACGAATGTTCATGTTTTGTCACAAAACACATACCTACTATCGCCGCTCCAGGTCATCCATATTGAACAAGATAATATTGTATTAAAAATGAAACACGGCACCAGTATTTCTTGTCAACGTTCTAACAGATATGCCGTTTAACATGGCCGGTCTTATGCATATTAGATGATAAACCATGTTCGATCCTACCGACAGACACACACACACAACCGGAAGATGAAACGAAATTCAATTCCACCCAGCTCATACACCGGGTGAAGGGGGAAAATCCTTTGGCAACTCCCCTAAAAAAAAAAAAGAAAAACGAAAAGAAGTAACAACCACCCGAACCAGATCACGTTTGCAAGCGCTATCGACGAAATGTGTTACACCAGCAAGCACGAAGCACTACTTGGTGGAAGTGATCCGGACAACATACCTGAAGCGACACTGTGTGGCAACAATAAATTGCTTCGTTTGAGCTGAAATCGTAATGAAAACGTAATAAAATATGTAAGTCCCCCGTGTTCCCGTTCCCGGGAACAGTTTGCCATTTGCAGAAACATCAATGATAAATGGCATTGTGGGGGTTGGTGCTGCTGGAGCTGATTCGCAAGATAGAATTGGCTCGATCGAGATGCGATCGGAAATGGTGCGTCCCCGGGTAAAGGGGGAAAAGTTGTCTGCAATGAATTTTCAATGCCGAAGTGATTGGCGGCTAGGTATTAGAGTAAAAGTTTTCCTGGCAGAACTTTTTTATTGGAGATCCATTTTTAATCGTGTACAAATGTTTCACATTTTTAATGCATATTTTTGTTTTAATAGAATAATTAACTCATACATATCCCCGGCTGGGTGGAATTTCAAATTGAGGATCATTAATATTCAATATGCGAAAAAATAAAATATTCTTAAAAGTTTTAATGGAAATTTAATCAATGATAAAGATAGAACAATAAACGCGAATTGATCGTGCGATAAGTTGATCTCTCTCTTTTGTGTGCTTCTTTTTTAAAAAGTTCACACAAACACCACATGTTGTTCTTTGGAAAAACGCACCACCTGGTCCAATTTGAAACGCAACAAATACAATGCATTGCCCGCCCCGTTCAGCCTGAAGCCTTCTAAGGTCCGAATATGCTGGGTGAATATAAATCAGCCATCGTACCGAAAACCGGCCCTACCCTGCTCAATTCGCATCCGCGCGTCTACATCGATACAGATTAAAGAACGCCCGAGCTAGAGCTGGCTACCGTTGGCGCACTAACAATCATCCCAAAAATCTATCACACTTAAAAAACAGAACGGGAAGCAGAATAACATGGCAGGAAAAATAGAGTACACCCCCCTGTTTCGGAATGCTCACACACACAGACCTACATATTTCATGCGAGTTTTCATTTGAATGGAAATGCAATAAATATTAGACAGCGAGTGAGCCGTATTGCAAGTGCGAACCGGTCCCCCCCGATCGGTAAAGGATCGGTGGAATGCCGGTGAGATATGTAGCCGGTCTCGAATTTCTAACCGAAAACATGGTTCACAAACTTCAAACATGAAATACTTTTTTACTCCCTCCCCACAAAGGCGCGCCATTTTGTAGCAGTAGTGGTAGTTTCTGTCCATGCTTGGTTTGCAAAAGCGAAAAGCGTGAAAATGAGAAAAAATCTGCCGATCCGGATGATCGGCCCACACAAATTAAATGAATTGGGGCAGGTTTTGGGGGTTTTTTGATGCCTCTTGCTCAAACAATTTCAAACACTCTGTGTTCGAATATTGGAGAACCACTTTATTCAAATTGTTGCATCCAATTCTTCTCAATTGGAGCAAAAAAGGTGAAAAAAAACCGAACACAATGGTTAGGTAATTTATCCATTTCCAATTCCAGTTAAAGGATACGTAGTAGACCTTGGAGCAGTGAGTTATCGACTGTTGATATTTGTTAGCGTGAAGCGACTTCAAATTAAGCTTTAGTAGGCTTTGTCAAGAGTTCGGGATAATTGTCAGTAGTGGTGACCATTAGATTCTATAATGAAAATCCTTTGCAGACCAAAATGATACCAACTTGGGGAGTGACGTCCATTGTCTGGATCTTGCTATTGATTGTGTCAACTCAACGCGCTAGCTTTCTCAAGACAAGTGGTGAAACTTTAACTTCAACTAGTTCTGGTTACGTTTTAAACCAAGAAATGAACATCCAGCAGTCTTGTATTACCAGCTTCCAATGGTGCACCAACACCCAGGAAACCGTTTCAAGAAAACAATCCCAATTACCGGCCCACAGACAAAGAACCGGTAGTAAATTGATAGAGTGCTACTTTGAAGGCTCTTCTGTGCAATCATTTAACCGCAAACAGGTCGACATGCAATCTGCTTCGGACGCCACACTTCAGCCAAGTTCACTCAGCACTTCAACTCCCTCGCGTACACCTTCGTATCAATCAGCGCAAGACGATGCGCTAGAACTGGTGCCGGTAAGAAACGAACAGCCCGGTAATGATGGAAGAAAGTTTCCTGGAATTAATGGTGAGTATTTTGCAGTGCTGCTGTACCAGTCCGGTATGTATCGATGTACCGGTTGCTATCAAATTGGCCTCCGTTTTGCTGCAGGAACGTTCCTCAGGAGAATGAACTCCCGTGACCGAGCGGCGTCATCGTTGAAGTTGTGGATTTGTGACGTGAAATGGTGTACCGAGTGCACTCTCCGGGCTATACAGTCGGTAAACGATGCACACCGTGCCGAAGGACTTGACCAAAGTGTAGCCGAGATGATTGCCAATCCCACAAATAGAGGCGGATTGCGTGGCGTTGCGCACCTGTCTCGAGAAACAGAACGACGGCAAAACTTGAAAAAGCTTCAAAATCACTTCAACACACAGATAGGAACCGGCTACGTTTTCATCTTGTCCACCGCCCACCCCAAGATTCATGCAACAGATGGACAACGATACGGCGAAGTGTCCTCGTGGGAATCGCCCGAAGGATATTGGTTTCGGACCAAGCGAATTGATAAACGGAAACAATCTGAAGCCGTGTCTGAGAGCAACTTTTTGGACAACTTTGATGCGATGACCGTGTGGAACATGTGTCACACGCCTGAGATGAAGCTGTGCACGGTAAATACCCTCGAGAGTCATCCGAACCATATAATGGATGTTGTATTGTCAACGAACGATAGTATTCGTATCAACGGAACGGATCACACGTCAATGGAAGGTTGAGATTTTTTTTTTACCCAATATCCCAAATGGCGCCAACCCATTTGTGATATCTTTCCTCTTTTTGATGATTCTTTTTCTCCAGAATATGTACTCTACAATTGTAGCGTAGGTGCCACGAGCCTAGGGGAACGTATCGTTGGTGGAAGAAATGCCGACAAGGACGATGCTCCGTTTCTCGTATCGTTAAGAAATCTTTACCACGAGCATCGATATGGCTTTGGCAGTGGGTTAGTTTGCGGTGGGTCACTGATTAGTGCCGACCGCGTACTGACCGCAGCGCACTGCTTTACGACGAAAGCGTCCAACATGGGTGTAGTGGCCGGTATACTGAATCGGTTCGATCGATCCGACCGTATGCAGCAGCGTCGGGTATTCCGATACCTGGCCCATCCGTACTGGAACTCAAGGACAATGTACGGGGATATCGGGCTCATATCGTTGCGAGCCCCGTTCCACTTCGCTGTTCCCTTTAGCTCCGGCAATTTAATGCCGATTGAGCTGACAGCCCAAAGACCGAACACAGGTGAGCGCTGCACCATCTACGGCTGGGGCCAAACGCAAGAAGGTCGAAACCAATTCAAGCCCGTCTGTCTCCAGAAGGCCGATGTAACCGTGCTGGAGCTGGAGCGGTGCAATCGTTCCCTGAGCAGGGTTATAAACGTTCCGGATGGTTCGTTCTGTGCCGGTAGCTTCGATGGTGGAGTCGACTCCTGTCAGGGCGATTCCGGTGGTCCGCTGGTTTGTGGCGGTGCACTTTATGGAGTCGTTAGTTTCGGTTGGGGCTGCGGGAGATCTCATTTTCCCGGCGTCTATACGGATGTGTTCGTGCACCGCCGTTGGATTGAAGCATCGATGGACAGCGATCCGCGCACGTGGAACGGTGCCGTACGAGCGCACGGTAGTTACCCGGGATGGTGTACTGCTTTGGGTGTAATAATAATGTTTAGCACCGTACTGCTGTCGTAAAACGTCTAACCGGTGCGGGTGTCGAGTCCATTTTCTTCGAATTGAGTGTTTGCGGACGGCGTATAGAGCGTATAAGGAACTGTCAATTATTCCGCCGAGAGTTAAACATCCACCCCGGGTGACATCGAGAAAATGGTCAGTAAAGTGTGATGATTCACAAATGGTGTATTTCGGTTGCAATACTTCAATGTACGTTAATATTTTGACACAGCGCGACCATTATGTGCAAGAGTCTGGTATATATTTATTTGGGAACGGAAGAAAAAAAAACCCAAAGATCTCCCTTCGAGTGAGGAAATACCGTACGATGGAGATGAAATTTTAGAACCCACAATAACCTGGCTAATGATATTTATAGTCTAATTCCATATCGGTGTGGCAAAGGGATACCACCTTACCTGACCATCACACCAACTTTAACTATTCCACTTAATTAGTTTTAGTTTTACGTGCCCAACCACCCATGATATAAGCAGAACTGTGAGCGGTGGCCATGCGGGTAGTTGTTATGGGACCAAGCAACACTAACCTACAGCGTGTACATTGTCACTGGTAGTTACAGTAGTTTGCATCGGTCGTTTGATGCCACGGGCCGGTTAGTATGCTTCAGGTGCACAGCCGGTTCCTGGTGCGGAACGATACTGTGTGCATCGGATACCAGTGTTTCGGTGGTTTAGCACCTTCAAACAATGGCGACTAGTGGTGCCTGTTGGTTCAGCTGCACAAAACGATGTTTGCCTCACGTTGTAAGTAGTATCTGCCCAAGGAAAGAAGAACCGGTAAATGGGGAAAGGTAACTTGCAAATGGGAATGTCCTACCCAGTTCGTCCGACTCAGCGAATCAAACTCAACCAACCAACATGGCTACTGCATCATATTTCCTTATGCTGGTTGAACATGTACCGTAGCACTAACCACACTCAAATATAAAGGATATTTCTTACTCCCTATCGCTCACTCTCTATCTCTCTCTCTCTATTTCTCTCCTTTCCCCAGCTCGCAAAAGCTTTTCCAACGATGGTAGATGACGGTTTGATCATGCATATTTTATTCACATCTCCTCCACATTTTCTCATTTTCGCCCACTGCTTGTGAAGTCTACGATTTCATCATACCGGTTCCGCCCTTCCTAACAAAAGAAAGAAAGATAAAAAAAATACCCCTCTAGCCATCTGGTGATGATGGTGATGATGATGAGCAACGATTTGTGACCACCGCTGGGTTAGTAGCAATAGGGATTTACCAATGGAGATGAATTTTTGCTTTCCCATGGCTCGCAAATGTCAGGGCAGCTCGTCTGTTAACGGCAATTGCTTGCGTCTGGGGTCACCGAATATAATTTATGCTAAAGAGTCCATCATCAATGGAAATGGTCTGCTTTAGAGATTCCTTTAACCATTCGCTAAAACTACACAACTTTTTGATTAGCTTCATAACTTGCACCAAATTCTTGGTGGTTCGCTCCTGGGAGTTTCGATTTGAGTGTTGATTGAAGTTAAGATCTTGATGTGGAGCTTATTTCTAGAAACACTTGAATTAGACAACTGTTTTCCAGAAAAAGAAGCAGCATCTTGAATGGGAAAAAGACTAAACACTTTAAATCTTAACATGTATCTACCTTGAATAGGAAGAAGCTTTTGCCGAATATTGATATCATAAGTCTATGGAATGCGCAACCATTGAAATGAGTCATCTACCTTCATTGAAGCGCAATAAAAAAACAAACATTGAGGTTCTTAATCCTGTTGAACATGACATTTACTTTGCGTACATTACTTTACTCCCTGTAAGAAAAATAAATAAATCTTCTCTTCTATTAGGATTTAGGCGCGTTTGGATGTTGTTGAACTGTCGCTGTGGAGATCACAAGTGGTGGTAAATTCTTCCTCCACCAGCAGCACGTGACATAAGCTTCGTATGCATGCTCATCACCCAGGTACTTGTGTAGCCTTAACGAGAGTAAATGCCATCGAGTGAAGGATGCTTCGGTGCGCGTGGTGTGGGGTAGGTCAATAGAGAAGTCAATTTGAAGGATTAGGTGAGCTACCTTTTTGTCGCGTTTTGTTGTTTTGACACGCTCTCGCCAAAGAGGGATCCACACTCCTGGAGGATCCCACCAAACATCAAAGAATCCTGAGGCAAAGCCACGCCGTGATTCTTGTTTGTTTTGCATTTTCAAGGACAACCAAAGCGGCTCGCTCAAATATTCCACCATGCTGCGAGTGCGTGGTAAGGTAAATTTGTTCGATAAATCTAAGATCCTTGAGGATCCTGGTGGGAGTTGGGACGAGAGGGTTGGGGAACCAACACGTACTGGGTTGCGGCTGGGTGACAATTTGTTGCTCCTTTGAGAAGGTGTTTGGAATGGGAGGAAGCATTCTCAAACACCCACTTTATGGTACGAACACAATTTAAAAGCTTTGCTCCTTTTGTGTTGGAACTGGAGTGTTTGTTTGAGTTTAAACTTTCTTTTGCATTTGTGCTTCTTGCTACAGGGAGAAAAAAAAACACAGAAAAGAGCAATTTACAGCTCCACGAGCCAGTACCGAAAGTGTGCGGAGTTTTAGTCTGAGTAAGCAGAAATAAAATAAACGAGTGCAAACGAATAGACACAAGCCACGGTCGGCAGAATGGAATTCAATTTTGAGAAACAAATCACACTTCCGGTCGAGTTCGATACTTAACCGCTTTCGCGTCCACCGTCGACTGCCTTGCCAAGGATGGCAAGGGCTGTGGGGAGGGAAAAACCCATTTCCATTCGACTGTTGCAGGGAAATTCTTTGTGTGGTTGGAAGGTTCAGTTTTTTTTTGTTGCTTGCTATCGAAGTTTCCTTTTTGATCTTTTCATTACTTTTTTGCACATAGTAACGTGGAAAGCTTTATTTTATTACCTTCTGGTTACGTACAGTGAAGCGAAAGCTTTCGTTTCAAGCTCCATGTGAGTGAAGAGGAAAAAAAGAAAACAGAACGCACGCGAACATTTTCCTTGGAATGTTTTCCATCCCCATTCTGGCCGCCCTTTTTCCATCCCTTATCCTATCGCTAATGTGCGAGCACGATCGAGAACGACCCATTGGTGGTGGCGCCAGCATATCGGCAAGAAATCAACCATAGCGAAGGTTTCTTCAAATGAAAAAAAAACCCGGACAGAAAAGGATCGAAACCAAAACCCAAAAGGGAAGGTGAACCGTGCACAAATAACCTGTGAATGTCGGTGATGGGAGGGTGCAGAAAGTATGCAGGAAAAGAAAAGCAGCGAAATGAAAATTGAATTTCTTCACGTAGTTCGTTTGCTTTCCTTTCGGGCTGCTGCCAGCTGCAGGCGGAACTGGTGGACGTGAAAAGCCAACAGGCGTACGCGCTGTTCGCTACGGACACATTCCCGCACGTTGCAGAACCCGGAACGGTTAGTTATTCTACGCTTTCATTTCGTTTGCTTCGTTTGCAGTTTGCACAATTCATTACGCCTTTCCCCTGCACGGTGTACACGGATTGCTTTCTTATGGTTTACCTCGGGAATGAGTTTACTTGTCCTTTCGTGCCTTTTTGGGGGGGGGGGGGGGGGGCGTTTTCCTGTGGGCACGGTGGGTAAAAGATGGTCAAATGGTTTACATTTTTAACTGGCTAATACTTGATTATGGTGAGATTTTAATGGAAATTATAATAATATTATTTTTCCTCACAATCCTACACAAGAAGGCTTCGTACTAATGTGCCTTTTATCTAATGCTTAATATTCGAATTCGAGTTTCCAAAATTGAAGTCCAGGTTTTTCCATAGTCCGAATGAGTATTTTTCTTTGCTTCATGTTTGGTTTTGTACCCTCAACCTGTGTACCTGATACATCCATTAAAATTTTCCAAGATGAAAGGTTGTTTTTCAATGTTTAATGAGAAAGAAAATTGTACACTCGAAATGTAAATATCATTCCGTACGTGCGTGTTTACTCGCATTGTCACACATGAATGGTCCCCCGGCTTGTTTGATAGGAAGTTTCATTTCCAATAGAAAAAATGATTTATTTCCTCCCAATCAGAAGCGCATTTTCGTTACGTCGCTTGTGTCGCCTTGTGTCCTTTTGCATTGCGTCGATAACTTTCACCCTAGGTGGGGCTTTATTAGTGTCACAGTGAATGGGTCCACAAATTGCACCAGCATCCGAGTCATAATGTCACGAGAGAAAGAAGGATACATTGTACGAAGAAGGACCGGAAAAGTTTTCCCCCTCCATTGGCCACCCATGGGAAAACGAATGTGTGTCCCCGCAGGCATCGAACCAGCGGACAAATAAAATGAATGGTGACAGAATGTTGTTGTAGCACCGTGAGACAGAGCATTCAGGATATCAGGCAAACAAATATCCGGCTAATTCCGGTTACGCGAACCGGTCACATGGATTGGAGGTCATGCCGAAACAGTGGGCTGGATATCATCGGCGTGCTGGGTAGGAAGGTTTTAATTCAAGATTTTTATTTCGCTTTTGTAAGCGTTAGATAAAGGTTTCCCTTAATGGTAGAGGTAGAAAAAGGACCTGGAAGAGGTAGCAGAATTTCAAAACTATACAAGTAACAACCACTGTCGGCTGTTCAACGCAAAAACGCGGCGACCTGCAAGGGCGAAAAATTCCACCAGTGCGCAACAGAAACAATTTGTTGAGGATTTTTCATTACTCTTGTGTGCAAGAAACAGCAGATCGGGCAAAAAACCTTCAACGGATGTCCCCGGAGGGCAAAATAAACACAAGCACAAAACGCACCGAGTAATCGAACACCAAACAGTATAGTGGATGGTACGCTTCCGAGCTATCGGAGGTTTGAAGCGGCTTGATAAAACGTCCTGGCAGGGGGAAGGCCAATGCATTCCAAGCATAAAGGAAGAAGCAACCGAAAAGGGATCACGTCGTCGCTGTCATCGTTCTCGACGGTCTGTGGGTAGCTTTTCCCTCTTTCCCTTTCAAAGTTCGATTGTCTGCGTCTTGGCAAACTCCTTCGAGACAAGCATTGCAGTACAAGTGGGCACCGTGTAGTGGGCACGTGTACAGGCACGTGTAGAGCAGATTTTTGTTTTTTTCGCAGTTCTTCTTCTCCGCCGTACAGGGAAAAATATGCCCAGACTGCAGGACGGTCGGCCAAACCACAGCGCACGAACGAACAATGCGCAATCATCACGGATTTCGCTTCGGTTTTTCGCCATTTTGCCCTGTGTGTTGCTCTTTATTTTCTCCAGCAAACCATGCGAATGATTCGCTTAGTCGCCACATGGAGTGGACTTTCGGTGTTGTGTGCGTTGTGTAGCGTAGAGGTTTGTGGCATTAGTTTGCTGTGGGGTTTTTTGTATTCCCTTCTTTCGCGCTTGGTTTCGCGTTAAAGCTCATGCTAATTTATTACGCTATGCTACTAATGCCGGGGGGGGAGAACCATACTGTAGCGATGAGTGAGCAGATTCACGAGTCAGCTGGACGGTTGCTGTGGGAGATAAATTGCTCGAGAAGAGTAATGATTGGCTGTAGATGATGCTTGACGAATGAGGGCGCTTATTGAAAGCTAATCGATAGCTGTAATGAGATTTTTGTTTCGTTTTGCTTTCATGTGAAAGTAAATAAATAAACCGATGCTCCGGTGGAGACCGGTACGGCATCAAGAGTGAGATAAAATTTCCATAAGCAAATCCTTTGTTTGACTTGCCGGCAAAGTTAGCGTACGGAACAAAGTTTCTTCCTTTAGGGTAGAACCAGCCCAAAACCACAAAAAAAACCCTTACCGGTGACTAACAAATCCCTCCCGAACGAACCACACTGTCTGCTGTAATCTTCAAGTGGGCTCACAATCAACCATCGTGTAGCGGGCGACCATTCATTTAAGAGTGGAATGCTTCCTTACTTTCTAAGCCATCCAGACAAACCGCACTTGTTTAACACTAATCCGGTGCGATGAAGTACTTGCCACAAGAAGCGAAAGTTACTGAGAAGTTTTCTGGGTGATAGTCATAGTGGAGGTATGGTTGTTAGTAGTTATGTATGTTTACGTACCGTTGGCTTTTCGTACCCGCCTCACTGTGATCTGAAATGGGAAAATCAATACGGTGTGTTATTACTTATATGCTACACATTGATAAAAGATATTGCATATTATAGAACGATGACTATAGACATATAGGCTTAAAGTTTATAAATAGAGGGGACAAATAACAAACCTTCTTCTTCGACGCACAATCATAACCACCAGACAGTAGCTATATCCAACGGCGAAAACCCACTAAAGAAGTTGTACATGGTCTCGGGACCAGGGACGAAAACTGAACTACCGATAACAATCGGGTCATTTTCCACTGTCCGGAAGCCAGAACCGGCAAGCACAACACACAACACAGACGATCACACGGTTGAAACACTAAACCCTGACGGAACACTTGCCACTGCATGGAGGCCAGCTGCGCCAGATGAGGCACCATATACAAAACAAAACACGGATAACACCGTGGCAAAGGGAAACATTACGCGTCCGATGATTTGTGATTGTAGAGCACCTGTACCGGTGATCGAGCGGATCGTGATTACACTTGAAGCTGTTGTAAGCAATTTTTGTTATGACATTCTGTCATGGCGGGTAGTGCGTTCTCACAAGTACTACACTCTGTGTCATAAACCGAGACGCGATCGGTTTCGTTAAGTTTAAGTTGACAGTGGTTGAGCTGCAGGGGTGCTCAAAACTTATAGATTATCCACCAGCGGTAATTATTTAGTAGCCCACAACACGCGGAAGAAAGAATAATCCGAAATCCGCGAGATTGTTCAGTTTGTTAACTGCCCCGTGTTTTCCCTTACGAGTTCCTTTGTTGTCATATTTACACTCCCTACCGAGGATTCATTTTGGAAGCGAGGAGAAGGAGAAAAATACACTTCCAGTGAGTTCCTGTTTTGCACTCCAAGTAATTGAGGAGAAATCCATGCTGAGAAGAGATATGTATGAAGAGAACAATGAGAAGAATGTTTATTTAGAGAAGATTATAAAAAAGAGATTGGCAATAACGTTTGGACGGTTACTTTCTAAAACAAAGAGTGCTCACAGAGGTCGCTACTGTCACTCACAGATGGCGGTTGAGAGTTAAACAAATGGGAAACTATAGGGAATACTAAATTCAATATCTTTCTTTCAATATAATACCATTCTATCACAACTTTTAATTTAAACTAAAGTTCACTAAAAATTTCGAGACTCGGTAGTGTATATGGTAGCAACGACGTGGTAAAAATAGTAAATAATAGTAAACCTAATAAACCAAAAATAACCGGCATGGCCGTAGGGTATTCGTTAGCCAAGAAAAGAGATAGAGAGAGAGAGAGATCTCTTGTTAAAATGCTGTAACTTTGAACTGTTTCAAATCATCATTAAAGCAACAACTGTTTGATATAAACCTATACGAGAATGAATTGATTTCGAGTCTGGTCTTGGATAGAAGCAAAAAATCGCTCCCGATGAATCAATTTCACGCTACGTTAGGTCGTGTTTTACAGTAAATTGGAACGCTTTTCACATTATCGCTTATCTGGTTGACTGCATGTCCACCAGCAGTCCACCGTCTGTTTGCTAGGCGGTTCATAAATATCAAGCGTGCTCTTCCTGCGTCCTGCGAATTCCCCACTTCCCTTCCAAGCTACGACACAAGCACTGGTGAAGATGCCCGACTGGACTGTTACGAGATTTACCTTTCAACAGGCAACCAGTTCGAAAGTCGCTGAAAAGTTTCTGAATCAACAATCTGCAAGGACCATTGTTTTCGTGCTTTTTTTCCAAACGTATCACACAATATGAAATTGGACAAAAGCAACCCCCAAAAAAGAAAACGGAGAATACCCGTAATCCTGGTTCTGCAATGCAAACTGGAACGTGTCCAATACCTGTTGCTGTTTCTTGCAGGCAAAAGAAAAATACCCCTGAACTGGAATTTTCTCAGAAGCCATCATTTCGGGAGAAATCCCGGGAATGCTACGGCTGTATGAAAGGAACTCTTTTGTTACTTAAACTTTCTGCATTCCATTCAAGTTTTGCAGTGGAAATGAAGGACCATTGGCGGTGAAGCATAAGGGCAACACACCAAATGGAGTACAACTCCCACGGGAACGCGATGCTTTTCACGATCGTTGGAAAGTATGTTTATCATAACTTATACCCCTACTGTTGCAGAACGGTTTTTTTTTGCAGGGAACTATGTGGTACGAAAAATGTGGGGGGGGGGAAAGGGCGAAAGGTAGACGAAAAATTTATAACTCAATTCGTTTCCCTCACGAAAGTTGCCGGGACGTGTTGGATAAGGAAACCCGGCGAGCTTTCGGATGATGGGCGTTGAGACGAGACGATGGTAAATAATCATAGTCCTACGCTTTGCGTTAGGTCGATTGGGTAGAAAAATAGCGATTTTTTTTAAAGTAAAGCATAAAGTAAGTACTTGCCGGGTTTTCGTAGCAGCTGCCCTTCTGCGTACGATAGCATGCAATAGACAGGGGAACTGGAAAAACAAATGCCCACAAAACCCATATTTCATACAATTTTTCTTTCCCAGCTGTGTGGTGAAGGGTTCCCTATTGTGCGGTGAAGGGTTCTACTTTATTAAGGAATGATATTCCGTGTGTCCAAACTAAACCAAAGGCCCGGAAGATGCAGCTGCTCAGCCGCTGTGGACAACGAACACGCTCAAAATGTAGTGAAATAAATTCTGGATTATGCTGCGGAATGCAGAAATGCGCTCTTCAAACTTCAATTGCAAAGAATCGTTTTACCTTAAATTGAAATGTGTGTACAGTGTGTAAGACATGGTTGTATGGGTCTGTGGCAGGATAGACACGGAAAGACCCCGACCAAATAACCTTGGCACTTTCCTGTGTTCGAAAAATAGAGCACAATTGCCCAAGCGTGCCGTACAAGACGTTCAATCGTTTCCAGCACCATAAACTACCGTGGCCGTGGCGTACGTGAACACTTTTCTAACTGACACGCTTCAAATTGAATCGTGTATGGGTCTGGTTCCGATTCGTGGCAAATACCTTCCATTCGGAGTTCCACCCACCTACACAACAAGCGAGTGCCCGCACCAAAATGGAAAACGGATGTGCCAGCGGTTGAAACGGAAGGAAATGGAAATCCCTCAGCAGAAACCACGCCAATGCCGGTGGCGATCCGGACAGCAAAGAAACGAACGAAGCATCTCGTGCACGAGATATCAACAGGAGAAGGCACCCACTTGTTCCGTGGCTTTGGGAAGGAAAATAAATAAAAGTTTTCATTTCAAACTTTTTCCCCCTAGCTGGCGAAAACCCAATGTGCCCGGCACATTGTTTCGTTCGGTTGGCAATGTTTTTTGGACAGTAGTTGTGCCGGGCGCTACCAGGCTCACTTCAAAATCAAATTCTGCAAAGTTCCACAACGAAGGAAGCTGGTCCATGTTGATGAGCTGTTATTGCTCATTCCGTTGTTGAGATGCAATTTCAACTATCTGGTACAATCTTCCGGGTGGACTTTCGATGAGGATGAGGCTCGAATCTCGGGACCCAGATGGTTCTTGGTCGTTCCGGAAGCGTCACAAGCATCTAATCATGTTATAGTTCGTCAGCGATCAATTTGAAGTTCAGTTTCAGTGCGTTCGAGCGAAGAACCCGCTTTGCGTACGATGTACGCTGGAAGCCAGGAAATCGAAATGGCTTATTCAACTATTGAAGAAGAGTAGAACCATGATTCTTATCACTATGTTTTTAAATTAACTCGTCCAACTAAATTGTCTACCCTTGAAAACTTGTTTCAAACTGACTTTTGGATAACAATGCCATCTATTGGCAAAAAGCCAAAGCATCAAAATGATACTAATTGTGCTTACTATTTAGAAGAAGCATTTCATAAATATTAAAATGAAATAACAAGTATAAAAACTTAAGTACATTGATCTTTATATACCATTCATCGTCACCTTGGGTCATCCATCATTCTCGAACCAAAAAATATCTGCAGCTAAGTAAAGGAACTGTCCACTACCGGCTGCTGTGGCTGCTGCTGACGTTTTATCACTGCATCCGTTTATGGCATTTCTTTTCTCCTTACACCTTTTGCAAAGTTCGTTCAAACATGGACCGGCCAAGTACCTTTGCCACCCGAGATGGATGGAATGTAGAATGGCAACGAAACACACGATACACGATGCTGTGAATACTGTTTGGACTAAGGTTTCTTTGTGTTGCTAACGTTTGGAGATGCTTTTTTTTACTCTGCATTTTATAGTCATTGGACCTTCAGGGTGTTTTAGCCTTCCGGTGGTCAACTTTTGCAACTACACCAACGCTTTACAGTTTGTGATATTGGGCTTTAGTTTGCAAAGTAAATCGGCTCGCCTGAGCAGCAAGTGCAAGTACCGTGTGTACAGAGTTCGGTGGCCCGCTATGATTTGCCGGACAGTGTAATTTCTTATCCTTTCCTTACCGGTCACTGGTTGGGTTTGGTGAAAGTTTACTTTTTTCTCTCTCTTTGCTGTGGAGGTTTAATACTTGGTATGTATATTTTATAGCATTTCTCATGAGATGTTCTTACTGCACGGTAACACTTTCTTTTACCTAGGAGGTTCCTTGAAGAGCCAAGAGGTGCTTTTTGCTAGAAACATTCGTTTACTGTACTTGATTAGGGAAGTTACTTTCGAGAATACTTGGCAAATGTTCACCTATTTATCTTTCATTAGAAACATCACATATGGCCTCCAATAGCACAGATAGCGCCGAATCGCTTGATGCTGGATGGACCACAGGCATCTGTAACTCCCCAGAATGTTTAGTGAGCAAGTGAGAATAAATTTCAAGAGGATAGTTTCTTCTCAAAACACATGTTGTAATGGTTTTAGAAATGGAATTCTTGTGTTCTCAGACAAGGAAATGAGTTTTGTTTTTGTTTTATACATTTTATTGTTGGTTCATCCCGACCATATCTTGGAGAGATGAGGTACACGTTGTTTAACATCACCAAGATGGACGCGAACGTTTACATAATTTAATGAGGCGCAGTTTAAAAATGTTGAATGTTCCCATCATCGAAAGGATCGTAACATGAGCTCCACGGTATGAGATCTCTTTCCTATCATTGGTCTAAGTCACTATTGCACAAGTCTCACACCGATCGGACGAGCACCGGGAGCAACTCGGCGTAGTTCTTCTTCGCTCTTCAGCTCACGGATCTGTACCTGGTCGCTTTGTTCCGGTCCCAGCAGTGCCCGGATCGCTTTTCGGATTTCTTCGTCCAGTTTCTCCCCGGTGGGATTACCTTTCACTACGAGCACCTGCTGTTCGTATTCAGGTTCCTGGTTGGACGTTTTGCCAACAATTGGTGCGGGTGGAATTGGCGCTTTATCCCTCAGATCAGCTGTTTCTACTGGATGGTGCAACGTACTTCTTTGCTGTGCATTCTGAGAAGCTCTAACCGGACGCAGGGGTCGTGAATTGGATCGTACCGATTTCGGTTGCGTTTTCTCGCTCGGTTCAGCACTAGCGTCTTTGGTGTTGGTGTCGGCCATTACGATCATCGCGAACAGTGCAATCACCAGCACGGACAGTAGAAAATTGCCTCGAAACAGTACCATGGCTAACACGACACACGTTACAATACTACGCTCACAAAACGAAATAGCAAAACCCAACGAAGATCCTCTTCGGGCCGAATCGAACCAGTAACTAATGATGCACCGATACTGGACGGTTCATATTTATAGAGTTTATTCTGGGCGCTATGGGTTAGCGAAAACCGGCTTTCTGTGTTGCGCTTCTTCCACTTGGTTTGCTGATTGGAGTTTACATAATCCCATCGATCACCGAAACCGATATGGGGTGGACCACAAATGAAAGCGAATCTGGGACCGATCACTGGATCGAAAGATTTAAGCAAGAAAGAGGGAAGACAAAGTTTTCGCGACAGAACGAACTGGAATAATGGGAGACTATTTGGGGAGTTTTCGTCAGTGGAGTCAGAGCGTGCAGGATCTTAACTTTTAAGTTTTGAGATTTTGACTGAAAATTGAAGCTATAAATTTAAATCTTTTACCATAATTAGAAGCAATACTTTTATAGCTCCGATTTAAATTAACTCTGTCTTTTTCAGGGCATCGAAAGCAAAATCCCTGTCGAGATTATTTTAAGATCGTTTTCTTTACCATTGGTTGGAATTCTATCAACAGAGAATAAAGGAAAACCGGTCTCCAAAAGCAAACTAAACCTTCCAGCCAAGAACTTCGTATGCAAATAAAGGATCCATTCCCGGGCGTTGATTTAGGCGTTCCCCGCTTGAAATCCCATTCGGGGTTCGCTGAATAAATAGCAGTTTAAAGAAGAAAAAATCGATACCTCGTTTGCTGGTGGATGGCTGGGTATTAAGACTCTTACAAAACGTTGACCAAACATAAGCAACCATATATAGCACCGTTCAAGTGGATCTATTACGACCTGCCATGGTGTGTCTCCATATGTAACACTCTGTTTAATCAGCAAATACATCCGACTTCGTGAGGGGATTTAAAGTCAACTCATCTCGATACTGTTTCCTATTGCATGAAAGTAAACGTTAACGTTACCTAACCGATGTCGATAATAGCTCATCCGGGTTACCTTTCGTACATTTGTTTTATCTTCATTCATAAAGCCGAAATTTATTGTACACCATTGTTGCAGAGTTCACCGCATAACTCATGGTTTCTTCACATAGCCAAGCATCCGCAGGGCGGTTTGCAGCAACGGATAGGCCTCGTTGTGACAATCACCCTGAAAGTCGTCCGTATCGATCGTCCAAAACATGATGCCACCGAGCTTTTTATCCATTGCGTACTTCACCTTCGTGCCGATCGTTTCGACACCGTCGAACGTTAACCACTGATCATCTCGGTACGCGTACTTGACGGCATTCTGTGCCATCGATTTGATAACCCATTGGATCGGAGAGGTACCGTTCGGTTTCAGCATTTCACACACCTCATTGTAACCCAGAGATCCGGCACTGCGTGTATAGCGTCCCGGGGCGCCAGGTCCAACCGCATTAATGCCTGGTGCCATTAGACGACTCGGCACAACGGTGTACGTTTTGGCGTGGGTCGTGATGCCCAGTGAGAACTTTTCCATCGGACAGCCACTTTTGCTGACATAAGTGATCGTTGTATCCTTGTGCAGAAGTGAACATTCAGCATAAGTTAAAAAAAACTTGTTACACTATACGCGATCAGTAATGTACTTCTTACAATAGTCTCTCCCGTTGATGAGTCACCATAGAGTGGAGCATCCAGTGCTGCCTTAACGTCACTGGAATAGTCGTACGTCATTAGGTTGATAAAGTCGAGCTCTTTGCACAACTTCGGCAGATCGTAACCACTCTGGAGGATCTGCTTCGATGCACTAATGGCCGCCGTCAGTAGCTTTTTGCGTGGGGCAAATTTACTTCTCAGTGCTTGCACGAGCAGAATAAAGTTTTCCCGATCTTCAGGTATTCCTCCACGCTAACGAAATAAACAGGAAGGGCATTGTTTGACAACAAGTAAGTACTCTTCAATACACGTACCATTGTAGGATACTCCCAATCAATGTCCAATCCATCGAATCCATAATGCACTAAGTAGCGCAGCGTTTGGTCGGCAAATGCTTCCCGGGTAGATTCACGTTCGGCCATCTTGCGATTGATTGAGTACGAAAACAGTGTTATCTTCACGAGTGCTAGTGTTCCCTGCTACTGATAACGCTTACCAGTGAATACTTTTCCGAACCTTCGTTCCATCCGCCAATCGCAAGCAGTACCTTCAGACATGGATTCTCCTCTTTCAAGGCAACAACCTTCGAATAGCCCTCTGATGGAAGGAAATAGTAAGGAGTTGTCTTATTAGTTCTCGGATTCTCTTCCAACATGTACTAACTCACTGTTCACGTTTATATCGTTATAATAATCAAGCGAATCAATTCCACCGCCAATGTTTAATCCGGCAAACGTGTACACCAGATGGGTACAGTGATCCGGCACTATGTACGAAATGTTGAACGATCCGCTTCCTTCTCGATAATTGGACCAGCTTGCCAAGTAACACACGACACGATAGGGTTCTGATTATAAGCAAAAAGAGTGTAAAAATCCACAACAGTTTGAGTTGAAGAGGTCTGCTCACTCTTAGGACATTCCGTTGCTCCATACACCAGTGCTCCACAGCTCCAGAGCACTATTGCTCCGATGCCTAGTAATTGTAACGGTTGCATCGTAACTAAAGAGAACCGATGGGCTTACTAACCATATGGAATGGAGACCTCCATTTGAATTGTACAAGATAAAATATTATCTTTAACAGGCATTCTGTGTACGATCTCGAAACAAGATCATCAGATCGCCCGATATGAACGCTGGCTACTGGGGTCTTTGACGCCATGCTGGTCATTCGTTTTTTGCTATAATGTTTGTGGAATTGTGCGATGCTCCGGTTAAACAACCTTGAAACAGATACCCAGAAACGTATAACGATCTTTCTACGTTTGACATTTTGGGTGCCGCCATTTCCGTGCTGGTCATCGAACGACGACACGGTCCCCAAAAAAAAGCTGCTGAACTAGTTATTTGAATGCATTCATGATGTTAGGCGCTTCACAAGCACCGCATGGACACGCCTGTCCCTGCCTGCCTCAGTGCATTTAACCGGTTTTTATTTTGGCCAGCTTGAAGCCGAAACATGTGGACCACCTCCCACGGCTGTAAACGTTGACATTCAAATCGATTCAAAGTTGGCGCATCGTGCGAATGCGAATTCGGGTGTACTATTTTTGTAACCGGTAGGGTGTTTACAAATTAGGCTCCAAATGTTTACAAATTGGATGGCAACTGTTATGTGCATCCCAACTAGCTATATTAACATACCTTCTCGTTCTGTCTTATGAACAATCAAACCTGCCAAAGCGAGAAAGCATGTTGATATTGTTAGTTGGGATGATTTTATTGCCAATGTTTTATGAACAACTTTATTGCTTTATCTAAATTAGTGAGTCATGAAAATTAGGGTAATGTTGACTCAATAAGGAAATGTCCGAGTTAAATTCACACGCTAGGATCGATAGAGCATCTAATCTTTAGAAAGACAAAATTAGTCAGAAATACTGAATCGATTTGGCTTCAAAGGAAATCGTAACATGCTTTCCAGTTTAACATTAACGGTCATTTTAAAATTATCCTGAAAGTTGCTTTTCTAATTTGTATTAAGAAATAATTTTAGAATTCGTTAGAATTAGCATATGATTTGTTTTAAAATACGAGTATCGATTGAAAGTTACTAGATTGAAAATAAACATTTTTTTAAATATTAATTTCCATTTCCATATAATGTCCACTTCATACACAACAGTGCGCCTGAGAGAGTGTGCGTGAAATGAAACTGTTTGTAAACAATCCATATAGCTCTCTCCATACCATATCGTAATTTGGTGCTGTGTGAGCAGGACAGCGCAACTTGTGCACGTTGCTTCATATGGGTGCGACTACGCTTCGCAGCGCCCCAAAACGTAAACAAACGCAACAGCAAGGACCGGCACGGCGGGTGCAATCCGAAGGCGCGTCATAAATCGTACTCTCATCAACACGGAATAAAGTTATCCTTCGGTAAAGGTTCGTGGCTGGTGCTGCCAGTTCGCAAGTTGCCTGGCATTGGGTGTGTTATTTATTTTCCTATTGATTCCAACACCCCAGTGCCGCGGGGTTATGTAACGGATCCGCAAGATAATCAACCGTTCCGAACTGCCGGTGCCGATGACGATGGCGGTACGACAATCCGCGTGCAGATTGCTATCGGCAGTCGCTGGCTGTGGTCCGTCCGGTGCTGCTGTGGAGGAAACGCTCGAAACCATGGCACGTATCATACCGGGAATATTTAAGCATTCGCGCTGCCGGAACAACGTGTACCCGCAGAGTGACGTCCGGCGCTATCCCGTACCGGATGAGTCCGTCTTTTGGACGCAAACGTACTCCGACTATCAACCGCCGTGTCACGAATCGCCCATACTGCAGGGCAAAGAGTGGGCCGATCTGGATGTTGGTGAGTGTGTTTCTGGGTTGGGTCAAGGTCAAAGGCAAGGTAAGGTGTGTTACCTGTGCTTGCTGTCTTTCAGATAATGCTTCGTTCAAACCGAAATGGAACGAGCTGGACGGGAAGGTCAATCGCGTAAGCTTTATCGGAACGTACGAGATACGGGACAGCTGTCCGTTAAATCCGTTCGGGCGCACGGGAATCCGGGGCAGAGGTATACTCGGTCGCTGGGGACCGAACCATGCAGCCGATCCGGTCGTAACGCGCTGGAAGCTTGATGAAGCCGGACAACCGATGCTGCACCCGGTCAGTGGCAAGCGTATCCTGCAGATGTGTGCGATCGAGCGACAGGATTGTGGCGAGTGGGCCATCCCGGGTGGTATGGTGGATCCGGGCGAGAAGGTTAGTGCTACGTTGCGTCGCGAATTTCTCGAGGAAACGATGGACAATGATGCGGGTGAGATGGCGGGCGAAGTGGAACAGTTCTTTGCCGCCGGTACCGAAATTTACAAAGGGTACGTGGACGATCCGCGCAATACGGACTGTGCCTGGATGGAGACGGTCGCGGTAAACTTTCACGATGAGTCTGGTTCGGTCGTCGGACGGTTCCCGTTGCATGCGGGTGATGATGCGGCGAAGGTACGCTGGATGGACGTTGGTGAGGAGGTGAAACTGTACGCCAGCCATTCGAACATTGTTAAACGTGTGGTCGATATGCTGGAAGCACACTGGTAAGGCGCGACGGTAGAATCATCATAAACAAAAACTGTGATTGGCACGCACGCATCGACGGAAAGAAAACAGAAAAAAGCCCCCGCCAATGATGCCTCTTTCGGATGTTTCTTCGGTACGTTTGTTTGACCTTCGGGTGCCGTAATGTTACCGTAGAACGGTTTGAAAATTCGACGTAACCTGCTTGCAAAATGGAATAAAAATGGAACAAAAGAAGGTATCACCATTTTACTACATATTGGCATGTTGGTTGGTGATTAAAATAATCGTAACATGTATTTGCTTCCTTTTTTGTTTCGCTTCCATCCCCACACACTCCCTTCCCGTTATGATCTGTCCCTTGTTTTTTTTTTGTTTGCACGAGATTCATCCGCCTGGATACTGCTTGCTTCGATCCAGTAACATCCAGTGCCGATCGTTACCTTCTATTAACCGCTAATGCGACGATGGGTCTTGGGGACAAAAAGGTTCTTGTTTCTATTTTCTAATGTTTTCCTCACAATTGGCAAACATCTTCATCATTTGATCGGCAGCAAGACCGAACTCTCACTCACTTCTGCTTCTCTTTTATCTCTTCATGTTTTTTGAGGAAATGCAAAGCTGGTTTGCTGGTTTTAATGTGGTATTCGGTCGTTTTGGGCTTGGGCTCATGTTTGTTTGTCAAAAACAAAAGAGATTACGCTACTTGCATTTTCTAACACTTTTGTTTGTTGTTTGGTTTTGTTTGTTTCGTTCACAACTAGTTCTCCAGTGTATTAAATGTGTTGAGGATTGATTTTTTATATTTCTGTGTCTATTGTTTATGGGTTTATGGTTAATAAAAACTGATTTAAGAAAGCAGCAGGTTAAGCTTGAGTTAGATTAAAAATGATAAGGAAAATTGAGTTTTCAATAAAAAGTTTAAAGTTTTCAATAAAGAGTTTTAAAATAAAAATTACGAACCTTGTAAAAATATAAGATGAAAAATGAAAAATATGACATGAAAGAACAAGAAACAATGTTTAATTGTAACGATTGCCAATAACCACACAAGTGGAGACTACTTTCATGGAGGAATTTGTAAAACAAAAGGACTAGAAGGACAGTTGATCAGAATATTTCCAATAATGCTGATGAAAAGGTATTTTTAAAATTATATAAACTTCAAAAGCAGTTATTTTATAAACCAACTTCCCTATATATCACCAAAGTCGTAAATAATGACGAAGTAAAAGAAATAAAACAATTGCTAACTAAAAAAATAGATAGGTATATATATATATATTGGATTTGCAAACACAGTGGCAGCTCTATGACACATCCAGCAATGGATAATGATCTAAATAAACTTAAACGTAAATTTGGTTTCGAGTTGCGTAAAAAGGAATTGCGCCCAACAATTGCATTAGATTCTATCATTGAGATTGCTTGCGTGTTGTTTTGTTTTGTTTCGTCCTTCAGTAATGAACACCAAGACATCTTCCCTCACGCTAATATAAGTATATGCAAATTGCAAACGAAAAATCACATGCAAAAATTAAAACCAAATGCATTCCCTCGATGGTTTGACCTGTGTCCCGTGCCTAATCTATTGCACATAATAGGTTTATACGTTTGCGTTTGCTTTAGGTTTGGTTGCTTCATTTGCACTATCGATTGCGGTGAAATGTATGCGTTTTCTCTACATCCTTCATAGACCATCATGAAGTCTGTTTGGTGGCATATCGTTCGATGGGACAGGGAGAGAAAGAGAGCGAGAGCAAGCGCAGCATTCCTCGCCCCAGGATTGTATCCTTCGATCGTAACAGTATGACTAGTACCATGGCTACATTCGCAACGTTATCCGGTTTACTCCTCTGCTCTACTTACTTAATTGCCCTGTTCGCTTTGTCTCTCTTATCTCTCACTGTCTTGTTTTTATGTTTACCCTAATTTCTTCCATCTATGTATATATGTGTATATATATTTTTTTAAATTTAAATATGCATGTAAATGTTTCGTTTAATCTGTTCTTATAGTTTCCTTCTTGTGTTATGTTTTGTTCTTCATTTATCTTATTATATGATGGTGTTTGCCCAACCTCGTTTGAAGCTAACAAAGTTGCTTTTGTTTCATGTTTTTTTGCTACCCGGGAATTAAATGGAACGATTAAATCTCTTCTCGATAACATTGATGGCATACGAGCAGCACTATTAGAAAATAAAATAAAAACATCCATTAACCTAAATTCGTTCAGCCGTTTCTTACGTTTCCAATGTGTACCGTCGTTTTTAAGTTGGTAAAATAAATATTCTCTTTTAAAGCGCTTTCATACACCGAATGCAAAACTTAGTCCTCATAATGGCAAGCGCAATAACAAAGCATCTAAATAAACTTATTTACTATATACAAATAAATATATCAGATCTGATTACGAAAAACAGAAAAAACAAGAAACTCAAAAAAATGGAAAAAAATGGGAGGAAAAAAGGGTAACACAAAGGAAGGTAGCCCGAAGACGGGAGGGGAGTTGTTTGGGCTTTTGTTTTTCTAGAGCTCATCGGATTATCACCACACACTATCACTCGCGTTTTGTTTTTCCTCTGCTTCTTTGTTACCTATCAACTCGTACGCAAAATGCTTGCCCAGTCTCATTCATTCATCTGTTCGTATCCATTACGTTCGATTACTAACGATCGTATGCATATCGTTACGTGGCCGATAGTACCGGAAGGAAGGAAAGCGACACTTCAAACATGTACAAGAATGTTTTTTTTCCGTTTTTGCTTTTCAAAAGTACCGCGGGAAGGGAGCGATGTTAGAAAGAGAAGGGGGAGAACAGCACACAGTCTCTTCATTGCCTAGTTCAGAGAAGTTTTGCGTACGCACTACCGCACGTACATAAACACTACAAGGTAAGAATTAAAAATTTAAACTCTAAAATCGATTGCTAATGTTGCACGTTCGTTCGCTTCCCGTAGAAGACCGCAAGGAGNAAAGAGAAGGGGGAGAACAGCACACAGTCTCTTCATTGCCTAGTTCAGAGAAGTTTTGCGTACGCACTACCGCACGTACATAAACACTACAAGGTAAGAATTAAAAATTTAAACTCTAAAATCGATTGCTAATGTTGCACGTTCGTTCGCTTCCCGTGAGAGACCGCAAGGAGATTCATGGTACGACAAACATCGTAGTACATTCGAACGCCTAGTGGTTTCTGTTTAAACCTATTCCAAATATATGTTAAGCTTGTCGCAACCCGGGGCGTAACGGGGTGGCTACACCGCGTGCACGTTCTACTTTTTGCCCGACGAAACCCGCTTCGGTTCCGCCTCATCGTCACTGTGCTCCTCCTGCAGCAACAGCGAGTCCGGATGCCGTACGGCACTAGCCTTCTTGTTGCCACCGCGCTGCCACGTAAAGACACGTGCCAGCTGGGCGAACTTTTTGCGCGACACCTTACCCATGTGGCGCAACCGTTCCTTAAAAGCGGCATCATCCTGCACCTTACCTTGATGGTCTTTCTCGAGCGCGGACAGGAACTCCTGATTCCATCGCAGCTCCGCCATAAACTCTTCGTTTTGCAGCATCATCGCGAACTGTTCGTCGCCGAGATCGAACTCGGTGCTGCGGTACGTACCGTCCGGTCCGATCGTACCGCCGGCCGTTCCACCGAGCCGTAAAAATGTCGGTGGTAGCGGCCCAACCAGCGGTGGATTCCAGCGACGGTTCATGGTGGTCGCGGTGGAAGAAAACCCGGCCGATCTTTCGCCCAGTGCTGTGTCGCTGCGTAACTGCTGTGTCGCTTGCTGACCGGTGTGAATGCGGGGACTATTTGTGGCGCTTCCAGCCGCGCTACCGGCTGGTGGTTTGCGAATTTTTGGCGAAGCGCCCAGCTGTTGCGCAACGATTGAGCTGGCGGTTGCGTTCGGGGACGTGCTGAGAAATCGTTCCGATCCGGCGCACGGTACATCGCTGGACAGATCGAGCAGGGGGCGATCGGTGGGTTGATTAATTGCGACACCCGAACGCGGTCCACTACCGTCCGTTTCCAGCTCATGACGTAGCTTTTCGTTCTAAAATTAAACCAATTGCATCAGTCAATGCAAAGTGTATGGTGCAGAGGGAAGGAAAACCACCTTACCTGATTGTCCGTGCTCATGGCCAGCAACTGATCGATAGTGGCATCTACGGCACCCTGGTTGGCACGCAGCACCGCCTCGATTACGTCCCTATCCATGTCCGGGAACATGTTTTTAAAGTCGGACATGGCCTGTGAAAACTCCAACTGCATCGTGGAAGCCATGCTGTTGACCTTTCGGTGGATAGGCTATAGTTACGCCAGTACACCACGAGAAGCCTTGCTGTTATCTGAAGACCTTACAAACCTTACACACTTTCGTAACTAATCCACACAAACACACACAAACTTGAAAGAAATGATCGTCCAAGTGAGGAGAACTAGGACAACAGGCGAACAGGAACTAGAACATACGACGCTCCGGTGGAACGGAACGGTCGATACATGCAGCAGAAGGGATTGCGCTCTCGTCGATTCGAGGTTACGGTTCAACCCCGGTGGGAATCATGCCTTGACTGCATGCTGATCATGTTTACTTCCCTGATTAGCACTCACCAACAACTATGGGAAAGCGAGATGATTCTTCCTTATCATTTAATCCACCAGCAGGTGGGTTTTGCAAGCTGTTTGTCAACCACCACCCCGCTAGTGTTTATTCGCGCACACGCATTCACCCACACAAACTGGTGCGAAGAATTCGGAGCAGATTGAAAAACAACACCGACGAGCTGGAGCAGCTAACGCACTTTTGCCAGCCTGCAGCAACAAAGCAACTCGGAAGGAACTATGCAAATGTAAAACACGTACAGTTAACGGTAAGATAGTGATGAGTATTTTTCAGAGATTATCGATTACAGGGAGCAGTATTGTTTCTGCCCCCTTGTGATGAATGTAGTCCTTTCCGTGTCCTGTTGTTTCGTGTCCTTTGCGATGGTGACTTTTAATTATTATTATTGTGCGTTTTGCACTTTTGACAGTGTTGCATGGCAGCTGTCAAGCGGTTCGATGTCAACATTTGGATTGACAGTTGCTGTTGCTACAGTAGAAGAAAATGCTTTTTGTGGAAATTTTTGAAATCTTTATTGAATATATTTACAAACCTATGTTGCTTCTGTTTTTATACAAGTACGACAAACAGTTGAATTTCTCAAATAGGAAGTAACACTGTAATCTTTTGCTTCCAATTTGGAATCTGTTCTAATCAGATCTTTTTGTAATGCTACTTTATATCATGATGGATTGATGCGCCAGCCAAAGCTTTCTCTTTGAATTCCAAATATTGTTTCTGAATACAACACATTTTATGAAAGTTTCTTTGTAGTTTTGCATTCTCTTCATTCGTCTTTTTCGAGTCGCATATTCTGATTGAAGCACAAACTTCATATGAAACGGTTGTTGGGAAAGTTTGTCAACATGGCGAATGACAAACCGAATCGTTCCCAAGCAACAAATTGGTTGGGAGCGTTTGACAGTTTGCAGCTTTTATCATTATTGTTCCAGCACGCAAAGAGGACGGACGCGCGTCTGATTGCGTCTGGATGTGTAATTTGTAAACTCGTCGGAAAGCGATTTTGCATCACGTTTATCAACATATAAAAGGTCCTACACGGAACGGTGAATAGCGTCCGAGTGAAATTACGAATATTACACAAACAGTGCGGCAAATCTTCGGAACTTCGCATTCATTCCGAGCACTAGCGTCTGTGCATCATTGTATCCCTTTCAGTGCACAAAGTGTTGTGAACAACATTATATTCGCTTTATCAGCGTTTTGTTCGAAGTTCTAGCAACATAAGATGTGAATACTCACGTTAGTTTAGTTTTGGTTAATGGTTGCAGTAAATTTCATTCATAATTATCAACAAAAACCGAAGTGTGTCGAGTTGTTGCGCCCGGTGTTGCCGAATGTTATGATGCGGCGGTGTTGAGAAAAGCGTCTCATGCGCAACGAATGTTCAAACGAGGGGGTGAACTAACATCAGGGTAAGGGTGTGGTGATTATCAACCCCGTAGCTTAGAATATCCTCAAGGAAAAAAATTGAAAAATTCGAAAAGTAATGCAAATTGCATATTTTACGTCTGAATTAGGCAGTGCCTACTTGTAGTGTGAAGTTTATTATAATTCCGGTGGAATGTGTTATTTTCCGAAGCGACAAAGTGTTTACAAAATAAGAAAATAAATTATTCAACTCATTGTAGAGCGGTGTAGTTGAGTGTGGTTTGTGTGTGCGCACGCGGTGTTTATGCGTGTTGTGAGTGTCGGTTAAAATTAGTGCATCATGAAGCCCTACGGCGGTGCAGCTTACATGCAGCATCTTGCCGGAAGTGGCTGTAACAACAACAATAGTGCATCATCATCATCGCCTAGCAACGGCGATAACAACGGCAGATGCATCACCAGCATAAAGCAGAGTAACAGATGCATGCGACATCGTAGTAACATTAGCAGCATGGCACGCTGGAATTTAATCGTATGCATGGCGACGCTGTTTTCGCTAATGTTTACAAAATGTTATGCCAGTCAAGGTAAGCCAGTGTGTGTGCGGGCAAGGGAGGTTGGTGGGTGGCAGCATGTTGATTGACGCCACCCGGTGATGGATGAACGAATCGGGTGGGGGAGACCATGCTAAGACATAGAGAGCAGCATTAAGCCAGCATAGATCGATAACCGTGGTATAGCCGGTTTCTGTTCGCTCCAAAGAAACACGACGACGGTTGGGGCTCTGTTGAATAGGGTGAATAATTGCAAAGTCAAACAGACATGCCTTTTTTGGCAGGAAGGGCAGGGGGTTGTTCTTCGTTTTGGAGCAGGTTTTGGGGAAACATGAAAGCAAACGCTCTGACACCGTATGTTGCGCTATGTTGTCACCCGTTTTTAGAAAACAAATCGCGCGCACATGTTATGTCGACTTGGGCGACACAAAGGCGAGGATACTAAAACAGGGTTGACAACGAACGAAGCTTTGATGAGGTGTTACGGTAAAAGGTGCCAAAAGACAAATGAGCACAGTGCCTCAAACATCATCGATTGACACTGCGAGATCTTGGAGGGAATGTTATCTGTTTTTGAATCGGTAAAAGGATTTTTATTGCTATGATAAAAGCAAGTTGAATATTTGAATTCTAAGTTCCTTGGAACTCTCACCGTCTGTTAGATTTTACCTCCTTTAATCATCTACTTGATGACATGTTTATGTGATTCTCTTTATGAAACACATGTCCACATTGCAAAGAGGCAAAAAGCCGCAAAAAACCACAAATAAATAACAATTGGGAAGTTAAAAAAAGCTCACCTTTAATTCTCCTGTGCGCCCTTAAGCGGCCCATTTTTGGGGAAGGAAATGTATCATATTTCCTCATTTGCGGTTTTTAGTGAGTACCACAGCTTCGATGTGGTGCGCAAACAACGCCACGGTGTTAGCCGATAAACGATTCGTCGATTTGTGGTTTTGAAAACTGTTTCCCCGAAGAAACATTTCGCCGACACTAGCGAAGGTAGTTGTGCCACAGTATGCCCCTAGTCGAGGTTCACACCCAACCACCGTACAATCGCGACGTGTGTTCGAACGTTTTGTTTGAACCCGTTTGAATACGTTTCCTTTCCCTTCGGGGTGGAAAACCCAATGGTGGAAAGGTAATGATCGAACCCACCCGACACTTGTGCCATTCTGTGTGTGTTTTGCCTGTAGTCCACCCAGTGGCGGCAAACGGATTTGTAACAAATGGTAATAAAATGAAGTAATTAGCCATGTTCGGTTCAGCCAGGCGACGGTTACAGGTGATAATCGGGTAGCGGATCAGTTAAATATCATTTACGGTAAACCGAGCTCTGGTGTGTCCTTTATCGTGATTCCGATCGCACCACCCAAACGAACCACTTTCAAACACACTGTCCGAAGGCTAGTCCGATGTTGTCGCCAAGGTTTTTTTTTTGTTTCGCTGGTTCGATGCCTGCGATGAAGCATTTATTGAATCTGGTGTGCCGGTTTGCCGGAATCGTGTGAAGGACGGGTGCTTTATTCCCGGTGAAAGGGTTTATTCTTACGCGAGGAGGTAGTTAAGGTTACACCGGGAAGATGGCAAGAATCTCCAATAACGGGCTTTGTGGGCTCACCGACTAACAGAGATCTAGAGCGGGAAAGAAATAGCTGGAATTGTTCGTACCGAAATCTTTCGAAACACGTCCAACACTGTCCATAATATTCGGGACGGACATCCCAAAAAAGGCAAACACTGATTGCATGTGGATGTGTACCGATCGTTGCACAAACTGGACCACAAACTGGAGGAACGGGAGGTGGTACGTGTACGCATATAAGGCACGTCGAATCGAATCGAGATGTGTCGTGGCGTACCAGTCACGCAAAGGGAACTTCAGTGGAATGGACCCAGCGCCCAAGCCGAGAAGTCGAAGAAGGGATGATGAGGAAGAAGAAAAAAAATAGCAAACAAGCGAAAACAATTCGAAAGTCTTCCTTCCCGTATGAGTCTCGTATGCCTTGAAAAGGCGGAGGAGGACGAACCAGTTTTGCCATCCCGCTGGGACTCCATCGTAAGGGACGTACCGGCCGTGTTCCCCCTCCCGGCCGACGTCAACTTGTCGCTAAAAGCTACCTGATGAGTTAGCGATATACGCAACTACAGTTTCATCTTCTTGCGTGAGGAATCTATTTTGCACGTATAAACCTTCGTTGTGTCATCCGCGTGGGGTTTGTGGGGCTAAAGAAAGCTCATCTTCAACAACGTGATGATGTTCATTTTGAATCCCAACTGCCAGACTTGACGAAAACAAGTTTACCTACTGTTGTCTGCACTTGTGCAAACTTGCGCTACCTCAGCAAGGTACGCAATAGTCTACGCGTACTTGCGTTAATTGTGAAGCATGTGGGATGTTGCGAGCTTCAAGGTAATGATTTCGATCGATAGAAGTATTCCGCAGGACATATCTTCTGAGTTTCCATTACTTGTAGATGCATACAGGGAACTCTTCTTAGAGGATGAGACTCCTCATTCATGAGTAACGTATTTACCTAAACGCACCCAGGCCATTGAAGAAGCGACGAGATTATCAAGTAAAACCAGCTGTTTGTTTGTCTGTTCGGACGCTAGATGCGATAAGAATTGGTTACATGTCGTCACTCTGCTGTAAAAGGAACTTGCGGTGGTTGGATGCTGCACGGATGTGTGTGATTCAGCGCGAACCGACTTTTGCACGCGTAACTGATTAGCCATTTAGCGTTCGGCGAAAGATTTCTTATCAGCACCAGCTTTGTAGGGTTTGATTGATTAGAAATGTGTAGTTGATTTCTCGGCGGCCAGAACACGTCTGCTTTCCGTGACTTTGCATCATCTGGTTTAGCTTGTTTCGAGATTTCATTTGCGTACTCAAAAATTGCTTTCTTGGATTTTATCATGTCTAAAAATATTTTTGATATTTAATACTGTTTTAGGAAGACTAATTTATTTGAATCTCTTGCGAGGAGAGACTCAACTCTCGAAAGATTCATGAATCTCTAAATATTCACTCATATATCTCAGAATTCCTGAAACTCTTAACATCTCTAATACTTCAAGGATTTCTGAAGATATACAAATCTTTGAGGATTAAATAATCTAAACATGTGATGGAATATTACAACAAGTTAGGTGAACCTTGAAGACGTTTTATGGATTTTGGTAGTCATCTGAGGAATGTTTTGGAAAATTATGTTCGTTATTGCTAATTAAGAACCTTCAGAGATTCAGGGATGAGCCTTCAAAGATTCTTTAATCATTCATTCATTCGGTGTAAACATTCATTCAAAGAGATCAGATTCCCCCAACAGAAAATAATATTAATCTGCATGTTATTTTTGATTGAGTTCCAGTGTCTCTGCGTAAGATAAAACTGTCTTCTTCAAATGTACATGTCCACTGCGGGGTCCACACTTCAAAGCAGAAACGATCCCGATTAACGGAACCCAAAAACAAAAAACTTCCCTACCCACTCACTGGTTCTGGAAAGGTGAAATTATAATTTTAATCAAATAAACCTGTCGCCATGAATACGCGGGCCCTCTCAAACCGGATCCGTGGTCCATTAAAAACCGCACCGTATCACAAAACTTACTGGGCGACGGTTGATGAGTTTGGGTTTTTTGTTTTGGCCGTTTGTTTTAGTGACTCTACTCTCAGGTTTTGATTGAGCAAAGCAGGTTGCCTTCGTGCTCGTCCCTCCATTCCGGCAAAACCTGTTGCGCAGTGTAGGGATCAGGGACATTTGGCACCGCAAAGAACACGGCGTTCGCGGTTTCGCGAATTTAGATGAACCGGGGGGTTGGCCCAAATTCGGCGAAACAAGCTACCGAGCGCATCGATAAGTTTCTAACCCCACGGGTTTTGATGACGGTTTGGGTTTGATTAGCAAATCCTTCACTGTTTACCATTTGCGGTTCGGGGGCCTTGTTTAGGTTAGAAAACGCGTGCAGGATGCTTATCATGTACCGGCCGGGATGATGATGGGCAGCAGCCGGTACTTGGAACCGGTCACTTTGAAGCTGTGATTGTGTAGGTTTTCAAAGGTCTGATAAGCAAAAGGGGAGAGGCCATTCATGTTCTTGTGTGGTGGGGGGCATTGAGTGAACCATAAAACACTTTATTAATGGGAAGTTTTAGTAGAAAGTTTGAACTCTCTGGAGGTTCGTTGAATTACCATCTTTACTGTTATCTGTCGTTTAAATAGTTCAACAAGCGGAGAATTAATTAGGTACAATTATTTTCTTATCAAACATATCTTTTGGGAAGCTTTTTTGTCTTCTGCATTTGAATAAACAGTAGCAATAGCTTGAACGTTTTTTTTTTCTCCAAGAGAAACAACATCAATCTCCAAGATGGAAACGTGTCCACGGACGTCGTGTGTGGTACATGTTTAAAATTCTTCAGAGCATGTGTCTCAATAGTTCGACGTCAATCTATCGCACTCTGTATGGCTTGTTTTCAATGCAAATCAGATGATTGATGTTGTTTCAATATTATTTATCTACGATACCCCATTTTCGGTCGCTACCCTTGATCAAGTGTGTCTGTGCCCGTCTGTGAACCGTGTGTGATAGATAGTGTCGGTTGATAATTTATGCCATTATGCCAAAAGCATATGCTAAAAACACTCTGCCCGCAATTTCCGCACCGCAGACAAGCTGGAGTCCAATGTTTTCTTATGACAATTTGTTTTTGTTTTCGTTGGCCAGCAAACCTTGCCCATCTAAGGCAACAGCCGAATTTTGCTATTTCCTTTCCAACTATCGATGCGATGGAAAGGCTTCGTAAGGTTTACGACTCGTTGGTAAACAAGTTGTAAAAATACATTTCCAAATCAATGCACAGCAGCTGTTGGCCGTTGGTGTTTGTGTATAACCGGCTAAAGTCAACAATAAATCGATCGAATCTCAGCTCTCAGGGTTGATTTATCAGGGTTTTGGCTTTCTGTGCCCGTATATGCTTTGCCATTAGCGATGGGTGCGATTATGATAACTGTTGCGATAAGACTGCGAGTTTCTAGGATTTGTGTTGGCACGAGAAAAAAAAAACATTCAGAAGCATATAAAATTCTTCAAACTTCATATCATAAATGAAAATGGCTCATAATTAAACTATTCCTTATCGACATGATTTTTTTATGAAATCATTACGAGCACATCACAGCAAACTAATATAACCATTCGATCCGCTTAATGACTTTCGGGTGAAGTGCACATCGAATTAAATCCGCAAGAGCGTGCCCAACGTGTCAAGTACATCACACGAAACAATGGCCAATTGACGGTCTGATCCAGACGTTTTCGAGTGGTTCTTGAAGGACGATAAAGATGCAGTTACGCTTACCTCATCATAAGCATACCTTGTCTTTGGCACCTGTCTACATCTGACATCCCCACGGTAAGGACATTTGACAGGAGACGGTCGTCGTCGATAGTCTTAAAGAGAGTGTGTCTTACCGTGTGGTTCTGATGAAGCTTCATTTTGGATAAGACAAACTCCTTACCGTACTTCATATCAAATACACATGTCGCTCGGTGCTCATGATGATGCGAATTCCCGTAGGTCAAATTCGATTATCATCATCATCATCATCATCATCGTCAGTGAATCTTTTTTGCGTCCGGTACCGATGACACAACAACTGATAAGAAAACTGATGTACAGTGAATCGTTTCTACCAGGGCCTGGGCAGAAATCACGTTCCTGGTGGAATTAGACCACCCTAATCCGATGCTTGCTGTGATAGGTTTTTGATAAGGTTCACCCCGTTCACAACAATAGCGAGAAAAGCGAAAAAAATGCCATCTAAAATAACAACCAACATGAAAGCGTTGAAGTTGTGGGCAACATTCTGATAGGGAGTTTATGGGTTCGAACTCTAACTCCACTTTGGGTTTGACTAATCGATTCATTTCGATTCGAACAGGAAAGGTATATTTCGCGAAGGTGTTAGAATTCGATTTGATTAGCTTTTTATCGGCGAATGACTGTCAAGAAGTGGTGTTCTGATCGAGCACGCAGCTGTTTGCGTGTAGTATGCAAAGCCAACGCAAAAAGGAAATGAAGCATATAGCATACGTTCATTTCGTAAAATACGCACGTAAACGAGGTTTTACCAGGTGATTTTCGGTTGGTCTGCGTGTTTTCGGATGAGTTCTGGATATGTTGACACACACAACACTCAACTCAACGGACGGAAGCGTTATCGGATATTCGAAATTGCGCTCTGTTAGCAAGGTGGCAAAGGAAATGGATAAAATGAAACTCAACGATAAGAGGTAATTTGTGGTTGATTTGTGATGGTAATTGGTATTCTGACGTTCGTTACTTCAATAAAACTAAAGTTAACCTAACATTTTAAAGTCAAATCGTGCTACTGATGTACGTGTTATGTTTAAAAAGAATTGTTAATAAACATGTTTTAAAGAGGTTAATCGTGTTAAAGAATTCTTCCAGAATACTGATATAACAATCAAGTAATGTGGACACTCAATTGTAGAATACCAAGTTTCCTAACATACGCTTTCCATCATGGGAATACTCGATTTATTCAATTCATTTCCCCCGTTTTTTGGCAATTGGACGATGGTCTGAGACTTCGCGTTAAACGTTCTCGTAACATTTAACTGATCTCTTCCTTTCCCTGGCTTTCTGTGAGATTTGATGATCTGGTACGATCGTACCTAAACTAAACTCTTTCCACCAAATATCACAATGCTTTCTGCAGCTTGTCGTATACGATACGCGGCACCGATTAGCATAACGGAATTGAATGGGTTTTCTGCTCGGTTAATATACCACCACCGGCACCGGGGTCCAATACACCCGTTGTTGCCTTCGTCGTTCGGGGTGCCCGAGAATGTCAGCAATTCAATTTGAATAATTCCATTCGACGACGGCGACGGGTGCATTTGTTGTGGTTGGCGCCTCTTTACACATTGCCAACGTGGATGATGATGAGCGTGCTGGTGTTTTTGCACATGGTAGCGCCAGGACTCCTGGAGGTCCATTCGGCCAACCTCCAGCTCGATGCATCCGGGCGAATTATATGGAGGATTACCATGTGGACAAGGGCGCTCATGGTGCTCATGATAATAATCGATGTCGGTAAGGGGGTGTGAAGTTTTGTTGTTGCGACTTCACTTCCAAACTATTTCCCTCTTTTCATGGGTAGAAACTATGGGGCCATTTGTTTTTTTTTCTTCTATCAAGCAACTCCTGTACAGTTTACGTAGCTGTCGCACATGAAAAACGAGTTGTTTTGTTGTAACTGTTACTCATGAATGTGTCCTTCAGTCCGCTTATCCGCGGCAATCCATGTTCGGTTGGTATGTACGCAAGGGACCCACAGCAATATCCGTACAGTTTGGTTTGTTCTCTTCAATTTCGACACCCTTTTTTGTGGGACGTTTTTGGGTGCGGTGAAGAAAGGAAACACGAGAATTGGAGGGCATGTTGCGGAATGGTTCGTGTTGGCTTTGAAAACGGAGCTTCACCACACGGGCCGCATCGTGTCTGTAGCTCATCAGACTTACGTTCTCCAAACATACAGGGTTGAACAAAAAAAAAAGCTTTCTAAAAGTGCCCAAAAAATAACACGCTTGACTGGCCTTCAGAAGTCTCGGGTTTTTTTTCTCTCTCTCGAACCCCGTTTCCTG
>CM028127.1:13488904-13563544 GCA_016254315.1 Anopheles parensis
TGGTGAAAACAAAAAGTGAAAAGCATCGTCCACACACTGCCCCGGGGGCCATAACTCTTCGTCGGCGAGAACCCAGCAAGGAAAGGAAGCAATAAAATCCAATTCATCAGTCGGCCATCAGAGGATGGCGAGCGGACGAATGTACCAGTAGCTCGGACTAATTGATGAATATTATCATCCTGTGTATTCGGGACGTTCCTGAGTTCAAAATTCCAATGTCTGAACTATTGTTTTGACCAGGACTCTGTAGGATCTCCTTGCAGCGATGTGAAGCATTGTCGCTCCGTAGCCAGAATGTTGGAACTATGGTGCCCCAAAATAACCGCTTTAGCCATCGCGAACGGCGAGCCCACTATGTGCTCTCGATGTTTGGAATTAGCCGGTCCACTACTATCTTGCTTGTCGCTATAGTAATGCTCATCCACGTATAGTGCTTGTACACGTGGTGACGGACACAATATGATGATGATGATGATGAGCTGCTTTCCATCTTCGGCTGACAGTTTCATCACGCTATTCCCGAGGTCGTTGTAGTTAGCTTGCCAGATTTTATGCAGATCTTGACTGCTGGCTGTGCATGATGGTGTCGCTAACTCTACGGAGCACCAACTCTTCCCGTTTAAAAAAAAAACAGAATTTGAATTGGTGTTTATTAGCCGGTCGGTTCGGCCGGTCCTGTACCGGTATTGGAAGCAATAAATCAATTTTCGCTTGCAGCACGTTCTTACCACGGTGCCTGGCCAGTTTCATTTTACTCTCAATCATCAGGCCAGAAAGTGTCGCATCGCGTGTCAAAGTGAGAATCCGCCACCAACGCAACTGCAAAACGTTCATTTTGCTGTGGACCGGCATGATGGAGATAAATATGGCAGACGAAACAACTAAGCCATTCAGGATTATGTGATTTTATATCTATGCTCTATGATCACACTCATGGGTGAAGAGAAAAAGGTTTTTTGCTTTTCTTTTGCATAATTTTAATACAAGCTTTTATGTTTATTTCAATTGTTTGCTGATGATTTTAAATACAGCATTCTGAAGTGTTAAAATAGTGCAAAATGCACTGCAAAAATCTTTTATAAGACACCACCAACTAACGAATCCCGGTGGTTGAAAGGACAACCACAGACACGGATATGCAAAAATTCGCCTAAAATATGCTCGCTTCAATGCAGCGTTTTTGGGGAATTTTTTTGCTCTTGCAAATAGCATAAAACTGCGTGCAAATTAGATTGCATTTGCGATTGCATTGCAGTGTTGGTGGATTTCTCTTCTTTTGTTTTTGGCGAATAAATTGCACCATAGAAATCTACTGTTTGTGAACCCACCGCCGGTGTTCACGGGCAACGTTTGCCGTATCGTAAATGAATATGCAATTTAAATTGCATTTAGAAGGTTTTTTCTCCCCTTACTTCATCTGTCGAAGAAGAACGTTGTGGGCAAAATTCCGAATTAATAAACACAAATGCTCAGAGAAATCATTCAGTAAAACCAAGGGGAATAGAGAAAGAGAGATAGATTGAGCGCATTTCGCTTCATTAAACACCTAATCTCTGAACTGGAATAAATGCGTGTCGAATGGTTTCAGTTTGCATTTGCATTAAGCTGAATAGAAATTAAAATCGGCACACCCGTGGCAGGCACCCCTGCCAGTGTGGTACTTTTGCACGTAATTAACAACAATGTATTGGAATGAACATGAAGCCCAGTTCTCCGATGTTCTCCGTGCCTTCGTGCAGCGGTTGTTACATCTGGGAATGGGAACCCCGGTTCAGGTATTCTGGTTCACTATCAAAAACCTATGACAGTGGAAAGCCATCCCTGTCAGGCGCTTGTTTGCCTTTGAGAAAGGTGGCTAGCTGTTGTTATTGTACGTTTTTCCGTCTTCCGGTTGCCCCAGTTCGATATTCCGGCCCCTCCATGTACTGTGATAATCCGGGATAAATATGCAAATTAGCAAATAATTATATGAATTGAATTTCTATTATCACCACCATCCAAGCGGCGGGGGATAGTGAGGTTGTCCAATGTTTCCATACGGAAAAGGATACTCCACGAGCTAGCTTTTGGGGGACCGGGTGGAAGCATTTTGCGCGCATCATAAAACCGCCGTACTGTTTTGTGCCGCGTGTAGTGCGGACAACGATGAAACAGAAATACGACCCGATGGTTGTGGCATTATAAGCCGACATTGGTGAACACCAAGTGCGCAGGATAACGCAGCATTGGGTTGGAAACACTGTTCGGAATGGGGCTTCATGAAATTGTGCTATTATTGTTTGTTTATTAGACAGCTTTGGTGGTGGGTGGTAAGAAGGAACTAGGAAGGAATAATTTGCTTACCCCGTTATTACCTTACAGAATGGTCGATTCAATCCTTGGACAAGCCCACAGTAGCTATAGCTGAGGTCGGGCTCTTGTTCAGTAAAGGAATATCTGTTACTATCAGTATTGTTGCTTTGTACTACAAATGTCTCTACCTCATTAAACATGGATAGATGGGTGAATCTGATGAGACTTCAAATTGTACGAACTCCAAACTCAATATTGGATTTCTATGAAATACGGCAAAAACTCAAAAAAAAAGGATATTTAGTAGGTGATAATCCTCTTTAAAATTGATATGAATTGTGTTTTGATAGCATTATGTGAGCATTATTGATTTTTGATGCAAAAATAGCAAAACCCTTTAATCCTTACGAAACACCAGGAATTATCCATTGTAATGAAGGTTAATTCCAGAGCTGATGAAGCGTGGATTTGTGTGTAAAATGTTTTGACAGCAAAGCTTGCTCCGGACCATTAACTAAACCCTTATCTGGTCTGGAAGTTTGGGGAGGTGAAAAAAACTTTCTTACACTGGCATTCCGACGTTGATACCTTCATGGAAGGTACATTTGGCTTTTCTTAGTGCAGCTCCTGTTATGTGAGTTGGTCCACCGGGCGTGGGCTTTTGCATACGGTCATAGTTGAAAAAGTTCACTTCAAACTTTTACTTCTCCCTATTTCACTGCAGCGATTCGCTTTTTGGGCTATTCAAGCATCGTTCCGACAAAATGTTTTGCAAACTTCATTTTCCTGCCCCGTATGATAGTTTGTGATAGTGGCCTTGTGTGCCTTTTCTCTCGCTGATACGCTAGTACGAAGCTATGTTTTAGCTATATTTTCTTTACCTCCAAATCTTCACACTGTCCAAAAAGAACTTAACTTACTAACTTCCTGACCCGTGAGGGTCATCGTTGAATCGTTCGGGCGTGCCACTACTTTCACTGTACGCCTTCGGGCGCAAAAGGTGAGAGCTTATCAAATATTCACTTTACTATAATGGCTTTTCTTTCGTTGAAGCAAACTCGTTGGCCGGGAAAATTGTTCGCTCAGCAAAAAAGGGAACAAACTCTTCCGTATTTGCTTTTAATGGGGTAGGAGAATGGATTTTTTCCTTTTTTTTTGGTAGTGAGCGTTGAATGTTCTCTCCACTAAAGTGTTTTGCATACTTAAGTACATATTTAAAAGATTTAATAGATATATCCAACACCAACTTGGTGACACAATGTTTTTGCGGGAAAGGACAGATGTTGCGATTGAACTTATGCATTCACCGTGTGTACGTTTGCACGTCGGACAATTGTTTGTCTGATGCAACTGATGTGATTTAATTAAATTAGGATCACTTGGTAGTTTCCATTGCAGAATAAGGTGTGGCTTTACAAATCACGCACGTTTACGCATATTTAGCAGGAAGTGTTGATGCAGAGCGGTATACGACTGTGCCCGATGCCAAGTGCTTGAATATCCTTGGTGTTTCCCTTTCCTTGTTCGATACTTTCACGGTGTGGTTCCAACGGTGTTAAAGTAAAGCGAGCTTTTTGAGGGGTTTTGATTATTCGAGCGTGCATGATTACTAATTAAATATCTCTCATGTGCTCTCGTATGCTGTGCTCCTGGGAGTTGACGTTGTGGAAGGGTATTCATGGTTGTTTTGAAAACTGCGAATAAGCTCTCACTGTATATGGAGAAGTGCTTTAAAGCAATGAAGATGTATTAAGTTTCTACCTTGATTTTGAAGAATGTTTTGCACAGATTTGTTGGTTTTCCATTAAATTCCTTGTTAATAGACAATAGTGTACTTCCTTGAATATCGTTTCCTTTGAGCGGAAATGTATTCTCCCGCAGTCAAGAATCCGATTGAACCAGGAAATGCAAATCAATAATAATTAGCCAGTAGGTCTATTAATTTCTGTTCCGGATCTCTACGTCAGGACATTACCGTAGCAGCGGGAAGTGAACAGTTTAGAGTGGAGCATGATTTATTGCTTCAAGATTCACATTCCCCGGATGTCCCGCCATTTGCTATAATGTTAGCCCTAACATGAAAGGAAGTATGTAAAAGGATGCCTTATCCCTCTGCTCGGTTTCACTTTTCCCAGAGCAATTTTACCACCGGCAAAATAAACCATCGGTGTTTGTGTCTAAAAGTGAACCGTCGAACCAGCATCACCTCCTCAACTTCAAAGCGGTACAAGCGTTCGTCATTTCCGATTTCGAGGAGACAACATTTCTCCTGCGGCATGCAACCGACAAATGCTGCCAAAGTTGTCAATACACAGAAACAATCTTCGTGCCGGAAGGTCTCGAGCACCATTTCGGTCCATCATTTCGCCATTCCGAGTATGTGACGACCTACCCCCGGAAGGATGGGTGGAAGAGTCGTTACTCGGTAGGGCGAAAATTGTTTAAATTCCATAGGAAATCTAAATATCTATTAGCCTAATTGCTCGGCACCAGGAGTTTACCAGGGCTGGCGTATGTGTTTTATACGTACCAGGTTGGCCCTTCTCAGCCACCAGGAAGATGACGAATTTGTCTTCCCACTTCCTAAGGTACACCGGCACACGTTCTACATCTACCGTGTGGTGGGGAGGTCTTGTGAAAAGTGCATGAGTGTCAATGAGTACCAACATCAACTTGGAACACGACTTCCTGTTGTGGTGTGAAAAGCAAAGAGAAACGATGCACATTTGTCACAAAAAGGGCATCCTTTAATGTTATGGGAATAAAATACGCCTGTGAAAAGGCATCGGAACCCAANGAAAAGCGCATGAGTGTCAATGAGTACCAACATCAACTTGGAACACGACTTCCTGTTGTGGTGTGAAAAGCAAAGAGAAACGATGCACATTTGTCACAAAAAGGGCATCCTTTAATGTTATGGGAATAAAATACGCCTGTGAAAAGGCATCGGAACCCAATGCGAAAGAGGTTTTGGAGGGGAAAAGTTTGCAGCTAGACGTTCCGGGTAATAATAGTTATTTCGGTAAATTAATGGTTTAAGTTTGCTGGACAAATATGAAAAGGATGGGACTGGTCAGTAGTTCGGTTAGCAATTGGGATATCCACACCGGCTTAAATATGAAGATTTGATAGATTTGAATTGTGTTGTTAAAGGGCTAATACTGCACAGGAAAGCTACAATCAGTGCCAATAAATTTTTAAGCAATTTTATTTATAGTTTTGAAATGTTGACAAGTACTAATTACTTATTTGTTTTTTCTTTACAGGTACGTTAAACATATGTAATTATTATTGGAAGTTGTCCGGTTTCGGTTTAGTAAGTATGTTTTGAATATAAATAAGTATGAGAAAAATAATTTATTGTTAATTGTCAAAAATATTTTAATGAATAAATTAATTTTGAACAAATTTGCAAATTAAACTAATTTAGTAAAATTATTTAACGAGTACAAACAATAAGTAAACTAAGTACTGCATTGCGATCGAACAAGCAATTCCTCAACAAATCCTGCATGCTTTAGCGCATTCTCCTGTTCTGCTAATAGCAACGCAGGACAAGGTATTTAATTTAGCCGATTGAGTGCGCCAAACCATTTTTCCAATGTTTACTTTATTGCTCCATTTCGTTGCGCACGGTGTCACGGATACGCAAGGCGTGAATGTAAAAGAATTAATTTGCTCACCTAAGCGTGCGGTCGGAAGTGGAATTTTTTGCGCGCTGCATCATATCAAATTACCATACCGTTTTCACAACCGAATGAATCCTTCCGGTTTGCTGCTTAGTGTCTCACTTTTTCCCACTGCAGGAGGAAATTCTCCTCAGACGGTGTGGAACCAAAACAANGTGGAATTTTTTGCGCGCTGCATCATATCAAATTACCATACCGTTTTCACAACCGAATGAATCCTTCCGGTTTGCTGCTTAGTGTCTCACTTTTTCCCACTGCAGGAGGAAATTCTCCTCAGACGGTGTGGAACCAAAACAAAAAAAAAAATCGCTCATTCCGCTGGGGAAAAATAAAGATCAAGAATAATTTGCACTTTCCCTACCATGCCACCGTGCCGCGGTGGTTACCCCGATCCGGTTTGTAGATTTCACGCTTTGTTATCCCCGCTGGCGTGTGCTTTCGAGGTGAAAGTTCGCGACGGTGCTCCGAAGAGCCGAGCGAGAACGAGCCACTCAAATAAAAGTCAAAAAGGTGCACACGAAAGTATGAAGACAAATGAAGAACGCAAAACGAACGCGTTTTGGCGCTAGCGCGAAAAAGGCGAAAATTAAACGCAAGAACGAAACTATTCAATTCCGGTTGGGGAAATACGGTCCGGATTGTTTGGAGGTTTTCCCCTCCCCACAAGGGCTCGAATGTCTGGTTGGTGTAGTTGCGTTGGTGTTGTTATTTCCGCCCTATAGCGGTCCGAAGGAAGGAACTGGAGGATGGTGTGGAGTTAACTTCCGTCCAAACTGGAGCTTACTATATCTACGAACCGCCTAGCCTTCGCTGATGGCTGTCAGGCAAAATTCCGTTTCGTTAGCTCATATTTTTTATTCGCCTATTACACGCCAACTTTTGTGCGGCAAACAAAACCTCCGTAAGGGATGTTTAAAGCGTCAACTGTAAGCGACTGAGTTGGGGATATTCTGTTCTGTGTTGGGTGTATGCTCTTGGTAAGGTCCTGTACGAATGACGGTAGCCTGCAGGCTTTCCCGACACTTCTTCACTTCTGTGCCAAAGTCGCGGCTATTGTTGTGCTCCAGTCGTGGGAGCTTAACGTTACTCGTGCCGGGAAACTCGGTGGCATGTGGGGAATGTCATGATGGGTTTTGTGAGCGAAATACATTATTTTCTCACCACACTAGCTTTGCCCAGGTCAGGAGTATGTACTATTTTCACCGGTAAAGAATTCTTCAACTACAGCTTATGTACTTCGTTTTGTTTTTTGCTCCAAAATTCTTGTTGGATGAGTTGCTTGTCACGGTCAAGGATACTAAAGTATTGCAATGGAGTTGACCACAGGACTCTCTAGTCTCTATGCTTCTATGAAGAAGCTACGAATTTATTTGATAAGAAATCCAAACACCGTCTGCTGCAGTTGATTTCCAGTCTCGACAGTTTTATTTCGCTTCAGCATCACCGTGGAAGTGGTTTCGCAGTACACGCTCAAAATCGGCTTAAAAGCAATCACCTTCTTAGCTTCATTTTCCATGGGTTTTAAATTCAACCACGATTTTCCACCATCGTTTATTGCCGGAGAAAATTGCTTCTTATCGACAGCTCAGCAGCAGCACTGTACGGCAGATGGAAAATCATTCTTGCCAGCGCCCGGTCTGTTATGGTTGGAGGGGAGGGTTCATTTCTGTCGAGCGGTTTTCCATTAAAGGAAAGACACATTTTCTCGCTCTGTAGTGTTGTATTTCGTTTTTTTATCTTGCTTCTTCTAATGAATCAAAAGGACTCACGTGTGGTGCTCGACTCGTAGAAGCATTTCTGTTGTTACGACAGTTAGATCAAAACATCATCATCCAATCCACCACAATAGACACCATCGTTTGGTCGTGTGTCGTGAGTGAAATTACGATTTTCACAATTTTGCCCATTCCATCATTATGTTCTGATGCGGGCAAAAATGTTTGTATGTGGCGGAGCAGGATTTGGTTGGAAATGTTGTGCATCGAACTTAAAAGTTTTCATCGTTCTCCATGTTTACTTGCTTTGGAACACTCGAGCTCAACGACGTATACAAGGTGCAAAGAATAAATTTGTATGAAGAAAAAAACGACGACGAATCTGTCGCATCATGTTTCCCGTTTCAATCTGAAAAGTACGGACATATAATGGAAAAGTGGAAAAGTTGTGCCAGAGAAGGAACGCACAGTAAAGGAAGTGAATTTTGACGGTAGCAAAAAGGTCGTCGCCGTCTGCAGGAAGAAAAGAAAAACGCCGTCTTTGCCTGCGAGCGGTAAACTGGTAACGATCGCAACAGGAAAGGAGTGTTTGATTTCCCGCTTTCAAGAAGCTGCGCTGGAAGGCGCAGCAAGAAGGAAGGGAATGGGCGATACGGTTCTTGAACGCGTCGAACAATTTCCTTCATTTTCTTTAGCGACAGAGCGCAGTCATGGGTGGGGTCATGTGACCGGGTAGGTCCTTAATACGCACGCACACTAGAAAAGTTGTCAGACTGTAAACTGTCGCGCTACATACAATCGACAAGAGTACATAACGGGCATGTAATGAAATTACCTACGCAAATGTGAGCAAATGCGCGACGTTTAACGTTACGTGAACAGTAATAAGCCGGTGTAACGTGCTCTGGTAACGCTTCATGTTTTTTTTAGTATGTGATTTTGCATAGTGTAAGATCGTGTTTTGCTTCATTAAAAGTGCTTGTGTTGATCAATATTGACACATTGTACAATAATGACAGCTTGTCAGGAAATTCGTTAGTCCTTTGCATAAGATGACTTCATCTTAGTTAGTTTTTCTTTTGTGTTCTACTTGCACTAACTCATATCAGGAAGACTTTATTCGCATTTTGGATGGAAGTTATTAGAAGAAAGAGTTAAAAATCAATTAATATTAGCCAAAAAGCAATTGTACTTTAATCAAGAGGTGATGTTTGGATGCAAAACCCTTATTCCAGTAGATTGTACAAGTACCAAGTGCACTTGTTCAATTTCATCTTTGTAACTATATCCACTCATCCAGATAAAACCACTTTTTAAACACAGCTTCTCCTGTGTTGATACAGATTCATGCTGAACGGCGGACATGTGTGTGTGTGGTTTCCGATTCCGGCGGCAAACCGACAAGAAACTCGAATGCAAACCGACAGACAGTCCGCAAACATACATAACGATTACGTCTGCAGTAGCATTTTATGGAATCAAAAGTTGTTTTTCTCCACGAAAAGGGGGCGAATGTGTGATGGTGAGTGCTCTCTCTGCTTTCATCAGTGCCCAGGAGTCCCTTTGCCGTTGTGGTTGAATCGTTGAAAACTGCAACTTTGACTTTGGCTGAACAACAGCTGACAAATGGAAAGGACAACCCTCATCAACTGGCGTGTTGTTTTGTGTGTGTGGATGGCGTCGTTTGCGAAACGGGATGCGAAAGTGCACCGAAAAAGTGTTAGCATTTTACGAGATTGAGTAATTGCGTTTACATTTCCTCCGCTCATCTCCACTGCGGGTTTGGAGATCATTCCCCAAGACTCGCAAGATATTCACAGCTCTTATAATAGGTGCCTTCCAACGATGTTTACTTGAGGCTAAAACGGGGAGTATTTTTTTTTGTTCAAAAGTTGTGTTTGTTCTGGTTTGTTTATTTTGTTTGCTGTCCGTTTTTGGGGGCGGTTTGTGGATGAAATTTTATTTTCGAGCTGGGATTGAATTTTTCCCGCTGTGCCGTATGGAATATTTAGAATCCTTTCGTTTTGTTGGAGCTCATACTGATCATACTGTCAGAATATGCCTTTTCTTCATTTCTCCTACACGTCCGTATCCAGATTATTTTTTTTTGTATAATATTAAACGTCTACATATCGAGCGAATCTAGGCGAGTGTTATTTTTCGACTGAATTCACCCAAAAGCAACAGAAGTAGATGCTCGACTAATACGCGGGTGTACTTACGGTGTGTATGTATATAGAAGTACATCAGCGAGACTTTGATGTATTCCTGGAAAGTCATGTATCACCATGACGTTCGCCGAGATTTACCGGAAAAGGGTGATTTGATTATGTTTCCTCTTTCGGGATTATTCTTCCTCTTGTTTGTTCGCATCACATCTTGGTCTATATATTTTCCAGTACTCGGCAGACACTCCTCAATTGTCTCTTGCATTTTGGCTGGTTCCTGAAAGACGTTCGCAACGCTTTTGTTTTCTAGCATAAAAAAGTGATACACGGGGCGCGTTAGATTCTGCGGTGCGTGTGTGAAATATTATGCAAGGTGTTTTTGGTGAATAAAATTAGCATGGAATTAAATTTTTCCCGTATGTTCAGTTTGTTTGTTTACTGTTTTTCTCTCTTTTCAAGGAAAAAAGGGATGAAGTGGTATTATATACCAGTAGCGATAGGGTAGCTACGTTTGTGCATTTGTGGTACCTGGATGATTCGTCTTCATCTGTTTGCATAATTTGACGTGGAGATATGCAAAACTGAGAAAAGGATGAAGCATGATTTATTAACGCATTTTTCAAGATGAAGTAAATAATTTTTCAAGTACTGAAAAAATTGCTCTTTTTTCAATATGTTCATAACAAAGTTTGTAGCATTTATTTGACAATTTATATGAGGTTATGCTATTCGAATAAATGAAAACTTCATTAGAACGTGATCAGCAATATGGCAATCCAATCTGCGTCAGTTCCTTCAGAATTCACTGATTAAATTTCGCCACGATTATGTCGAGCGTAAAGATAATCGTCAACGATGTTCGCGGCTTTATCGCGGCTTTATTGCCCTATCCGGCATCAGATTTCTCGTAACGACCTCCGGCACTGTGGGCACTTCGCTCGTCCAAGATGTGTCGTTCGGTGGTGGTTTTCCGCTTGAACGATTCGTGTTCGGTGCAATAATGCAACAATTAATATTCTCGTTCGGTAGGCTTTTGCAGCGTTGAGCGTTTATGATGCCCGATTCGTGCCATATTCCATTAGGAGCAACTGTTCGAACAAAGTATTGGCTGTCTCGGATCTCGAAGCTTTCTACTATAGCGCAACAGCGGTGCGATAGTTGTTGTATACTTCTACAACTTCTTCAGCACTAGTGCACGGTGTAAGTGTTGTGCATCGGCCAGGAAGAGGCTTTATCCTTTTTGCGATTGTTCTGCTTGTGCCGCTCTGTATCCATCCATCCAGCCGAGCGGGTGGTGATGTTATCTTTGGTGTCAGAAAGGAAACAACGGCTCATCCCTGCACGGTTGTTGATGAATGATGATGAACTCTCTAACTCGCTCGTCGATCGATAGTGAAGATGAAGAGCAAACAGGAACTGAAGCATCAGACCAAAGACGGAGCTAGTTTTGTCGAGCAGTTAAAGGTCTGTAATCCTCTTCGGATCGGATCCCGACGATGGATAACGTTCCCGGGGATATTGCTTGGTTCGATCGATGCTAGACGAACCTCCCGGATGTTGAGGAGGATTTCTTTACAATGGAGAGGGAACTAAAGTGATTTCCTTTCCTGTTCCTTCCTTCCTGTGTTGCTTTCCAGCATTACACTATTAAGGTTGCCTGCATCCCATCGTCGTCGTCGTCGTGGTTGTTGTTCATCGCCGTTGATCGTGATAAATCTTTTTTAATATTTTCCTTAACATCCTTCTTGGCATCGAACTGCTCGGATTTCCAACGACTCTCAGAGGATAGACCGTACGGTCTGGTCTTACTGCTTCTAGTGTTGTGTTACCTACTCGGCTTCCCTTAACGTCTGACGGTGCTTAATCGAGTCGACTAGTTCGGTCCCCGTGGCACGATGGCATGGCAACGGCGTCCGATTCGGCTAGGGAAAAAAAGGTTCTTATACCAGACGGACAGACAGCGGGATTAGTACCGTACATAGAATCCGGCACGGGTCGGTTTCGGGGCTCTGTACGGTAGAGAATAATGCGTACGAACCCATGGTAAGCCACGATGGTGATAGCCATTACTTGCGGGTTTTTCTCTATTTACGGCGTACGGTGTTTCGGCCCCAGTGTTTACCCGAAAATTGTGTATGGAAACAATTATTAATGTAGAACATAAACTATTAAAATAAATTACAGCAACATTTGTAACCTCTGGTCCAAGTGCTTTCCCTTGTGTCTCCGGTATGGTGTCTCCTAATTTTGTAGCTCTTTGCTTTTAGACTGAGATTTGGGGTTTTTTGTTGTTGGAGACGTACCACATAATCCTTATGATCTTCGACGATGCTCTTCATGGGTTTTCGAAGCGTCGTGTTTTCTTGTTGCCTGTATTATATGTAGTATTTTCCCGTTCCCATTTGTCGCTGTGAGCGAATGGAAATAATCTTCTGTTTTTTATCGGCAAAGCGAATGAAGCTTCAGTACTGCACACTGAAACCATCCCCAGGCATTAGAAGGTGTCTCCAGGCATACAATACAGAGATTAATTAAGGTACTTTATCGGCCCATTGATGTATCGTTGGATGTGCTAAGAGACTACTACGGTAAGCATGACTTAGTGTCACTTTGTCTTTGCGGGATGATAAATTAAGGTGCTTTCAGGTCTGTGCATCACATTAGTTTGTCTGGTGCAATGTTTTCCTTAAATTTAATTTAATAATATTATCTTTGTGTTTCTTGTTCAGAGAAGCGAATGTAGTCCTAGAGACTCAAAACCTCTATAATTAAAATAAAAAAAAATGTTTCTCGTTCATGGTCACAGTGTGGCCTAACAAAAAGCAAACAATTCTTATAATCGTTAACCGCGATAAGCGGCTATACAATTTCATTTGTCAATTTAGTCCAAACATTGGGTTTCGAACCTTCTCCACGGGTGGTCCGCATTCGTATCCTGCATTGGTCAGATTTGTACTGGAATGTTTCCTTCCTGCCCAATATGCAGCAGAATGTCACGTTCCGTTGTCCTTTATCGTCGTCCCTTTTTTCGTCCGCCGCACGACGAAGAACAAATGCAATGGAAATAGGACGAAAACTGCCGGAAGAATCACAGCTGGTTCATCGCCGTGACACAACAAATTCTTTCCGAAACCACTTACAGATGTGAGATGCAAGGGCCCGGCCACACGTTAGACACAATTGGCTGGCGAACTTCTGACCCTTGGTTAATGGACGTGCTTATGTCCAGGAGGAAAAAGAAAAAAAAACCTTCATATAGCACAGCTGCGACCGATGGACAACGATGGTCATTTGTTAGGGCCCGCCTATAAGAGGATCAGCGATAATAAAGTGTCAAAAATCTATTTACGGGATTGTATGCTATGAATCAGTCGAGGACGCTGGACGCACCACCTCTCACGGCCACAGCATGAATGATGAGGCAGTACTACTACCCTTGCTGTTCCAAATTTCACGATGGCAGCTTGCAGACGGAATAGATGGTCGAGTCGTTTCGGAGGTGTCAAATTTCCCAGCGGGAGTGGACGGTTGTGCCAGCTGTTGGCGAATCGATGGCAAGTGGGTATGTCTTTTGGTGATAACTGGGTCATGCGAATTTCGTTGTATTACATCCACAGTCGGAGCAGTTGGATTGTATCGGTCTTGGATTGTTGCTCCAGATACCGGGATCCATCCAAAGCGCACTTGGTATGGTGGCAGATAAGAAAATTGAATGATGGAAAGTAATGGCCTACAATCTCTTCGGTACAAACGGCTTCACCGTATGACATTGTGTACGCTCGATTGGACGAGGGTGTAATATGGACTGATATTAGGTTACGCCACGGTCCTATCGGGCATTCGGATTTTGGTTTCACTTTCACCATCGACTAGAGCTGTAGGCCTAGGTGGAGGCACCAAGCAATCGAGCCTTCCTGTATTATTTTCCATAAAATGGATTTATCGAATTGATTGTGGTTTATGCTCCTACCACACACTAGCACTATCTTTCATCGTCGTTGTGAACGCCAAACGTGGCCCTTGGAATGCCACTAATGGTTATTTAATTTGACCCGTGCCTTTTATCGTACGTGTTTGGCCATTTGTGATCGAAACCGTGGCGTGCACGACACGCCTGAAAGTATGCAACGGGGATGGGTAGCGAATGTCTTTTGTTCCGGCAAGACTACAAATCGTCTTAAGGATTGGGCCGTTATGAATGGTAAGGGGGAAAGCACGATGAGAGCGAAACACACATTTTATGAAGTGGAAGCTCGTTTGCGAAATAACAGACCATTGAAATGGTGAAAGATTTGATCGGAAACAGCGATATCATGATGCTATCGGGGGGTTTTTTTTTGTGGAAGAAGATTGTTTTGCGGTAGGGAAAGCTTTTTGGCAGGAGGGGAGTGCTGAGGAAAAAGTTCCAAAAAACTGCCGCAGGCAGTCTCGGGAGAAATGTCTATCGATGAAAGCTGTCGGAAGAGAAGCTACCTACGGCTTAGTACGAAACCCAACCAGTTTCAGCTCGAAATCGGAGTTTCGTGAGATCTTTTGGCACCTTTTGGCATTCACACACACACATACAACCGTATTTGACGTTCACACGGCGAAAAAGTGCTCTCGGTTCTGAAATCATGCTAGGTCACTTTAACGAACTTACCCCCAAACCGGACTGCCTTGTGGGCAATCGGAATAGGTTACATGCTGCTGGTTGGTAGCCTTGTACTTAAACCTACTTCCCCATTCTGTTTCGCCGCCATCATATGTTTATCGTACAACTTGTGGTAATATGGCGCTACGCTTTTGACCGTTGATCGTTACCGTTACTGACAATTTCACAAAACGAACAGAATCGTGTGGCCTACGGGGGCCGTGTATTGAAAATCGTGTGAAGAAAGCTGAATGTATTTTGGTGCTTCTAGTGTGCTACTGACGTTTATTAAAAGTTTGAACTCGTTTATGCTATCATATTTCCATTCGTTGGAACTCTTTATGTATTGATCTTGTCTATTTTTCATTTAACTCACAGTTCAAATTATTAAATTTGAATAATTAATCTGTTAAGTTAACGAAAATTCAAAACTCTGTTAATTTTTTTCCAAGAAATTACAGACAAAATTGGAATAAAAGGGCATTGTACATCAATAGCCTCAAAGTGGAATTTATCTTCCTCAGCAAATCGTTTGTGTAAGCAACGTGTGCACAAATGTCGATCCTGCAATAAGTGATTAATAGTGGGTGGAATTAATTTTGCATGTATAATAATGGTTGAACCTTGCTTGATAATCCTTTGAAGAAAAGCTTCAGAGTTCTGAACTGTGCATAATACATGCACCGCTATTGCCCGATGGAGGGCGTTCATATTTGTAGCACTATCAGCTCTGGTCTATCTGGCACGTAGAGTACGTGGGTTTTGTTTGTGGAAAAAATGTATATTTTGTACCACAGTTTGTATGTCCGTATCGAGGTGGAATATTTGATTTGTACTGTGACTGTATGCTCTTACCTTTTTGTGTGACAAAATGATGAAGTGAAACATTGTTCGATGTGTAGATCCAACACGCGTTGGCGTTCTGTTTCACTGTTGTGTTTCAGCTCGATGTAGTTACTTTGCGTATACTGGAAATAGAGAAATATTTGAAAATGATGTTAGATTTGAAGCATTTCATATTTTCAATTATTAGGCTTAAGAGTTCCTAATTCTTGGTAAAATTTATGTGCGCTGGAAATAAAAATTATTGAGAATAGTTACTTCTTGACATTTTTGAGGAATTTCTAACGAGAAGTTAAATCTTTCCGAATATAGATTGAGTCCACATCTCCAGTCATCTTCAATTGCCAAACATCGGCTATCACGTTTGCTCAAACTCTTGACGTCAGTGAAGGAATTATTAAATATGCTTTCCTTTCGGTCACTTCACATTTTCTGTTCCTCATCCGGGGCACGATTAGTGACGGAATTCCGGTTCCCTGACGATGGCGAACGCATTAAACCGATAACGAACGTATAAAAAATCTCAATTCATTTTAACCTTTGCTCCAAACGTTTGATTTCCTCCGAGCGTAAGGAAGCTTAGCTAAAGCCCCTAAAGCAATGGTTTTACCTCAATACCACGCTTCATCGGACGGCACGCACGCCCGGAACTTGCCTGGCAGCGAGTTTTTGACATTTGCCAAGGGCTGTCACACACCATAAGTTCACTTTTTTATATTTCGACACACACACTTCTGATCGCAATCTTTCAACGGAACTGTGAACTGAAATCTTAAGGTTTATATAAAAATAGGAAATAACAACAAAAAAAAACAGTCACAAAAGCGAAACTATTCACTACAAAACGCCTCGAGCAAAATGTGACGTTTGGCGGGCAGGCCGTCGAATGGAATGCATCGTTGATTCGTGGAATGGAATAATAGCGAACAGGCGGCCGGGGGGGAGGGATGCCAACCCCGTGGTTTCAACATCCCGCGAGAACATTCGCACCAAGATGTGGCCGGTATAAGCGTTTTGCTGCAGCGTTAGTCATAAATAATTTTTATTGCCGTCACAATTTTCCATCCCGCGGGTTTTTGGGAAGCCAGGCCGTAGATAAAATGGAATGGTTTCCATTGCCACCGTACTCAATTAGTCCGATCGTCGGCGGGTGACTTTGTCGTGAGCTATCTTCTGCGAGAGTTGCTCCACACTAAAATGCTTCCAGAGGCACTTTTGGGAAGTGTTTGTGCAGCTTGGTCTAGGTCGGCAACTTTTATGATGCTGCAATGCATTTTCCATGGGTGGAGTTTTGATTTGGGTTCAATGAATAAATTTTTGGCTCATTGTCTTCAAGGTTTGAGGAAGTGAAATTTTCGAGGAAAAGTACCTTGAAGTTTGAATAATAATTTTAATGTTGGATAAAACTGCAACAGAAATGGAAACAAAAGCTGATTTGAATAGAAATTTACAAAAAGAATGTCATTCAATAATAAAGCGAAGTATTCGTTCGTCTTTGAGGAAGTAAGATGTCGTGTAAATAACCTAACTTTTGCTTTCTCAATTAATAGCTTGTCTGTGTGCCTTCTGTTTTACCCAATAATTAATGTTCTGTTATTTCGTTGCTCCTCTTATCTCGTTCGCAGGTCAGTAAGCTTTTCGTCATCCGTTGCTCGCTGGGTACCATAAAAATAATGATACCATCTAAAAGAGGACTCACCCATCACCTCGACAAGCGTTCACCGGCGTTCGTACGAAGCTTCAGGACTAAGTAGAAATTAGGTTATTGGTTTTGTAGAGCAAACCAATCTTGTTTTGCACTAGCACTCTTCGCCAACATCATCCCGACCGAGACGGACCGGGAAGGACTGTTTTGTTCCAGGATAGTCTCCTTTTTCTGGCTTTTCCATTGCACTTGTTCCTTCGCTCATCCGAGCCTTTCGTAGAGCCATCCCGGGGAACGTTGTTTTTATCCGCGTCTTAGTGACATCATCTGTTGATGTGCTGATCGGAGGGAGTGCGACCGAATGTGGGTGATGGGATAAAATTATGCTTCGTTTGCTGTGTAGCGTTTTTTTCCCTTTATTGCTTTTCTGGACATATCTGGATACTTTGGTTTGGGCTCTTGCTCCAGTTTTTCCTATGGAACGTAGTTGGTTTTTTTGTTTGTCTTCTGAAAGTGGGTTAATAAAGCGATGGGTTTTTGGGTGGACGATATTTTTTTGGCTGCGAGTTTGATTGGATTTTCGGGTTGTCCGAGGCGTATCGATATTTGTGCATCGTACACAGAGTACTTAGCCTTTTCCTCTTGTCGAGTGTTAGTTCTGGTCGCTCTTAAAACCAAATTACATTCCATTTTATTGTTCTTGAATGCAATGTCATCGTCGGAGTCGCTGATATTGCATTTTGTTTTATTATTCTTGCGAAATTCTTTTGTATGAGCTTTTTTTTCGATCGTTGTTCAAGGAAACTAAACAGATGTTACATAATCCGTTTCTTTGAGACTATCTTAAAACAGGCCGCGGAACTGTTTGGATAACAAGATTTCATACTTCTGCAAGGCTCTGACATTTTGGCAGTTTGGTTCGTGATATTGAAAATAACTCTATTCATTTCGACCTACTTCAGGAAAAGCCCAGCAGGTAATGGAAAGGCCAAAAAAATGCACTTAAAAAGAGGACAACTCTCGAGCAAATCGAAACCCCAATGCTTGCATATAGTCGTGAAATGATGGTTCGATAGTTACCGCCCTCGAAATTGGAGAATGCACAACCGCCGATGACACGATTCCAACACCCGGAAGACGTGAACCATGAAGTGTAGAAGCTAGTTGGCACCGTCTTTATGGCGTTGTTGCTGCTGCTTAGCGCTAGGTTTCTCACCCGCTCACGAACGTTTACAGAGGTCGCTGTCAGTTAAGCTTCTTTTGACATCGATTGCAGGCGAAGCGGCTCTGATGCCCGGTGGATCGACCTGATTGCCGTGTAAAAAGCGAAGAACCTGAACACTTTATGTGCCGCAGTTTGAATAACACATCTCACTTGGCTTGGTTGATTTTGTGGATGCCTTCATGTTTGTCGTTTGGAAGACTTATCGCGCACATCTCGAAGCGTTGCAGATAGATTTCCTTTCGGTTATGTTTTATATTCTGGATTTAAGTATGCGTAACCGTTGTATTTAATTTGTGCTCTAAAATGTTTATTGAACAAAGCAAAAAAAAAACAATGTAAACCGATACGTTGATGATGGTTTTGGGTTGTTCTTAAGATTTTTTTTTGAAGAAAGAATACGATGCAGTAACCATGACCATAGCGCGAGTGGAACTTAAGAACTCCGTTCAGGTAGTTTCTGTTTGGAATGTTTTATTTTCAAAAACAAAATCTTCAAAGCTTTTTTTCTTCTCTCGTATTTTACTGATCAGAATTCGTTCTTCTTCGATCCGCAAAAAAGAAAAAAAAAAGATACGCCTTCTATGCAATACCTTCCGTTACGGATGTTTGGGTTTCTTTTTGCGCTTGTATCGAGATCCATTTCATTCGTTCAGATGCATCGAAGCAAAACCGATAATTTTGTGTGCAAAACGCTTGCAAAAAGGGGTTATGATTGGGAATCGAAATCACAGCTTCGTCGTGGTTCAGTGGTGTACGACGTGCCTAGAATGTATATTTTTGGCCAGTATGTACGATACATTTACAAAGCAAAAAAATGCAATAGAAACTGAGAATATGAAACGTTTGAAATTTTATGCAAATGTTATGTTCTTGCGTTTTTTTCTTCTTATAGTTTTACAATATTTTTAACAGCTTGAAGACATTGAAAATTACATTTAAAAAATCTGGCCAATACATAATACCTTCTCTCAGTACAAGACATTCTGTTTTACGACAAAATTTTCAAAACCATTTTGTGATGGCACGAAGACGAAAACACCCACCCATTAAGTTATGATGGAAAAAGTAAATATTCATGCGATGTTTTTTTTTGTTTTGTTTCGCCAGGGCAGGATGATTTGGGGTTGAATAATCAAAGATGCTTCTTCGGTCACTGAGAAGGGGTTTTTAACGCACATCACTCATCGGATGAGAAAAATAGCCTTTCTCTGAATTTTCATATCATATCAGAGCAAACATTAAAACCTGAAAAAAAATCGCTATTAGGAACGCAAGAAAGCTGTGGAAAACGTAACAAAAAGCTGAAGCTGGGACCACAGCTCGTGTTCGTTTATTTTTGGAGCAAAAATTTTTTTTTTTGGGGGAAAATGAATGTAACAGCTTTTGCTGTTGCTGTTATTCGATTGCTCGCCATTAAAACTGACTTGAGAATGAACTGTGACCGAACGATGGACTTTACCGGCATTTTCCATCAAAGTCCAATGAGCCCATGAGCGCACGCGTCAGTTCGTAAACAAATAAGCAACATAATGAACCGGGGCGGCAAGAATTCCGTGGAAAATGTGTGCCTGTTTTCCACCCGAAAAACACTGCGTATTGGACGTTTATTCAATTTTACTGTTGTTTTTTCTTCTCGCCGTTTTGCTTTTGCTCCCAACAACCACAATACCGGAAAGTATTCCGGCCCTGGGTGGGGATTTCGTTTGGGGGTACGGCAAAAACTCATTAAAATAATGTTACCACGGGTGTATGGCCTTTAGGGGCGTTGTTTTTTTTTTGGTTCATCGGGGGCGCAGTTCCAACTTCTATTGCTCGGGGGGGGTGTAAGCAAATACCAATCTTTCCAAATGTGACAAGCTTGTTCACTGTGAAAATGTGTAAGCAAATAAGAAGCGGGGGAAAAGAGTGGAAAACGTCATTCGACGGAATTCGTTTAGAATGTGTCTCATTAATTAGCGCTTGCACGTCTGTGACGCTTGATCGAGCATCTTGATTACTTGGTTCTTGTCATTCGCTTTCAACTGCAAGGGAGTTTTCGCAGCATCTGCGCTACACACCAGTGTACCAATAGCTGGTATCTATCTTCACTTCTGTTGTCTCTGTATATTGGGGTGGGCCGTAAATAATGAGTATGAGGAGAACAAAAAAAAACCTTGACCAGTGCACGTGCAGCTGAGCTAATGTAACGTTTTCGTCTAGGTAGCAAGCGAGGGCCCGAGTTGCCGTGCCGGAAGCAACTTGAATCATTGATTTAATTTCCCTGCTTCCATTGGCATCCTCAAAGTGCAGTGGGCGCTTACAGGAAAGTTAAGGATCGCACGATGGTGTCTGAGTGAGCAGCACATCATGTCGAGCATCTATAATAGCAGAAGCTTTCCGTGCCGCGCCGTACGTGTGTCTCGACGGCTAACACAAGAAGGTAGCGTGCCCGGCGTATCAAGCTTTTCTCGAGAATCTGCTGAAGTTGTTACCGTCGATGCTAATTTTCTCCTTCGGTAGGTTCCGTTATCGATTTTTGTAACTACTACCACTAATTAGCGCAGGATGCTTTTGTTCTAGGAAAATTTTAAAGGTGGGTGGAAAAACTCCGCACAATGTACCATTTTTGGGGAAGGAGTGAACGTAAATTTGGAAAAGCTTTTAATGGTTATGATTCCTGCCAGGAGTATTAGCTACTTCGGGGTGTACGCTCTCGATCGTTGTCGGTTAGAGTGCATGTCTTAATTTTTAACGATTCGCCGAAGCGTTGAGGCAGGTAATGTATTCGGTTACATCGGTAACTAGCATTACTTTGAGAACTTTTGGGTAATTGTAAGTGCTAATGCATTTCTTGAAATATGTGGGATATTTTTATTTATTTTTATACTTTTCGAACCAATTTATGTAATATTCTTCAATAATCATTCATTTGAAAAGTATAACTCTTATGAATCATCAGTGAAGAGTCAATTCATGAGTCGATTCCAAAAATATTCATGAATTCTCGAAGATTCATGAATGCTCAAAGATTCTTTATAAAGTTTATACTATGCGGACATTGTGTTTTACAATGCTGCGAGGTTTACGGAATGCCAAGGGAATCAGTCCGAAATTTGGAACAAAAAATAGGGATTTTCTTTCGCCTGGTCATCACGTAATGGTTAACATTGAAGTCAAGTTGCGAAAAAAGAATACGTAACATCATGAATCTTTGAGAATTCATGATTCTTTGAGGATTCATGATTTTTTGAGGATTCATGAATTTTTGAGGTTTCATGATTTCTTTGAGGATTCATCAATCTTTGAGGATTCATTAGTCTTTGAGGATTCATGAAGTTACGAGGATTCATGAATCTTCGTGGTTTCATGAACCTTTGACATTCAGATTCAGAATAAATGATTGAGTTCAAAGATCTGAATCTGAATCAGATTCACCCAACTCTAAATCAAAACGGTAATACACGTCGAATAGAAACTTTAATCCGACTGAATCGCTTATGATCCACCAGATCATCTTAAAACCTAAAGAGTTAAATAAATAAACGTACATTGCATCCTTAATAATTAACATTTGTTTCAACATTTTACAGCAAACTTTTTTTCAGAGCAAAAACAGAAACAAGGATGTTCGCCACTGTGTATTGTGTGATGCTTTTCTCGGTCGAATGCATACCATTTCCGTAGAACATTTTTCACGGAACATTTAAACATCATCCGGTGATTATACAAATAATGCCTATTGATGCATCTCATTCCTGTGTAAAAATTTCCGGTACAGTTGCATTTACAAGGACTTAATTTTGTGTCCTTTTACTCTTGCCGTCAGCTTGTCAGATGCATCCTTGCCCGAAACAAAAAAACACCAGAAGATACGCACCCGTCAAGCTATTCAAATAGCTCTACTGCGGATTCGGAAATGGATTGCTATCGCACTGTGCCGAGATGTCCGACACAGCTTCCCCCAAAACCGTGTAATGGAGCGCATGTTTCTTGTTTTTACTGTTCTATGGAGTTCTCCTCAATATCGCCCCTTCTTAATTGTTGTTGGCATGTATTGAAGGAAAAAATGGCAAACAAACGGCTCCACAAATGAACCCCGTCAGATTTAAGACGTTGCGTTGACAAATTTTTCACATCGGCACTGTCGGCGCACTTTGCGAAAGACAATGGGAGGCATTAGATTTAAAACTCCGGCTGAAGGCAGCATGTGCACTGTCGAATCGTTGGATCATGAGCAAGATAAATCCTTCAGCAAGGCGCGCAATATACAATAGAAGATGTATACAAAGATGAAATGTACGAAGGGATTTGTGGAGCAAACAGTACGAACAAAAGTACTCACGGGGAAGGTTGGGTTTGAAAAAAAAGGGTTTGAAAATATTTTATTTCACCATTGGTAAGGGCACCACCGTACACCGCAATGGAATGATGGTTCATTGTCCGCCTTTAGATGACAAAAGATAAAAAAAAACGAACTGTAAACCATGTGCAAAGCACGAAGGAAGGAGTCTCATTACTTGAGCTGAAGTTGAATAAATGCCACAATCAGCTCAGCAGGAGCACACATTGTCCTCGTACCGTTTCGGCGCTGCAATAATGGGAAGTAGAAAAACGCGTTGGACCGTGTAGTTCTTTTCGGTAGAGTGCAACTGAAGGAGTATTAAATGGTATTCGTAAGTTGTGTGTTTGAACTTCAGACCTTTTTAAAGAATTTTTGAGCTATTTACTTCGAATTTCCATAAGAAGTGTTCCCAACATTATCATTCTAAGGGAGTAATGTTAGTTATAGTTTTATTCTTTTGCCAGATTGTTCTTTACTGGATGATGGAGAAAGTGTACTGAAACTATTAGATCCTGGTGACATGATCCAATGGATGTAAACATTGAAAAGCTTGAACTTCAACATAAAAAAATGAAGATCAAACCGCACACGGTTGAGCATAACAAAAGTGAAGAGGGAGAGACAGAAAAAAGAAGTCGTGCAGTAAGTAATGTGCACGATTACAATAAACGTGGTGCTAACGGATAGGGTTGACTGCCATTCCCAAGGCTGGAGGTTAACGAAACTGAATAAATGCTTGCTACAAGAGCAAACAAATACAAAACGAAAAAAGAAATCTCCGTATGGTACCATAAAATGGAGCTGACCAACCGTCCCCCCAAAAATGTCTGGGAAGCTGTACGACTGAAAAGACGGGTAAATGATTTTGTTGGTACGAATGGAGCTGAAGCTGATGGCTGTATGCAAGTGTATTTTTATTTAGATTCTATTTTTCCAACATTTGAACATATTTAATATTTTCCTATGTTTTAGGTTTCACGAGCAATACAATCGACACACGACCCTTTTTGGGGAACCTCCCTTCAGATTGCTCAGATGCGGGAGATTTTGATAAAAAACGACAGTTTTCTCAAAACGACTCAAACAGAATGTGCGATCCCTGCGAATGTCGTCGCTTGGCGATGCCAACAAAAGAGCATAAAATACGGAATTAAATGTATTTAACCTTTTGTTTGCAATTGGTACAGAGCCTAAGGTAAAAATCGGAGGGGCAACATGAGCTTCTTCGGGCCGTCGTGGAACGAATTATTTACTGCTCGTTATCGGATGGCACCGAAAAAGGGCATCGTAGGCGTCGAAATGGTCGTTTGAGAGCTTACAATTTCTGATGCTGTTGCTTTTTCTTTGTTCGAAGCAGTAGCGATCCACTCGAAGTGGTATGAAACAACTCGTAGGTTCGATGTAACTGCCGTAAGAACACTTGGTTTGATGTTCTATTTATATACTATCTATAGTACTAGAAATTAAATCCATCTGACACCGCAATCTACTTCACGAACGTCAGCTTATGACCTTTTGAACCATCAAAACCATACATTTTAAATCAGTCATCAGTCATCAATGAGAAATCATCGTATCCTCAAGAAATTGGAGATAAACACGAATAAACTTGCTTCTTCATTCGGTTTTGATAAAGAACGTTGTCAACAGATGTTCTCTACCTAAAGTTGTCATTTTATTGTAAATTTTGCTTAAGAATTATTACATTTTAAACATGGTTCATTTTTCAACTGATTAACTCTCACTTTAGTAATTTTTTTAATAGCTTTAAATTAATTTATCCAAATAAAATTTATAACCCGTTTCATCATCTTCCATAGATGAGTCAACCAAAAAAGCGGGGAATAAATTTCCCGCACCTACATAAATCATACCTTTGCAAGACATTCATCACTCTTATCGCTAAACCGCTTAGTGTAAACTAGCGCACATTCAAACCATTCCCAACTTGACGTCAATTTACTTTCACAAAAACCCACAACCACGAGAAGCGGAGCTCCCGTGGTATGTCGGGAGGGCGTTTGTAAGTTAATTTACACGCACTTGCGTTATGTTAATCGTGCCTCAAAACGACGAATTAGATTCCCGGCCGAAAAGCTGTAGCGCTTCCTACCGGGACGAAACAAAGACACTTCTAAAGGTGATTTTCCCCTGGCGACCTCCAAACAATCCGACCGTTGAGATTTTCATTAGCGCGGGTAAATAAGTGCGAAGAAATGAGCATAAATTACCGGCGATGGTTTTTACACCCGAAGATGCTGGTGGAAAATCCTTTTTTCCCTTTTTCCGGTTTTCTTCCCCGGTGGAGTTTCTTAAAGCATCACCACCGGGTTGGTTATCCGTACGGGGTGGTAAGGCTTTTGTTTACGTGGTGCGTGTGTTTAGTGTCGCCGTGCTTAGTCTCTGCACGTGCAGATGCTAGTGGGATGTACAAAAGGTTCACGTGCGATGGCACGTGGTTTGAAGGAGTGTCGGTTTCGAGTGTTTGCACATTAAAATTTAACCTTACTTTCATATTCATAATGATGCCGACCCCTTTCCGCTCCGATTGTACACCGTAATGGATCTGGGAAAGGTGTCTTAACAAGGACAGTCATCGTACACGTGGAAAGGGGGTAGAAAAATGAAGATCACTTTTCGCTACACGCTAACGAACTAGGGCCGATATCTAAGGTAAAACGAAGGAACATATCCTTCCAAGACACCTTTATTGGGGATGGAGGGATTTTCCCCCAAAAAGGAAGCACGATGATTAATTAACTGTGTAACGATAGCTTAGATAAACATCTTCACGACGCGAACTCCGGGCAGGCACAAAGTACACAACGAACGGTGAGCGAATGGAAAGTTTTTGAACTTATTTGCAAAAACCGAATCCTTCGACCATGGCCCAATATCTTGCCGCCAATGTTCCGACACTAAAGCGTGGTTACGCTGCACGGGTGGCAATGGATCTATTTGCATTTCAAGGGACGTTCTGTTTGCTGAACATTTATCATCGCTTTTCCGACCGGCACAGCCCAATCTACTGGCCGATTTCCGGCTCTTGCTAGTGTAAAGGGTGTGCTGCCAGATAAGCAAAACCGTTCCGTGTTGAGCCTTTGTTGCCACCACATTCCACCGGATGACGCTGAGCTTGAGTCTTGGAAAAATAATCAGATTTTATACCCAATCTCGCGTGCTCGGTGGAGATTTTCGTTACCAGGCAGCAGGATTAAAGAAATGCCGGCCCGCTCTGAACGAATTCTTTTGGCCTGTCGATAGATGGGGCGAGTTTTTTTTCCTCCCCTTGAACGCCTCAGCCAGCATAAAAATCCATAGGCTAATGTTGGGGCATGCGCGCCAATTTTCGCCGACACGGGCTTTACTTCGGTGGCCGTTAGCATGGACGAGATTGAAACATGGAAAAATACTTACCCATAGCCTAGGCTGGATGGGAAATTTGCATAATGAAAATGTATTGTGTATCGTTTTCTTCACTTTGCCGGCACAGTGTGTGCTGCTGGCTGTGGAGCCTGGTTAGACGCTGTTGGTCGATGGAGTTTTAAACGGTGACGGCAAGACCAAGAAAGGCCAACCCGGGATCGAAGTTTTATTGAAACGATAATTTAACAGCTAAGCTATCATTGCTGTCAGGAAAAATTTTATGGTAAGGATCAGTGTTGTATTTTTAGGTGTAATTTGAAGGTAAAGTTTTGTCTTATATTTTACCTTTTCTGTTCCCAATATAATGTCCACTGAAGGATGTGTTCCGTTTGGAAAAGTAATTTCAATTTGACATAAATTTGTTTGTCTTTCTGGAAAAGCTGGACTTTTTTACGACACGAAAGCGCAGCGAATAGAATTTTTTTTTCATAATGATCCTCATCAGTTGTCCTTCCGCGGGCGAGGACATCCTGGAGCTGGAAGTAGGACATGTGCGAACCAAAAACACTAGGAATCGCCAACCCTTCTTTTTACACCTTTTTCACTGCAGTCAATCAGGCCCCTTTCGCTTCAGTATCGAAGGATACCTCTTCACCTGTCATCAATATGTAAATGTGACAGTGTGTCTGATGAAGTTACGCCGTACCCGGCAAACGTCAGTTCGTCAGGCAGGGCTCAATCCTGTGCTCGATGCTCGTTTATATTTACACGCTAACGTTCATATCCGCTGTCATGTCGGCAGCTCACAACCAGCACGTGTGTAAAATGTGCCTAAAAAAAGACAAACTTCACACCCTTAACGCTGGCGCACCCAACAAATTTGCCGGCTGGAAGTGTAGTTTCCCCTCTTTTATTTTCGGGTGGCATTAGAATTGTGTAAATATTATGCTGTCCTTTAGTTACTGACACATTGCAAACTTTTTTTGCGTCTTTTTTGGAGTCTGTTTTTTGCTCACGTTGACGGTAATGATGTCTTTATTATGTATAATTGCATTGTCGAGTCGAGTAATAAACTTGCATTTTTAACGTCAAATTATTGCGTTGAATGTTTCAACGGTAACGAAAGGCGCTAGCTTAAACCTTTTTGTTGTTTTATTTATATTTACAAATACGAGAACATCTGTTACTTGTGTTGGGAATAGAATGAGAAGTATCATTATATTTTAAGCATGTTGTTTTTTTTCGCGGAAAACACTAAGCAATTGCACTTCTTGCGACGACGGTGTGCATTCGTTATGCATTTCTTATACGTCATGCGTATTTGACACGTTCGGTGCACATCAAACGAGCGCCAAAGGGGTGAAAAGAACACAGCGTATATTACACCTGCACCTGCACCTGAAACACATATGGCGGCAGACTGTCTCTGGGAGTCTCCAAGAACCGAGAGAGAGAGAGAGAGTGATCGAAAAGAAACCTGCCATCTTTGGTGGAAGTTGTTTGACAACTTGCCATACATATTTCATACGGAAGATTACACACCTCGAAACAGGAATCGATCCATCCCGGCAAGCTGACACCCCGATACACGATACACCAGAAGCCATTTGTGTTAGACGTCGAATGGCCCTTCGGTTTTTGGAAGGAAATTGACGAAACTGGCCAACTCACTCTCCCTATTGACAGACAGGTAAGAAGGACCAGCACCTTTGGAAGTGCAATCGATAGCCGTCGTGTCGTTCGTGTTAAGCGAAGTCATAGACCGCCTGTACCGGTTGTTGTGGACCAAAGGGTCGTCGTCGATGTTGTTGGCGGGGGAAGAGTTGTGGGTCATAATTTATGCACCCGTGATGCTCTGATAGCGCGTCGTTTGCCATACGGGGTCGTTGGTATTATTGCATGGTAAATGGATGGATCATTGCAATTGTTCACCACTTGAAGCGTTCGCTTGATTTATGGGAAGACGCAGGTGGAGTCGAAAATTGCATGATATACTGGGAACGTGTTAGAATATGAAATTCTTGTCCGTGCTTCCCCATGAAGAATGCATTTCTGGAGCATGGCGTCTTTGAGTGTATAGGGAAGGCTCATGTGTAGTTGCTTTTTTTTCGTTATAAAGAAGAAAATATGTTTTATTGAGAGAGATTGTTTACTGCCATATCTCCACTATCTTCCACAGTAGCCGTATTTGTTTTGAACAATTTTATTTAACCTCGACCTATCACTCGTCAAGTTCTTCTTTTGCACTTTCCCCGGTGTTGTTTTACATCAACCTTTATGGTTTAATTACTGCTCCACTGAGTGAAAAGCTTATCTGCGGCGTACGGCGCTACACAGAATCACTCCATTTTTCGAACGAGGCTATTTTAAGACACTTTACCGCCAAAGAATGGATTGGGGCCTGTGTAGTTTCAGATTTGCAGCCGTGTAGGCAAGCCGACGAGGGTATCACCGTACCGTGTGCTTTCCAATTAACTCCAAACACGAAGATGGATTGCTGAAACCGATAGTAGCAAACGATCTCTGGATGGCTGCATCATATGTGTGCTACGGTGCCTGCTTGGCGTTGAAAAACATGCTTATGATCTTCGGCACCGATTAGCCGTAAGCCCTGTTGTTACCTCTGCCATTGCCCGGTCTATGTGTTCTTTGTTGCACTTTCTCTCAAATTTGTTGCAGGATTGAAGCATGAAACCGAAGGCAAGTTTTGAGACATGATCATGAAGGAAGGTACCAAAACCCCATAGGGCATCCCATTTCCAGTTGGTCCATAATATGACGTACGCAAGTTGATGGTGTTTTATGGCTTCAACGATAATCGATGTGTGCGCCTTCTAGCAGCAAACAGGAGAAGAAAGGGAACCAGTCCTGTGTTAAGTGGGGAGAAACCCCTGGGCCCCCATCTTAACAACGTGATGAATGATTCGAGCCAGCTCGTTTGCTTCCTGACGTTTTTTTTTTGTTGCCAAAATTCACCTTTGCCATTCGTCGACGCCGGACGGATGATGTTGGTGAAAGATGGCTACCGATCATCTCTCTAAGCAACGCGATGAGTTATGTCGGTGGCAAAGAGAAAACAAAAATTTCTAACGTTACCAGGCCAATGGGGTTTTGATCTTTCGTTCCCCTTTTTGGCTAAGGGAGCAAAACATTCGGTTTTGCCGCAAGTTGCAACACCTCGGAAATGAAATGTAACGAATGTGCATAGCAAAACCCCGGACTTGGCGGATGTTTACATCCACGTAATTTACCGCGTGCTTCGGGGGTTTCGGATGCACGAGGATGCACTGCGCAATGGGAAGAAGTGCACTTTTGACTGCAAAGTCGGTTTTTGGAACGAATAAATTAGGTTTGATATATGGCCGTTACACAAACAAATAATTTGATGCCACAAATTGTATTACTCCACAATGTGTATAAATAGAACTGTTAGAGTGTTACGAACGGTAGGATAGTTTCAAACGAGTTCTACTGGGATATTACTCAAAAATTATTGTCTTCAAACCGATATTATTTCCTAAAAACCATTGCGTACTTATGAAAATCTCTATCCATTGAATTGTCGTAGCGTAAAACCTAAAGTCTATCAAGTGAAGACACTAAGCGCTTAAGATAAAAGTCCACAAATGAACGAACAAACATTGACTCGTCAAAGAGAAACATCCGCCATTGCCGGGTGCGGCAACGTACGATCACGAAAGTTTGTTCCCAACAATCGGTAACGTTTACTTTGCATAAACTTTGTGCCCCATTGCCTCGTCCTAGAGTGTCGCGGCTTTTGTGGTATCTCCTGCCATCTCGCTATCGTCGTGTGGTTTTTGTTCTGCGTACTTCCCATAGGCTAAGTACAGTTCTGGTTAAGAACTCATCCTGTCCGAAATACGTCATTTTATCAAGGCCATTACTTCCTGCAGGTCGTTCGGTGGGTGTCGTGGGGAGTTGAATTTCTTACCAGATTTGCACAATTACGGTTTGGCTTTGTGTTTTGCGGTGATTTTATGGGACCATTTCCTCCCATCAGCTGTAACTGGCGAACTCTCATTCCTCAAACGCCACTGACGTTTTACACTGTCATGAATGTCATCACATAATTTGTGTATGTCGTGTGTGCATCAAGCGCGAACAAAAGCCGCCACAGAAATGTCTTCGTTGTGTTCGGTGAAATTTCAAAATTGCTTCTTCACTACGGAGCTCCAGCACTAAGCCATAAAGACCTGCATAAAGATTAGCTTCGGTTGATGAACTGTTGCGTACGGAAGATTCTTGGACTAATGCCCAATTTTGGAACTTTGATAAATCTTCACCAAACCTGAGAAGAGATTATAAATAATGTAAAGAATGTTTTGAAGAAATAAACGAAAGAAATGAAATAAAATTAAGAATTGATTGAATTCTTTTAAATCCGCCATTCGTACAGAACTAACCAGAATGTGGCATAATGCTACCAGCGTTGTCACGTCACGTTGCCGATACGTGCAGGGTAATATTTTTACATTAAATCCCCTACATAGATAAACGATGTTGGCGCGTCGTTGGCCATCGTTCAATGAAATACAATGAAGCTGCGGTAGCAGCGCCATCGTGCGGTTTTATAAAAGATGCAACTTTTTGCTGTTGTTTCGCCTGCAACCAGTGGGTTCTGCACATCAGTATGCCGGTGCAGCCACCATATAGCCAAATGGTGATACAATGCCAACTCGGAAGCTTACCGTGACATGGGTAGAACGCCCGCATCGGACACGGTCACTATCTTCCGCATCTTTGTCCACCGGTTGGAGTGGCTTGCGGAGTGTCACCGTGGAGCAGAGTTCTGCATCCCAAGGAAGTATTTTCACTGGTGGCATTGTCACCGAGTCGGATAAAGTTAGCTCTACCCCTTTTTTTGTTGGGTGCCAGACCTGTCATCCTCACACACCCGCGGGAGTGGGGGTTTTTGTTTCTTCTTTTTAATTCACCCCTCCGGACGATACATAAAGGGGCTGCTGACACGAATAGTAATCACTTCCTGGAATGCAACTGCTGCTACTGTTGCAACTATATCCGCGGTTTTTGGGACGCGGAGTTTCCGTCGCTAGACTTCGAGGTCTCCACCGCGCTAGCATGCGACGTAGTGTAACTTCTGCGCAAGGGCAGAACAACAACAAAAAAATAATACTTGGCTTATCAAGATAAACGCCATCACCTAAATCTGGCACCGGTTGCACCGGTTCTTCTTTTATTTTTGTTTCACCGTTCGGTGAGTTTATAGCTAAATCGGGATCGGTTGAGGAGGACACTGTGGGGTTTTATGCTATCGCAGCCAAATATAGACATTGCTTAGCCACCCACAGTTCGGCTATCGATTCCCAATCGAGGGGTAGAGTACATCAATGCTGTGCAGGGCACAGATACCGGTCCCTCCCCCACCATTCGGGGCAAGACAATCCGATACGTGACGGTATTTTCGATGTATGCCATTTTTCAGCATTTTCCTGCTCTTTGGAAGAGGAATGTATTTTGGAGACTTCTTTTCTCCTCTTTTTGTTGTTCTTGATGCTCGGTCCATGTTTGAATGCGGGTTAGAAAATCTGAACACATTGATCTGAAGCATGATGCAAGTTTTTTTTTTTGGGGAGTTCTTGTTCTGGGAAGATAACTCTAACAAAGCCGTTATGGTGAAGTTATGGGATTTAATAAAGTTTTACAATACACGGTTATGTTTGGCATTAGAATGAGGAGTAGCATTATATTTTATCGATTTCATAACATATACATTCGAATTGAAAAGATATCAATTTATACAAGAGTAAAATTGCTTTGGATATTCCAACCATTTGGACGGATTTTCTCGTTAGTATTTATTTGCTCTACAAGGAGTCGCCTTTGGGCACCAATGGCGGCAATTCGAAGATAGACGACTTATGAATTATTTATTTTTAACTGCTGAACACAGTAGACATTTCTGCAATGTAACCTATTCCTTGTGAAATTTTCATAAAAAGAAGAAATTAATGTGTATTTTGGTTTTGTTTTTACTTTCAGGTATGCATCTATACTTCTTGTTGGATGATGCTGATCCATCTCTGGACCTCTGGATGAGATGTTCAAAGTACCTCGTGATATTACAATTATTTCCCTAGAAAAGAAATACATTTATGTAGTACATAATTAAAAAAAAACACAAAATTTGTGAATTATTCTTACTCCTATGCTCGTACATCATTGGAACGGAAAGAGCATGTCCGATGCGATAGCAAAATGGATGAACTCGAGCATAATGAAATACACCTCAACTTCAATCCCCGAGGCGGAAGGTAATCTTTCCTTTTGCGCCGCGGTACAGCATTTCAGCCATGGGGTTGCATTTTTTCGGGCCTACCAAAACCATTTATCTCACGTCACATTTGTCACCGTTTGAATGGTTTATGGTATAGCCCTGGAGGAAGTAGCCAGAGCTACCAGGAGCGCCAGAACCATGGACGTGGCGGTGCCCATGCGCTGTGTGCCGGTAGTGCAAATGATGATGATGTTGCCAACGTTTGCCGGTGGTTGGTATCGGGTCCTTCTGGACAGGAAATGCCCGCTGGTTTGGAAAATATTTACCTTCCTACAATCGATTTGTTGGACCCGGCGGTGGTGGTGTGTTAGGTCGACCCGAGTGCAATTAGAGCCCGGGTATATGCGCGCGCTGGGGTTTATATTTACGCTGGAAAGCGTGTGTGTGTCTTTTTTTCTATTCTCACTACTTTTCTTCATGAAACTCTTAACGATTTTTCTTCACCTTCTTTACGTTTGTTCGTTTGTACACGCCAATCGGTGCTCTGGATGGAAGTGTTTATTTATCATTTTCCATCATAACAGTTCAAGTGTGCTATTCGTTTCGGGCTTTGGAAGTTTTGATGTTTCTTTATCGCTATCGTATACTGCAGCATGCGAACTATGCCCATACCGGGAGTTCGGGAGTTGGAATGGTGTTTTATTTTTCTTTCGAATTGTCGATCATCGTTAAATCCTCGCATGTCCTAGGATGGGGAAATCAATCGATGAGACCTCGACCATTTCGTTGCCGTTCGTTGGCTGGTGGATTGGTATAAAAGTTTTTAGTGTTTATTTATTTGTATTCTTTTTATGACACTCTCCTGCTGACGATGTCATTCTTCGAAGTGGAAGTTACATTTGTTGCGTATCAGACTGGAAACGATCGACCCAGACCCCTGAGGCTGGCTGGAGACAGGACATCTGGCGGTGGTTGATCCAGTCTTTGTTTGTATTATTTTAGGATAATTTGTAGAATGAGATTTTTCCTCAGTGAATGCTACACGCTGGTGCTTTTGTTTATTTTAAATGCATTTGGTATACGTATATGCACTATGTAGACTAAACATATGAAATTGTTGAAGATTTCTAAATTAATGTTTTATGTGTCCATGTTGTATTTACAATTTTTTTATTTCGATCAAATTTGGGGAAGTTTTTAAATGTTTTTTTTGTCTTTTTATTTTCAATAAGCACTATACTCTCCACTGCACTATAGTTTTGCATTTTTCACAGTTCGCTTAAGTAATAACATCATCAACGTGAAAACCACTTCATCCGTACATTTCCCCGTATATGTATATGGTGGTGCATAAATTTCATGACGCGTTAGTTATTTTTGTTTCGGATGCGTTTTATCTATTGCACAGTTTTGTAGCGTTTGCGTGTACGTATGTGGCGTGGAGTGTGAAATTTGATATTTTCCACGATACGCTTCCCCGGGTCCCGCTGGATATCCGTCCCAATCATTTATTGCTTTCGAACCGTTTCGGTCCCTGTCCGCTTCCTACTATTTAAGCGCACGTTTATTACGCGATTGGATGCAGCCAGATTCAATGGAAGCATATTTTTTTAATGCTCCTACATCCCTACCTGATCCGGAGTTGTTATTTTTCATCCGTTTTTTTTGGTGCGGGTGCGGTAAGCTTAGTACTTTTTGTTCTCTATTTCAAACGAAAGTATCACTTTTATTTTTGTGGAAAAAAGTGTTTGCTGTTGGTGTCTATCGTTTGAGGGGTTTAGTTATTTTTATCCTTTTTTTATTTTGCAAACCAACTTCATCCTCCACGTTACTATGGTAGTGTAGTGTACCGTTTTCCCGTTCAGTACAATACTTCAGTGATGGAGGGAAAACCGCGACCGTGTGGCTTTCGATAATAACATGGAAAATTTTTCTGAACTAACCAACGGAATTATTTACGACCCAAGAGACTAGAGACTGTGTGTGGCGTTTTAGGTATATTTTGATGAGTTGAGGTTTTAAGGGTGAATTCGGTTTTTTCGCTCGTTATGTCCGGGTATGCCTGGTAAACCGCTAAAAAAAACGACCCAAGGGATAGTCTGTCTGTATCTCTCCCTGAAATGGGACTGATAGAAATCCGCATATTTGCCTAATGGATAGGATTTTGGCTGAGATTTTGTTTTTTGGACAAGCTGTATTAAATAATGACGAGGGTTGAATGATTTTAGCTACAAATATACAGTAAATAGTAATTGATTAATGATACCGCAAAAGATTATAAATAAGGTAAATTGTTTTCCTTACTGCACCTCTGTACCAAGAGAAAGATGTTAATGTTACAATAATATTCATTTTATCTGAGGAAATTTGCCTCAGTGAAAGATCAACATCGAATTGATGAAATGTCATCGAGTTTCTTGGCCAAGTGCGCCCCAATACGATTGGATCAATCCATCAAGTATTGCACATCTCAATCGGTTGACGATTGATTGGTACTTGACCTCAATCGAGCGGATTTTGCCATCGTCCATACGCTTGGATGGTCGAAGTTCAAACAGCTTGAGCTGTTGTGTGTACGCACACTTGCTTTACGATGTTATTCGCCCCCACGAGGGACTAAATTGGCAGGTTGTCTTCGCTAGGGTACATGCTCATCCACCACCGAAGGCGACATACGCAACGTAAAGCCATCATTCCAGCTGGTGACGGGCGATGCATCACCTCACGAGCTGTTTCAATTCAATTTTGCCGTTGAGTGCACAACTAAATTGAGCTTTCCCGGCACTGTTTCTCGCCTGCGCATTTACAGCAGGTGATGTGCCAAGTTTGACAGGAACGGAGACTCCGACGGTTAAGGACATCGACGCCAAATAAACAAAGTCCAGCAAATGGCAAAACATTGGAACCCTCTTACCTTGTGTTACGAGAGTTTAGATTAGCAAAACTTATCCACTAGGTGAAGAACAACTGAGGGTTGCTGTTGTGGAGTACCAGAGTCATGATGATTATCTTGCGGTGGAATAGTGTGTGCATTCACATTATGCTGTAAGTTAATAAAGTTTCAAGTAGCGGAACGAGGCTATTCACACATTGACCACTGAACCAACAAATGGAGATGATTTTAAATCCCAACGAACTTCCCGACCATCCCGGTTGGTACTGAATGCAGTTCCAAGACCATAACACTATTAGGCAGGAACCTCTGTGACACTCACACCGAAGGTAAAGTATGGGACTCGGGAACTCTGGCAGGCGGATGAACAAAGTGTAAATTTATTGTACTCATTGTCCAGTATCGGAAGGAAGGTTCCCTCTCACGTTGGCATTACCGCCCCTCGGTTTGCAGTCTACGGGGGGATACATCCATTATGCAGTCGTATGCAAATTCAACCTTAATCTGTGAATAACAGTTTTTCGAGACTATCCACTCCCCCGAACAAAAGCCACCAGAAAGGCGAGTTGGAAGGCAAACCGCCGAGCTGAGCTAAACAAATTCTAAAATGTAAATATCAACACACGGTACCTAGTTGCAACGATAGGAATGGTGTGCGTGTCTGGGCAAGAAGTTCGGTTGCAGGCAGTCCCGGGAATCATGAGGAATGAGAAGCATACACCGATGTTGACTCCGGTGCAGTGCCGCGTGGTTGTGTGGCGAGTTTATAGATGGGCATGTCAATAACTTCGGTCTCCTCCAAAATCCCCGCGCAACTTTAGGCAACGTGGTATCTCCACAGTGCCGGGGCCTTGTCTCCGTGGCATGACATCGCGGTCAGAGGTTGAACAGAATGGGACTGCACGTTCTTTCGGGGCTTCAGAATGCTATCTGTTAATTCAATCAATTTTAATTGAACATTGAATTGATAATGGGCATTCGCCGGAGCACAACCGAGCCATACTGGTGAGATTCGCTGACTTGGCCTTTACCACAGCAGGGTCTCCTCCCCGAAAAGAGGGGGATGTCCCTTTTGTTAGGGCAGATCACCCAGCGACCCGTTGTGGCTTTACTCCTTGCGCTAACGCTGTCTCATTCGAAGGCTTGTGGGATTATACCACAACGAAGGTATTGTACTAGTTGGGATTGATACATTCTGTATAGTTTGTCCTTCCATTCGGTATCTCCAATATTGTAACGTTCCTCTGGTGCCTGTTGCAAACTGCTTATACACAGCCAACATATGCTCATACTTCGGTATCGCTTTTGGTCTCACAGTCTTCCCAACAACCAGGGACACTGTGTCTAATCTGCGTCCAGGTACGGAACGGAAGGACACGTGTCTTTGGGTAGGATTTCTCTCAACCGTCCGGCCATGCATTGTTTGACCAACCGTGCTCCATTTAATGACATTAATCCATTCAGACAAAGATCTCAAATTGTGTCCCGGGGTTTGTTCCTTCTTTGTTTTCTATATCCGGAGCAGTACAACAGCCTTCTAATGTGGTCCCCAATGCGCGACGACTTCCAAAAGTGGTGTGCAGCTCACCGGATAATGGGCATCGTTGCTCGATGGTAATAACGTGCGTTCCATTGATCACATATATCGGTTGGCATAATAAGCTTCCCAAAACTGTCGGCAAACAGTGGAGCATTGGGAACTTTCGAAACAATGAAAGCTACCTTTTGAATAGGTGCTTTTAACGAGAGATGTGTTGCTAGAGGTATGTAAATTTGTAGCAATTTGCTTTGGCAGCTGATATCAGATTTGTTTTGGGGGAAACGTTGTTTGAAGAAAGAACACTAGAACCCAACACTTGCAGGAGGAGGAAGACTATTAAAAATAGCACCCACTCATATTGATTACTTCCACATCACGTTCCGTGTGTTGATTTACTTTTCATGCAATAAAAATACGTGTTAGTTGTATCGTTTAAATTCCTTTTTTTACCCTTAAACCCAACACTTCAACTACTGCACGAATAATTTCTTAGTCTCTGCGGTATGTGCAGCACGACCGGTAGTTCCAAAAAAAAAAACAAAAAGTTGTTTGAGAATAAATTAGTTGGACGGTTCTCTTCGTTGTCTTCGGGGAGGGTTTTTTGTGTGCCTTCTCCTTAAATGGTTAGTTGGTGTTGGCATGCAGTTCCGGTAAAAAATAATGATCACGATTGCTGCACCATTTCGCCTAGATAAAGCACCAAATTTGTGAGCTCCTAATTGGGAATGCTTTGGCCGTTGGTTTCAAATCAAATTGCTTATAATCGTTCGCTTTAACCGGTTCGTGGTGGACTATCGGGAAGATCTGTTTGCCCATTGCATTATTACCCATTTATCTATTTCCGGCACAAGCTGGTCGTGGAATGTGGTTAGAATTTTTTAATATAAAATGCTCAATACATTCGTTTGCGACGTGTGTGTTCTAGTTGTTTGCTTTGTTTCTCTCTTTTTTTCACACGTCCTTTGACCAAGTTTCTATTTGTATGATTATGGTACGGTTTTGAACGGTTTTTGGGTGGTCGGGCGTTTTTATCCGCTAAAATCCCTCGCCAACTAAACAAAAGCGGCAACGATTCAATTAATCAAAGTACCGCCAATTCCCTGTGTGTTGTCGGAGTGCGTGTTGGTTTGATTGGCTGTGGCTTTGGCAGCCTCAGCACACCAAACATGCAACCGTACAAAACGCCACCACTCTGTCGAGGTTAAGCGATTTGGACGGGTGGTGGCAGCACGGAAACAAACATAGTGATAAACTTTGAGCATAAACGGACCAGGCCAGCTGCTTCTGGCAAAACGATTGGTGCAAAACGCCCGACAGCTGCATATGAAGGTGCCGATGCAGTTGTAGTCCATTTCACACTCGCCCGTTTCAACATGCGGACACTCACTCGAAAAGAATCCGACTTAAAACCCCTTTTGGATATTGAACGGAGGAGAAACCAAAAAAAACGGGCCCTGGGGTCGGTAGAACGACGGTAGAAGACTATCTAACAATTTTTCATGCACACACCACCACCATCACCACCATTTCTCGGTGATCTGTTTTATCTTCCCGTGCACGCCCGGTCAGTCGCGTGCATGTCCGAACAAGCGGCAAAGAGATTATCATAAGCTATGTTTTAGCGTGTTTTGTTTTCTTCGCTTCGTTCGTGTTCGATTCCGGCTGGTGGCCGGATGGGTAGGGAGAACTTTTTTTGGAACTCGATTTTGGAACCGTTCCGTCCCCTTATTGTAACCTGCATCTCCCTGTTCGATCGATTCTTTCACCACCCTGAATCCTGCTAACCCGGCGCGCAGAAGTGCATCGGTACCATATGCGGTCTGGTGAGAACGAAGAATGCAACGATGAGCAACAAAACGATAAAAACATATTTCTCACTCTTTGTGTGCGCCAGATCGGATGGGTTTGGATTTTGGGTTTTTGGGATTTTTATGCTCTGCAGCGCCACACACACCCCGTTTGCGTACGGTCTAATGCGAACCCCTTTTTTCTGTTTTGTGTGTTCACGAATCCCGGAGGTGGTGGTAGCAATTGTTGGAAATCATTCTAGCATTCTGATGCACACATGCAACCGGCGATGATCGTTTTTCCAGCGATCCGCTTTCCACACACATGCTGACAGCTGACAACTGTTTAACAAACTGCATATGCGTGCTCTCGCACTTTGCCCGCGTCTCGTGGACCATTCGTGCCCTGCCACACCTTCAATTGGGATGCATTTTTTCTCAGTTGATGCTCCCTCTTTCCTCGTTTTGCGGTATTGGACGATGAAATAATGAACATTGAAATTGGAACCGCAACACGAAACGAGGCAGTTCTCTCTCTACCTCGGTCTCCATCTGAACCGAGGGGATTATCAACTTCGTGGAAAACAATAATCTTCTTCAATGTGATTTTTGCGTGTTGTTGCAATTTGTGTTAATATGGCAATTTGTAATTAAATAATTTGTTTCATCTTGAGTGACTTTTTTTTCTCTCTCACAAATAAGGCAGACAAGATAAATGGAATAACGTTCAAACTTTTTTTTTAGCTTCCACGTTTCTTAATTTACTTCGTGCACATAAATTTCTGTACCGATGACTGTTTGATTTCACCATTCGGTGGCAGTGTAACGAAATATCGAAGTGTTGAAGATTGCTCCGAGATACCGTTGGTTTCGAGAAACAAAATCTTATGGGACGAGTATTGGATTACGTTTTCTCCATTTGTCGATAAATTTACAGATCGTTAAAATCTGACCTCAAACACTGACGTGTCGAATAAAGAAAGTCGAATGGTGATGCTGACGATAAAAATATTCTTTATCTTAAAATCGCGCGATGAACCGTGTTTTAATGTGTCACTGAAATTAGTTAATCTTTTTTCATTGCGATTAAATCTCAAGTACAATTTGCAATATGTTGAAGAATTTCCAATAAGGTGCATAATGCCTCTAAATGTGTGACTATAATTCATTTATTGAAAGAAACGCGATACAGGCGAAATATCTGATCTATCTTACTTTTTGCTTCTCAAGTACATCATTGGAATTCTTCGGAATTATATAGACATATCCAGAGTTAAGCAAGACATCGGTTTGGTTTCGTATTTCCTTATCTATTTCAGGGTCCAAACGCTGGAGGGCAAAACTCTCACATGATTTCTTGGAGTTGTCACAACTGTCTGCTAATCGTTTTGCGTTCATCGGGTTAATGTCCTGATGTGCCAAGAAGTCTATCATCTGTCACATGTCATGTGTAGTTAACCCATATCCGATGTAATTATATCCTTGATGATTCTTTTACTTAGAGTTCGAAGAACTCTTCGTTAAAGAGTTACCGCAATTACGTGATCTAGTACACTACATTGATTGAAGATTAACCTCTAACCAGACACAATAAAGATCTAGGTCTGAACAAGTTTTTGGCACTATCTTGAGTGTTGGGTATCGTAGAACTTATGTTCCTCAATTAAGTCCCTTCCGTTTGTTTCCGTAAGTATCTTCGGAAACCATTCGACTGATGATACCAAGTGTCGACCCATTGTGTGTGTCGTTTGTTCTCAATGTCCACAACAGAACAAGGCACAGTACATCCCACAAAGACGGATGTGCTCGATTTATCCAAAAGCAATCATTTCGATGGAGTTTCGGAATGTGTCTTCAAACTAGATGGAACTCCGTACCGTGACCTAGCGCTCCGATTGGAAACCGATAACCGTTGACAATCCCATCCCTTACAGCTCTATTTCGATCGAAACTATGTTGACACTGGGTGGTACAAAACGTTTGCGAAACAATTTGTAATGGATGAGTAATTATCGGTACGGTAGTCGCACAGCCTAGCAGTACAACAGTGTAGCAGATAAAGCACATGATGGTGACAAGTCTTTGTTCAGAACTTGCTTAGAATGTATTTTTATGGCCTTTTTCTGTTTGGATTGTCGCAAAGTCCTGCAAGAATTTTGTCGTTCTACTTTACTGAGCACAGTGCAACATACCGTGAAAATCGGTAAGTTTGCAGAATCACTTATACCTACTGCTTGATGTTTGCAGACCATGGATAAACATTCTTTGTAAAGTTGGAAAGTTATTTTGGATGTAGAAGTGGTGTTTCCCGATTCGTAGGTTTGTTTGTTTGAATGAAGTCCATAGAGAATAGAGCAAATGTTTGGAAGTGATCAACATGGGGAATTGGAAGAACTTCTTTGTGAAGTTTATCAATTTTTTTAATTAGCAATTTTTTTTTCTCAAATAAGTGCTATAATCAATTTTTACAAAATGGAGCCTAACAATATAGAAATTCATTTTAAACAACCATTTGTTTGAGTTTCACAGTCGAAAAATTTACCACCTTTTTTTTGCATTCCATCTCCTCGCTCATCATTCCCTCGTGCACCTAGAATTAATGATCTCGAAACACAATTATTTGCTTTTAAAATTGTCATAATTTGACGTCTCCGGTGTTTCCGTTGTGTGGCGCACTGCGCACCGGACGCAAGCGAGTGTTTAATTTATTTATTTGATAGTTTTTATTTGACTCGACCCTTCCGCGTAACGGGCCGATCACAAGGCGGCACCTTCCGATAAAGCTGACAGTGTTTTGTTTTATTTTCTTCTTTCGTCCACCGGGTGTAACGTGCGGACATACGGCGGGTTATAGGTTCGCTCCGTATCTTCCCCGGACTATTATTTACTCATTTGCATTCAAATGCATCCCGTCCCGTGTGCACTATCTGTCGCTGTCGCCGAATGCACTTACCACGGTCTCCGGTTGCTGCATTCCGCGATGACGCATCCCCGCCCAAAACACAGTGACAGTCGGATGGTTATTGTAATTCCCGATTCGGCTCTATCACGGTTACACGCTTTTTCCACGGCGCTCTGCTTCATCGATCTATGATAGTTATTATTATTTTGTTCATCTTCTGCGTTGGCCAAACTGCCGTCGTAGTGTTGCCGCCCCGGGCAGGCGAATGAAGACATTATCAATGATCACTTCCTAGCATCGGGGGGTCGTGTCGAGTGAGCTCCATTATAAGCTTCTACCAACAAGGGGTCGGCTTCCCTATCGCAGCATAGACCGCACAACAAAAAGAAGCGGCATCGAGCCACATAATTGTCAGCCGCACACGCCCGAAGCGTATATTTTATGGTGAAATTTTTTTTTTTGGAAGATGATGTTGCTTTTATCGCAAAGTTAGATTTTCTCTTCGTCTTTCGAAGGAAGAGTAGACAAAAGTGCATACAAAAAAACAAGTAAACTGGGTATGAATAGAACAGCTTAATGTTTTTGAGTTTTGTTTTCTTGTCTGATACGTAGTTTTTGAAAGTAGACGAAGTTTGTGCCAGTCGCATTTGAAAAATATTCATTTAAAAAATATATTTTAGGGAACAATTTGGTGCTTCTAAAATAATTTCTTATAACAAGAAAAGGAAAAGTAATAGTTTGAAATCAGCACCCGGATACCCGGAGTTTTAAATAAATTTCATAAATAAATGCATGTGGGAATGTTAGCATTGCTTGTGTCTAAGAAATTTTAAAAATTCTCCCTTTGTTCAAGGAGCTTTTTCCCCCTTTGTCTGTTTATTCAGCTAGAACTTTATCGCTTTTATCGTGTTAAATTTTACATCTGCAACACCTAAAGGGGAATTATTAAATCTAACAATTTTATGCTGCATTGTCAAGATATGATGGTTCGTAGGGAGAGTTGATTTAAAAAATGTAAATATGCTACGATGGCCAAATAGCGAACCAGAAGCACGGGAACAATGAAAAATAAAAATACCTTAGCTGGTGTGATGGACAGACGGCGCGGATTGCGCCAAGCCAAACGCCAGTGCATGGCGGAAAAAAACACGAAATGCATATTTTATGAAACAGAACACAATCATTTTTGTGGTTCTAGTCGTTTTACCTAATACACACCGGAGAAGGTATTTTTTTCACTTCTTCCTTTCAAAATTCTCTGTACACATCTCCCGTCTCACTGTTCAGGTGAATTTGTTGAATTTAACGTTATCTTCCGAAACGTCCGAAAAAAAAACACGGAAGGCAATGCGAGCCTGAAACTGCTGCCATGTTTGCCTTTTTTGCTTTGCGTCCGGAAAAGCGGACGGAATTATTTGTTGTTTGTGTCTGGTGCGTGCCGGAAAAGCGGCTATACTCTAGTAAAGCGTCCGAATTTAATAGTTCCCTTGGGAAGAGGCGCGCAGCTCGTAATGTGTCAGTTTGCTGAAGCGACGATTTGTTAAAGAACGATCTTCATTGTGGCTTTCTGGTGGAGCTAAATTTCACGCTTTGCCCAAGAGATACCGGCTTGCGATGGAACGTGAGAACTTTCGATGGTTCGTTTTGTGATTCGAATTTTTCTTCCTTTAGCAAGATATGCGTTCTTTCTCCGTTTGGAAGCTAAATAGCAGAAGCATTCTAATTGTTCTTTGTTTGTTTTTCTTCCGCAGGTGAGTGTGCCTTCCTATGCTAACAATGATTAGGAGTAGAAAGATCTTCGGTACAGTCCCTGAGAGGGAAAACAGGAGGCTTATTTAAGCTGCTAACGACCAACTTTGTTGGAGCCGGCAAAACGGTTTCATTATAGTGTGTCTTTGTTTTCCTTTGCGAGACATTTCATGTCTCTATCGATTCTTGTTAGCACAATATTGACTTCGAACAATGATAGACCAAATCATCCCCAGAAAAAAAAAGAATTTACGACCATACGCTTTTTAACTGCTTTCTTCTTGAAGAGGCTTTGATAATGGACATAAATTCAATACCCATTGAACCATCTGTTGCTGTTAAGCGGTTGTTCATTAAATCATCTTCCATCGGAAGAGGTTTTGAGTGCGTTCGCACACGCAGCATCGGTCGTTTGGTAGGCATGAAAGTCAAATTCGAAATAAAAGCCAGAAGGTGATAAATGGGCGTAAAATAAATCTTCACCTCGTTGTCAAAACATGTAACCAAAACGACTCACGCACCATTGAGTTATGTTGCCAATGCGCCAATCAGGTTACGATGTAGATGCCACATGAGGAAACCAATCACCTCTGGTACGCTTTTGTGGGGAGGACGTCTTGGAACAAAGATCCGTATTAGCTCACGTGCTTCAATCACAAAATCCCGCAAACTTCACGACGAATCGAGCGACGTACCGATTGGAACATGCGTTACAGAGATTTTTTTGTTAAATGATTGATTTCTGTTTTGTCAGCGTTGGTTTTAGCATATTGCCCGCGTTCCCAGAAATAGTATAACTTTCGTGCACTAATCAATTCAAGGAGAGTAGAAGAAGAAAAAAAACCGATCACACTGCTGACCGGGATTCCATATTGGGGCCCAGCACTTACAGCAGCAGCACGCAGTAGTTGTAACGAATTTGATTTATGTGTGTGAATTTAGAAGCTATAAAACCCACCCCACGCCACCAAGATTTATGAAGATGTTACACTATACATGCTTGACCTCTGCGTGTCCTATACGGGGATGTATCCCTTTCGGAGCGGTGTCTTATGCTTATGCTCTTCGGCGGCCTACGAGGAGCCATGTTTGGTCGATGAAATCTGTGTCACACACGCGTGCACGATTTGTTTGGCGGCTTAAATGAGGATTGTTCGGTTCAGTTTGTCCATATGCTTCAAGCATAGTGAGAATAGTTTTTGGTAGGTTTTTTCCTCCCTAGAAGCTTTGTTGGAGAAAGTTTATCGATGGTTGAAGACTTAAAGAAAATTGAATGTTTTATGTTGCTTGATATACAACAACTGGAGTACAAATTCAAGCTTAACCATGTGTAGGATTTTTTTACTTCATTACTGTTGATGACGCACACCAGTGATGGGCACTCGGAATTGGAACTATCTGGTTCCGGTTCTGATTCCGTTTTCTGAATCGTTTCTGGTTCCAGAATCTATTCCAGAACCGATTCCGGATCCGATTCCGGATCCGATTCCGGATCCGATTCCGGATCCGATTCCGGATCCGATTCCGGATCCGATTCCGGATCCGATTCCGGATCCTATTCCGGATCCGATTCCGGATCCGATTCCGGATCCGATTCCGGATCCGATTCCGGATCCGATTCCGGATCCGATCCCGGATCCGATTCCGGATCCGATCCCGGATCCGATTCCGGATCCGATCCCGGATCCGATTCCGGATCCGATTCCGGATCCGATCCCGGATCCGATTCCGGATCCGATCCCGGATCCGATTCCGGATCCGATTCCGAATCCGATTCCGGATCCGATTCCAAATCCGATTCCGGATTCGATTCCAGATCCGATTCCAGATCCGATTCCAGATCCGATTCCAGATCCGATTTGGGATCCGATTCCAGATACGATTCCGAAACCGATTCCGACCAAAAATGCATTTTGCCCATCACTAATACAAGCAAAAATGCACAACGTATAAAACGCTTGTTAGTGGTTTTAAGACCCTGTATCCGAAACTCTGGATCACCAAAGAAAATAGCTTTCCCACATTCGTTACAGGAATCGTGCTTTTTTGGGTTCTTGGATAATTTTACTAGCTTCCATTCAAATGATTACCCTTTACAAAAAAAGAAAGTGTTCCAACATGCGTTTTACAAGCAAAGTTATCGTCCCCATGCGTGGAGTAAATTTCTGGTGAGCTCATAAAAATCTGTCCTTGGCCTAAACGCGTTGATAGGAAAATATGTTCCCGGTGCTATAAATTTCAATATCCTGAAAGGCAGCCAGTACACAGGATGCTTTTTTGCTGTTGGTGCTCGTTCAATTTTCCGACTGAGTAGCATCGTCCACCGTTTCAGCTTTCCCAGTCCTAAACGGTTCTTGTTTGTGGTGGCGAATGTAGGCAGAAAATTACGTTGATTTTTTACTTACCTCTTCATTCGTACGGCACTGGTGACATTAAATAACACGTGCCATACACGAACTCAGAACATTGAATAAGCGACGATTCAAACGGTCGAGAGAGCTTTATTCTGAAAGTCCTTCTCCATTCGCTTGCTGCTTTCGCCAAAGGTTTCCATGTTTGGTACAATTGTATTCAGCTTCCAATGGTCCACCAACCCATCGGTGGAGCAAAATGAAGAGAAGGTACTTTTCTAATAATAAAACTTTTCAAATCGACTGGAACCAAATCGATCGGTATTTATACGGTACGTACATCTTCGCTAGAGTGAGTGAGTATTTTCCTAGTGGATGGAATAAAGTGATGCAAACGGTGTGCTAAATGGGATGCTGTACGTAGGGATGAGGTAATGCTGCCGTTAGACGATCGGTAGAGATGGTAGTAACGACACTCACTTTTGCGGTCAACATTGAACTACCGGCATACCGAGTAGTCGCTCGTGACGCTTGGGCAGATGTTGAAGTGAAGAAAAAAAAAGAACCTTTTACTGCTCTCCCTGCAGCCGTAGCCGTTTACGTTTAGCAACGTTTAGCAACGAGAGTCAACGAACGACGTCGATGATGTTTAGACGGGGAGGATCATTTAACCTCACTGTGAAGATCGATACGAAACGGTGAAGGTTCGGGGCAAATGTATGTGGTTTTTTGCTTCTCATTTTTATGTTTCCAGCATTGACCCAGTGTAAAGATGGTTGGTGAAACATATTTCGTGCTGGTTACGCCTTGCCCGGTATGCGTTCTTTCTCGATAGCTTGATTTCTCGTGCTCAACTTGCTGCGTGCTTGAACGCCGCGCGACGAAAGCAATTTATCTGATGGGTTTTATGTGCGTTATGATTACGATCTCACACTTGCGAACGGACGTAATGAGGAAGTGACCAAGTTGATGAGGAATAGCAGGAAGAGAGACTCAAGACGCGCCACCGTGGCGTTCGCAATCGGTCGATTTGATGAAGGCAATATTTTAAGAAGTTTTACGAGTGCTTGAGTATATGCTTGCCAAATGATTTGCCATGCCATACTCCTGGAGGAGGGTGCAGTGCACCAGTGGAGAAAGAAGCGGAAAGTAAGCAGGAAGTATTGTTTATGTTAACTAGCTCCTTGAGAAGGAACGGCGCTCAAACGTTTACTACACAAGTATTGGTCCAAAAGGTTTTGAGCGGATGTTTGTTAGACGTAAATGTAATTTAACTGAAGAAGATGCAATTTATAGGCTGCAGCTTACGCAGAGGGTAGAATGGAATTTATTACTTTAGCCGATTAATTCGCTCATCAATATTTTTTTTATTTCCTTTCATAAAACTTGATTTCTGAAGTTATTGCAGAAATCCTGCAACTCCACGAAAACAATGCCCATGTTGGAAAAGGATCGCTTACGACAGTTTGTATCTCTTTCTTCTATCGTCTAGAACTATTGGAAATCATCGTCATCTGAAGCGCACCCATCGTAGAACGGATATTAATCGTACTTTTGAACTTTTCGTTATGTTAAACCCAGACTTTTCGCCATTCCTTAAGATATTGCCCGAACTGAACAGTCGGATGTCGTTTCTTCTCATTTCTCCCTCTTTTTCACACAATTGTGCAGTTTTGCGTGCTCGTGAAAACTCGTTTCTGCAGACACTTGGGGCCATTTGACGGGCATCAGTGTCGCACTTTTCATTTTCAATCACTCTGTCTACAGTGTCGCCGCCACCTTCACCCGGGGGCAATCATCTGTTACACTTTTGCCGTCTTTTGCGTTATCCCCGATAAGAATGATGATGGAAGAGACGGTTACAGGCGCTGGTTGGGTTTTATATTGATCGGTGTTTTGTGCCATTCTTTCGACGTGATTCTCTCGAGAGGGTTCGAGTCGTGGGTAAGGAGATGGTCACAAAACGGAACAGAAGTGCATCGATTACACCGTCGTGTGCACCGTCGTGCGAAATCATCTCCATCTTGCCGTTGCCTTCAATTCTCCCCCCAGGGAGCAATGCAACATGATGGTGCCTCCGTTTGTTGATTTGAATCAAGTTTTGCGATAGCCGCTAGGGCTTGACATGGGGAGATACAAAGTTGCGAGAGAAATGGTGAGTTAATCCACGATTTAACCGGCAGGCAACTGAAGCCAATTCAATAATGTGTTTGGGTCGGAGTTTTTTTTCGTTGCATGTGTTCAAAAGAATACCTAATCCTTCTCATAAATCGGGCGGTATGCTCTGAGTATTGGAAGAAACTGACTTAGGGTAGAGAACTTTTTTCATAACTCCCTGTCACATTATTCGAAGCATTATCGAGCCTGCGTGCCATATCGAAACGTGCAGACAAACGTTCGCCAGTTGTGGCATGTGCGCCGTTTCGGCACGGTGTTAATGATAAGTGCCCTCGCATTCTCATCCTTCCAGTAGCATTCTAGGCAAATCTTTATCCAATCGATCCCGACAGTGAACGATGTAAACCTGGCAACGGGGGTCACGGGATTCTGTTCATTTCGACGCTTTTTGTGCAGTCGCATATGTGTATTCCCAACCCGAGGGAGGTAGATTTCTTCACCCTTGTACCATGGAAGTTAATTCTTCCTTTCATACCATGTTTGGCTGCGGGCGAGTGCGGACAAACATTTCCGTAGAAAACCATATTGTTCATGTCCCGGGCACTCGCCACAGGGGGTTTGCCAATTCTTCCTTTTTCTCAACCCAAAATGCGGACACTAAATAAAGGGGTAGATTCTAGGCGACAATAACCACTTCCCGCTGATGGAAATGATTATTTTGTGGATTTCGTTAGACCGATTGTTATCGTCGTTGGCGGATTGTGTCGCATGAATATGAAATGCACGCGTTCGTGTTTTTCCTAAGCTGCAAAATTGATTTACGAGTGAATTGAATTGGTACGCCGTGTTTAATGGTGTCAGGAATTGAAGAATTTATTTAATATATGCTGAAAGGTGATATGCGGTTTTAACGTCCATTAAAACTTCACCGAGATTAGGTAAAACAGAAAATATTGCTTATTAATCTTTCAGTTGTGTGAGATGAAAAATTAAACAAATTTTGGTTCTATTTACTTAAATAAATAAGTAAAATTAAAAATTTTCAATTTAAATTTCTAGTAAAAATAAATTGAATCATTCTATGATTATCTACTGATGAAGAATATGTTGTTTTTTTATGGGTGTATTAAAAGACCAAGAAAAGTCCAATGTACGACTTCTATCCGAGTCGCTACGCAGACTCAACACTAACAGCAAAGATGTTGATGATCGATGGCGACGATGCGATTTTTCTTCCTCTCTCATGTTCTGCACATGTACAAGAAAAAGAAAACATTCTACCGTTGGCAGTTTGACTGTTAGTGTGCTGATGTTGATAGAAATAAATGGCAGACTGTAAGCATAAGTAGGATTATAAATGACTGTTTAACGAGTTTTGATGTAGCTCGTAGTCTATATTTGTCTTCCTTTCAATGCCTTGCATTTTAATTGAAAAGAAAACATGGCTGAATGGAAGCGATGCATAGACGTCATTGAACGTAAAATAATATTTCTTATTTATTAATAGAATTATCAAAAACTTGTCATAAATCTTAGATTTTGTCAAAGAACATTAATTTTTTTAAAAGTTCTAACTTGTTTTGCCATTTCTTTCCCTTTAAGTTACCTTCAACTTAGACCCCCCGTGTGATAGTCCTTTTAATTGGGAAGAAAACATTTCATATGTCCAAGTCCAGTGCCACCATTTCTCCCAACTCACACATACCCTTTGTTGATTAGGTAGTAGTTTCGAAAACTTTTACGTCCAACCTGATTGGACATCGCTTACACTTTGCTGGTTCTAAGTTTCATTGCCTCCGGGTGACGGTGGGCGGATACACAAATAAATAATCAAGATTAGAAGGGGCATTGTGAAAGTCAATTTAATTTCCCGTTCACCCGTGTCAGTAGAATGTGTCCATTCATCCCTTCATTTAACTCTGTTGCTTCTCCCTGTTATGATCGAGCTCATGTCGAAAGGATAAATGTACATCAATCTTTTTTTAGATTTTCATTTTTTTTGCGGAAAATTCGTCATGAATTTTCCAGTCGCCTGCGATGCAGTGTTCTTTCTTTTGCACACCCCTGAAATGTGCATTTGATCGCACCGCAACCCCTCGTATTACGTTTTTTGTAAGTTTGAAGCTAATTTAGATGTATATTGGCTATTTCCCGCAGTGTTGGGATTCGTTCATTTGTGATAATCTAATTTAAATATTTCTTTTTTCGTATCAGCAGTTGTTTTGGTGTTGGGTGGTAAAATTGGATTTTTCGGATTTGTGATGCTGAAACGGGGGTGTTGTGGATGCAATTCTAGTGCCAAAAAGTAAACGCCTGCAATATGGATGCATAGTACAACTCGCCTCAGGGAAACATGTGTTGCATTGTGTTGCGATTATAATTTAGAAAAATTTAGATAAAAGATCTTTGATTTGATTGATGTTCAGTTAAACTGGGATGCGCTATCTTTATATTTGATTGTTTATTTACGGTTAATTGAGTTCCAATGAAAGATATGATTTTCAACCTGGAATTGGAATATTAAGCGACTCAGAGAACTTTTGTGACAAATAGAAAATGATGAAATTTTAAATGAAATTTCCAGATGAAATCGACACCAGATACACCTTGGCAGGTATGCTTTGGAATAGCCTCGACTTCATAGAGGATACACACTCGTCCCTTACCATGGTTCGCACCTAAATTCATTTAAAATTCATCGATCCATAAAATGATCTCATCAACACAATCAGTCCCCTTTGGCGGCATTAGTGGTAAAATTCTACCGGCAGATGGAAGCGGATAAATTGGTTGCGTTTTTTTCCCCCAGTTTCCATCTTCAAAACTAAAACGATAATGCTGCCATCTGGAGGGAGTTTGTTGAAACACCTTCCGTTTCGCACCTGAAGTGCGTGAATCCAATGCTCCGTTTACTCAACTAACCGCGTTAATCGCAAATGAAATCATCACAATCTGTACGACGCGTACAGCTCTGGTGATATCGAAATAATTTTCTTCCCGTCGGCACAATGATGCGTTGACTTTGTGCAGGGAATACCATTCCGCGCTTATCGGAGGAAATCCGTAATTGAAATCTCGGCACTATGATGATCTCTTCAATCCTCTCCGGCGTACCTGAAAAGGAACCTATTTTTCCTTTGGCGAGATGATGCCGAGGCTAGATGGATTGTCGTATTAGGAATTTGCCAAAACGGTGTACGACCCGTACACATAACGTTTGCTCCAATGGCAAATTATTTTGACTTTGCCTATCATCGTTTGCCCCAGTTGGTTGAGTCAACCCACGCAGTTAGACGAGAAGTAGATTACGTTCGCTTCGATGAAGGTGTACCGTTGCTTGTGGAGCACTTATGCTTCTCCTCCTGGTTCAACATGGTTAGAAACGTAATTTATTCTCAATCAGTGAGAATTTGAAGAATTTGTCAAGTAGAAATTTATTAATTTAATAAAGATTCATACGAGTGTATATATATGTGATTGGATGTGTCTATATTATTTTCCCAAGAAATTCAATGCTCCCGCTCCGAAGTGAGTCCGTTCATGCATGCAAGTTACTTTAAATTACTTCCACCGTTTACAGATTTGGGGCAGCGGGAGGCTGTTTGGTATGTGCCCTCGGCATTGTGAAATGTTTTTGGGGAATGAACCACGGGTGCAAACGCTATAAAGATGACTCAACGGTATCGTCAACGCAACGTGCCAGTAATTCCATTTTACAGCAGGGAAGACCCGGATGGGGTTTTGTTCGGCTGGAGATATGATCATGCCTCCCCAATCTGGAAAACGTGCACTTCAGTACAGGCTCCACTTCACTTCCTTCGAAAGGGGTTTTTGCTAAGAATGGTATGGTAAGGTGAAATATTTCACTGTAGTCCCAAGCCGACAAGCATCCAAAACTCTCCACAAAAAGGAACTCCTGGGTTTTAGAGTCAGGAACATAAAGGTACACAAGCCAGAACAGTTCAAGTGGTTTCTCCGTGCGGAGTATTCGGAAAAGGGGTTCGTTTCTGTCGCTAAAGGAAGAGCAGAGTCGGTACCCTGCTCCCTGGATCACATTATTGTTACGCGCGGTGGAAAGGACTCGTCGGAAAGGGTGTCGTAATGATGCTGATTGTTATTTTAGGGGTCGCTTCTGTCGAGTCATCGGAAGCGGACATAGCGCAAGTGTGTATGTCGGTTGCACACTGCTCACAAGACACAAGGAGTTGGAGAAATAATTGATCCCGGTTGCAGGAAAGGTGCTAGACTGTAAAATCCTCTTCATTCTACATAGATTCGAGAGCTCCAAAACGAGGGTTTCCACTGAGTGGACGACAGTAGCTACGGCAGGTCTTGACAGAAGGCACTGCAATACACGGAAAAGTGTTGGGGAAATTTAGTTACTCATTGTTTCAACTCAGTAGCATATGCCGGGTAGGCCATCTGAGTTGATATGACTTCATTTCGCAAGATGTACTCCGATGATTCAACCTGTAACTTCTGAAGCACATAAAGGACGAAACCAGAAATAGTTTCAAGGATGCTTAAAGTTGGCAAACAGTTTTTCAACCTGATGGTATTTAATATTGTTTCGCAATTGGAATCGTTTTCAGCTCATTTTCATAACTTCTTGTGGCAGCTACTACCCATTCAGGATGATACTATAGCTGGAAACAGGTTTCCAAAAGTTTCAAGTGTCGTGCTTGTAATCGAACCTTCGGTTTCAAATTTTCTTTTCATATCATTCAAACCGCTGGTTTGGTGGTTTCGTTTTGAATTCAAAATAATGAAAGGTATGAAGATTCGTAGTATTCGTAGCGGAACAGTGACATAGCCCCTTTCGCAATGCAATCTTTAACCCTCCCAAAAATGTTCCTCTTTCTGTACGGTTCATTCTTCCCCTACCCAAGCGGTAAAAACGGATGGAAAATTCTTTAATTTAAATAGTACATGTTGCCTGCGATAATATATTTCAGCCTCCGACGACCGTACTTCAATTTACCGGAAAAGCTTAATGACTGATATACACATGCAGAACTCACTGCTCTACAACTGCGGGAAGACGAGTGCAGGTTTTTAATGCCCGCTAATACCATCCATCTTGTTGGCGAAGGGAAGTCCTTTTTTGGATTACAAACGAACGCATATTATGCGAAAGGTTAGGCTAGTGGCTTTATTTTGCTTGACGTTTGTGGATGTATGCCAAGTTGAAATGCAATACGACAAGTGGTCTGGAGTTGTAGTTTTTGTTCTCTGAACCGTCACGGTTGATGGGAAACTGAAGGATTGTTTCTAGCTGTAGGTTTCACTGTATGAACAAATATTTCACTTTGTGATGTTAAAAAATCTACAGCTCTATTCTTGTTCTCATGAACATAATGAATTATGAGTGGAATTGAAAAAAGGCATGTTATTAAAAAGTATTCTTGTGCATATATTTTTGTTGATAGTTCTTCAAAAAGTTGTCGAAAATCATCAAAAATGTAAGTTGCAGAAAATACAGACGAAGGTATTTGCCTATTAATTTCTAGTTTCAAAAAAGCAGTACATCATGTAAAACAGTACACCCTCGTCACTTGTAATCCGAACTTATCCGTCTAGTTGGCGAATGTAGATCTTACCCAAAAGTTGTCGGTTTTAATTTCCCATGTTGATCCCGGCGATGAAATTGATGAAGAAATTAAATTTTATCAGAGGGTCTACATCCGCTTCCACTGCCAATGGCTAGGGGTGGGTTATGTGTTACAACCCTCCGGTTGTAAACCCCATCGGTCTGTTTTCTCAACACCCGAAGAACAGCTTTTGGTGGAAAGATAGCGAGGGTGCACGTGAAGTAATGGGATAGTTGCACCGAAACATCGGGAAACTGAACCACGTGCCTTACGGAGGACATATAAATCGCCCCCATCCCATGAGGCAGCAGGCAGCTTGTGTAGCCAAATTGCAGGCTGAAACTGTACTATCTAACCCAATTTGAGCATTGAAATAGGTCGCGCCGCAGGGAGTGGGATGATTTTGTTACATAAAAAATGGGGAAGAAAAAACATTGATGAAATTAGAGGATTATGTTGTTGTTTGCCGGATCGTGCAAGTGATATGAGTTTGTACAAAGAGTGTATCATATCCTGTAGATCTGGATACTTCATATACACCAAAAATGAAGATAAATAAACAACATCCGTCTTTTTTATATGTACATTAAAATTTTGTTTATTTTATCTCAAATAACGCATGAGGACGTTAAGGTGAAAATGTACAAAGATTGTCCAACAAATTAGGCGCATGATATTGCTGATCAAACCACCTTTACAAATAGACCGTAAAATTGAATCTGTATAAATTTTCTACTTTCATCAGCTATTGCAAGTTACTGAGAGCGGATTTATCGTCTACTAGTTGACGAGAATGTTTTATAATCTTATCAAGTCTAATACCTCGTTTCTTCCTGATTTCGTGAATATTGGCTGATTAAACCTTTGTGTAATACCTTATAGTTGGGGTACTGAGCTTTTGCTTGGTGGTTAAGCACACTAACGAGAAATCGATTTGTTCATCATCAAGGACTATCTGGGTCGGAGTCCACAGTTTATATGCTCTTTCGGTACATTCTTCTTCTTCTTGGCATTAACGACCTTACAGGTCACGCCGGCCATTTCTGGCTTACTAGACTTATTTTACCACGTAGCCGGATAGTCAGTCCTTGCTACGGGGGAACGGTCCGGATGGGATTCGGTACATTACTGTTGGTATTAAGTCATCTTTCCAGTCATTTTCATAGTCATTGGAAAACTGTCCTCATGTCTCTGTTTTTCTTGTAAAGATCTCTACAAAAGTATAGAATACACACAAGAGGAACGGGTATCAATTCCCATTCGGATCGTACCCCAGTAGCAAGAACTACCCTGTTACGTAGTAAAAATAATTCTACTAAGCCAGAAATGGCCAGCATGTCTTCTAAGTTCGTTAAGCCAAGAAGAGAGAGATTGAACTCTATCTTGAGGTTTGAATATGGTTTTATTAATGTCAACTATGTGCAAATTAAAGTGAAATGGATAGCCAATAACTTCAGGGTGCCCTCAAGAAGAAGAATTATTCAGTCGTAACAACTTGAATAAATAAGCATCTTTTCCGTTTAAACAATTTGAACAATATTTAATTGCCGATTTAAATCCGAGATTGTTTGTTATCGGTCTATAAAAACTCTACCACTTTCCATAATACGACATTATTAGGTTTTTGTTGGAATACAACAACCCTGCATATCCTTATCTACCCAAAACCTGCATCGCAGAAAGCATCTCCGGCATTTCTCAAGCAAGATTTTATTTGTTAAAAATTAATTACTTTTCGTTGCAAATTTTGTCGCTCTTCGCTTGAAAAGTTCTTTATTTTTCCTTCCGATTTATAAGTCTGCCCTGGCAATTTTACTGCTACCCAGTCTGGTAGCACCTGGGGTTCAACGCTTACCGCTGATCGCCTAGCCAGGAACTGTGCACTGTGAGTGATAATTAATTTCTTCCGTTTTTCTCATCGGTCTCGTTTTATCTCGTCTCTTCCGTTTCCGCAGGTAAGATGGAAAATCCAACACTGCTGCCCAACGGGCACAATCGCTTTAGTTTTCCGCTTTCCCTACCCCCAGGCAGGAATCCTCGATGGCGCGTGAGTGTTTTAGTGAGCTTGTTAAGGTGTTGCTATTTCAAAGTTAGTTTCAGACTTATTCGCCAACACTCCTGGGGAGCAGGCTGACGGTTTTTGCAGGATGTGGACCGAAGTTTTATCAAAACTAATGGCAACGACAAACGACTGTCGGTTGCAGACTGCTTCTTTGAAGTAGTTAATTTATCAAGCGGATTTTGCGGATGTGAAAAATATCCCTTGTTGCTTTCCGTGTCTCTATGCAGACTTTTAAAACGAAAACACTTCTGCTGGAAAATACTTCCAGTCCGTGATGAAATATTTAATTCTGTTTTTAGTCAGAATTTAATTTTTATTTTGTTGCATCTATAAATGAAAAATTCTAGCTTTGTTATAGAATCTCACAATTGTACATAAAAAGGTTCATGTTTCCAAAAAAAAAAAAAANACTGCTTCTTTGAAGTAGTTAATTTATCAAGCGGATTTTGCGGATGTGAAAAATATCCCTTGTTGCTTTCCGTGTCTCTATGCAGACCTTTAAAACGAAAACACTTCTGCTGGAAAATACTTCCAGTCCGTGATGAAATATTTAATTCTGTTTTTAGTCAGAATTTAATTTTTATTTTGTTGCATCTATAAATGAAAAATTCTAGCTTTGTTATAGAATCTCACAATTGTACATAAAAAGGTTCATGTTTCCAAAAAAAAACAATTTTTGAGGTTAACTGTGATCCAACATACGGAAGCCAATTTTTCATTCTTACAACCTCATAAACGTGACTACAAAGTTGCGCCACGTCGTCTTGCAATATTGTCAGAACCGAGGAGGGCCAGAAAGCAATAAATTTCAACCAATCCCTCTTCGTCGATGGGATATAAATGCTCTAATTTATCGTTACGACAGATGGTAACGGGATGGGACAACGTGGCACACATACGCGGCACCCTCACGTGACATTGTGTCCGCAAGCAGGGTGTTTTACCTTCACGTCCTTGCTGCGGTTGGGTGTAACCTTACCCGATGGCCCAACACTAACCACCGTAGCCCATAATCGTTTCAACATGACCGATTAACCTCGTACCTACCGTTGGGAGCGTTTCCAGTTGGAGTCCAAGAATCGTATGCCGGGCATTACATGCGCCTGTTTCCAATAAAAAAAAGAAACGTATCAATAGTTTTGTATTTTACTGATGTTAAGGGAAGTATGTATGTAATGATGTAAACGAAATAAGTTTTCTTACGAATTCTTACGCTTTAAATTAGATATGTACACACTGAGTAAGAATGAGTGAGTGAGTTTAATCGTGCAACGCAAAAGAGTGAGTCATTAGTCGGTAGAGAGAGTGAGTGAGTAAAAACACCAAGGAGTGAGTCATTAGTGGGCAGAGAGTGAGTGAGTAAAACCGCAAAGAGTGAGTCATTAATCGGCAAAGAGAGTGAGCCAGTAAAAACGCAAAGAGTCAGTCATTAATCTGCACAGAGAGTGAGTGAGTAAAACACCAAGGAGTGAGCCATTAGTGGGTAGAGAGTGAGTGAGTGATTAAAAACGCCAAGGAGTAGTTAAAGGATTAGTTTAGATAAATATTTTTATGACTCTCAAAAGAGTGAGTAAAAAATTCAAATCCTCATAATCACTCTTTCACTCTGTTTCAACTCTCTGAAAAGAGTGAGTATTCTCATCTCTATTTTAAATGATTCAATCGTTCGTGTATATAATTTATCATTAGAGTGATCAAAAAAGAGGTTTTTTTTTATTTTTAATTACCTACTTTGTGAAACTTTATCCCGAGCTCGTAGCAAAAAAAATCACGGAAAATGGTGTCGAAAGTTTGTTTTTCATCGTTTCCGCCACGCTAGATACATGATTTGCCAACGATTTGCTAACTATTTGCCAAAACACACCGTTGCCGGCGTTGTGAAACCAAAGTTGATCGTTTTTAAATGAATGTCCATTACTAGACGATGCAACGTACGGACACATCGTTAGCGAACCATACGCCTATAGCCGGACATGAAACATAGAACCGATGTCTAAGTTCGTATCGTTTCATCGTGTCCCTTTTTTTCCTCCGAACAATCGTACAATTCTCGCACACATCAACAGCCGCACGACATGCGCTTGGTCTATGATTTCTATCGTTTGATGCTTTCGAATATTCAGTTCTACTGTACTGTTTCGGTGGTTGCGCGGATGATACGATGTAATGCTTTTCCAACCATGCATTTCCCACCGTAAGAGGCTTTTTTCCACCTCGATGCAGATCGTACCTCGTGTCGTGATGGTGGGTAGTGTGAATAGCAAGGATCAGGATATCATTTGCTGTATGTTCGTTGTTCGGGATACGATGCCGACTACACCACCCGAGGGCTCACGTACGCATATTCTAGCTTGACCGTCATTCATTTATCTATCAGCAGGACGGGAAGTCCACACCGTTTTCAGAAGTCCGATAAAAATCTACCCTTCCACAGTGGTAATGTGTGTCTGTTTTGTAATCAGCTTTCACAATTCATCGCCACTTCGTGGGACGGTTATCCCGGCTGGGCTACAGGATACCATCGCGCTTCATGTGCATTCACTGAGCTGAATGATTTGGCTGATGTTTTGAGTGCTATTTATTTGCGGTTTCAATGGCCGTTTACGAAGGGTGGGATTTCTATTGGGATTGATATTAGGTTTTCTATTGAGAGTACAATAAATATATTTTTTAACATTTGAAGTTTACCCAAAATTATATAATAAAGAATGCTTTTAAAAATTGCTCTAATTGCGCTTGCATAATCGGTTCAGATAATTGGAACTGATTTAATGTAATTTAAAATTTTTATCACTTTATCGACGTTTCTTCCAACTTACTGGGAGTTTGCAAAACTGATGAAATCAAGACATAATTTCGAAAAATAATGCCATTATAATTTATCTCGTTATCTAGACCCAACTTTTTACGACCTTGCTTGAAAGCATCATCTAAGAAAGGGAGTGGGAGAGAATCATTTCACCATTCACAAAACACCCAAACATCCTATCGTAAAGGCACTTTGGAACCAGTGCACTTGCGGTGATGTTATCTTTAACACAGCATCATCATGCACCTTCCATTTCTCACCCTCAACACACCCGAAAACTATACACCTAGTTGGCTCCATTTGTGTAGCCAGCATCGAACCCTCTGGACCCGTTCTCGTATAAAGTTCTATCAGGTCCTATCATCATCAGCAGGAGTCATTGGTTTTTCATGGCTGTTGCTGTTTTTCTCACCCTCCACCCCCGGCAAGCGGACAGCCATGTAAACATGGCCGATAAACAATAATCAAGTATGGTATTTGCTTGCGCTTTAGATGGAAGATCATGAATGGGGGGGGGGGGGGTAAACATGTCTGCGTTTTTTTTTGTTTCTCCAAAGGGTGCGTCGACTCGAAGTACATCGGGTGCGGTTGTCGTGAGAGACCTGCATGTTACGCTACGGTGGAAAGCATATGATTGACAGCAGCTTTGGAGGAATATTTACATCAATTTGATGTAGCGTTTTTTTTTCTATTTTTTGCGGTCTACTGTGCGCAAGGAGTCGTGTTTGTTGTGTTGTGCATGAATTACATGGCTGGATTAGGGACTTCCCTTACTGCCGGAAGGGATGAACGTTTTCATTTATGCCGTGAAGGATTAATAGTGAAGGGTAAACATTTTGCAAAAGAGCTCATCGCACTTGAAGCGTGATTTTTCAATAAGTAATGTTGAGGAAGTTTTTCTTTGTTTTCTTTTCCTTGTCTTTGTCGCTTTTTCACAGTTTCTGCGAGAGGAAAAACTGTGTAATATAAATGTAAATTCTGTTCATAATGTAAGCATTCTACAGCACCAAATGTTTTTTGCGTAAAACACCATCACTGGTTCTAGTTAAGCAGATTATGGTTTGGTTTCATCTGGCTTATGCTTTCAACATTAATTAACGGCAATCTTTTCGTGGGTGGTTACACTTTTCATTCCGCTCATGCTTCTCACATTCTCATCTACAGCAACGAAATGCAGCAGCCACACGAGTAGGAAAATTGTTAAAGTTTTTCAAATTGAATGTTATGTTGCATGTTGCAAGTTTTGTTGCTATGGATTTTTTTTCTCACAACCCGAAGTAATAAGAAGTAACGGCCAATGTGCAGCAAATAAAACTGAACTGTCTCATAGGCAATAGTTTCCCAACTGGGTGTGCGTTTTGGTGAAACTATTGTCCCTGCAGATGGGATGACTAATTTACATAAGAAGCATATTCAGCAAAATAACGTTGGTGGACTTGTATGTAACTTTCGCCCGGGAAGCAAACATATCTGCAATGTAATGAAATGAAATTATGGTGTGCGGAAGCTTTTTCAACAAACACATTAAGGGGGTTTTATGGTGCTGTTTTATTGTAATTAGTTTTTTGGGGAGGATTGTTCAAAGTGGCATTAAAAATAGATCGCCGTTTGTCTGTTTCGAAGTACGGATGGGTAGAATTAACGTTGATGCATTCTTGCGAATGACATCGGTTAAAATGGCAAGTTAATGCCACTGGGAGATTAACTGGATAGATGGGATCGTTGTAGTGGTGGGAACTCCGGAATGAATTCTTGAATCCACACCGACTCCGACGTATAAAAACCAGATTCAACTACGGGTAACATCTGGAGTTTACTCCGGAGTTGACTCCAAATTACTCCAGAGTTGATAGCGGGTTACTCCGGAGCTGAGTCCAGAGTTATCTCCGTAGTAATCTCCGATTCAACTTCGGTTAGTTGGACTATTTTTACAACTACTTCCAACCATCCGAGAGTTCCGAATTTCTACTCCGGATGTATCAGAGTCGGATTAATGCGATAGAATTAAAGAATTGAAAACTGAGAATTTCTTCATCACTACATCATTAGGGTTTTTGACAAAATTTCGCAACAAACTGTATATCTCCAAACAACCATACAAACATTTATATCATGTAACATAACCTGTTTGCATTGCAATGATTCTCGTGGGACAAATCGTTCCAACCATAAACACCAAGTACAACGCCAGTACCATAAAACGCTTACCATTTGTAAGCGACAAATGGCATTGCAGCATTTATGAAGTACAGTCGGTTGTGTTGTAAACACCTTCATATCACACTTGAAACGCCGACTGTTCCCCTGGTGGAGGTGTGCGGCCTTTCAATGGCAGTTACCTTCATGCAAACAATTTTTCGCTGTCAACCATTAGACAGCCAGAAAGGTACCGCAGGTATGTTAACTTATTTTTAACATGTCTGCAAAATAAAAACACTCCTTCGCTTTCACTGTTTGTCACCTTTGCCCATCGACCGACCGAATCTGGATGCTATCCTAAACGAGAGTGTTTTCCAACATAAGTACCGTTTCGTTGCGATTTGTGTGCGTATATCGGATAACAGGTCTCGTCCTGGAGGAGTCGGCAGTGTCTGGGTAGGACATCGAGCCAGCGCGTGACAGTTTATTTCAACATCACAAAAACGGAAGGTGGAAAACTAATGCCACCGTAAACACCGAACAACATCGAAAACCAAAGCTTGCGTTTGGTTATTTTGTCCTCAAATGGTTTTTTTTGGAGAAGGTGTACCGGAGGAGTTCGGGTTTGTGACCTTTGGAGCGTCTCCTTTTTTTCCTACATCACTTTCCAACAAAGATTACAGTTGAAGGGGTGCTGCTATCATCATACCCAGGGTATTTTGAGAAGCATGCTTATCGAGTAGAAAATGCAGGTGAAAAATAAACATAAAACCCAACCGATTTCTGGGACCAAACCCATCATGCTATCGCCAACCTATTGAGGTAAACAGTATACAGTTTGTTGAAGTTGAAGAGCATGAGTACATTATGTGTGGAGTGTGGAGGGCAGAAATCCGGAGCCCATGGTCCATGTTCATCCTCAGGCTTTTTTGTGTACTTCGTGTGTCGCAAGCGCATGACAGAGGAGCAGGTATTAAAGGATATCGGTGTGTACGCGTGCTGTGTTATTAATATCGTTATTGTTGCCATGTTGCTATCACTATTACACGGGGCGCCATTTGCTGGAATATTGCCCCTCCGAATCATGTCATTTGCAATCGAAGCGTATATTCGAGCTTATCAGAACTCTTTAAGAATTCAAAAGTTCAAAGCTCTTTAAGGTGTTTTTCGGAGTATATGAGATACAATTTTCACCTCAATTTTAAAAACTTTCCTTTATTCGCCAAGGTCATTTATCGCACGTTTCGTGTGCATGTTTTAATGTGTCTGGTGGTACTTTAAGTGCAAATTATGGCTTTAATTATCTTGAGAATTAATGCTATTTAAAACTTCAAACTCTCATATTGCCGGTACGTGGTAGTTTTCCACCAAACCATATCGTGTATTAGAGTAATGATAATCTCGAAAAACGCTTACCAAGCGCTAGGTGTGATTTTTAAAGCTTCTCTTTACCGACATTCATATGCGTTTTCATCAGGTTTCTTTCATTCCTTTTCCTATTTCACTGTCAACCTGAAGGGAACGCTCGGTTATTTAATTCGTTGCCATTTTTTTTTCTCTATTCAAATGCGAGATTTAAAGAAAGAAACACCACTCGACGGGCCAAAAGTCAAGTGGAGATACGGTGTTCATTTGCTGTCAAGAAGGAACTCGTTTAGGAACAAATGTTTGAATGAGGGGAGCGAACATAAAATGACCCACTCAGCAAATCACGCATTTCGCCTCAAGAATGTTGCCTACGGTGAAGAATCCAACGGCTACGATGGACGGTAAACGACGATTTTGGTCATTATTTACTGTCTTTTATCGTGATGTCATTTGCATCATCCGTCTGGTCGGTCCCTCCTAGAACCGCTCCTAGATCCGAACGCCCCGTTTGGAAGGTACGGTTGATACCTTGGCAAAATTCATTCGCCGTTGACGGTTCTGTTTTATTATCATCCTTCGTGTCAAAACATGGCCCGCAATGGGGACAAAGATGGTTGAAGCAAAATGGAATCCCTCCATTTTGGATTATGACTTTTTTCTGTTCTGTTGTTGAAATACGTCGAACACACACACAATGGAATGAAAGTTAAGTGAAAATTTGGAAATTTTTCCAGTTTTTTCCGTAGAAAAATTTGTGTTAAGGGAAAAGAAAACCCGATGGGCAATCGGGGTGGTATATTTTCATTGGCCACTTTTCTCTGCGTTGAAGGACATTCGAAATAAGGGTTAAGTACTCCCTAGGGTCAAATATATAATATTTCGTTGATGTGTTTTTTTTTCATTTCAGTTCAAGGTTTGACTGTTATCATAAAGTTAATTGCGGATGTCTGCTGATAAAAGTATTTTTTCAGATATATTTTCATAAGTATTTTAAAGAAATTCTTGACTGTAAAACACCTTGAGGAATGGGCGTCTATTTGAGACCAAGCAAGCCATGGAAAATGGAGAAATTTTTTGTCGGAATTCTTTCCTCTTCAGAAGTGTGATTACAGATAAGTAAACGAACGGAAACGTTCGTCCGTAAGAAGTAGCACGTAGCATTGAAATGCCTAAAAGGCGGAAAAATCGTAAGCACTGTGGCACACCTTTTTCTCCTTTCTTATGGTCTTATGCTTTTATGCTACTTTTTTTTTATTATTTGAGTCAAATTGGAGCACACAATAACGGCATAAAAGAAGTGTCAACGGGAAAGGAACGGTCACCACCAATAGGAAACAGAAAGTAGGCAAAATTGAGTTACGGAACAAGAAACAAGGTGTTTTTTTGTTGTTGGTGAAGGTGTGGACAAGCAAAGTATGTGTCCTGTTCGGAAGTAATGGAGTGATGGTAGACAGGAAGGAAGGAAAAAAAAGGCCTCCCAAAAGTAGTCGTGAATATGTACATAACATAAATGCCTTCATTGTGACAAATGGTATAAAGAGAGATGGTAAAGCCCAAAAAACCGTAACCGCACGGCAGCAGAACTGTGGAACTGTGGGGTTTTTGCTGATGGATCTTGATGAGGGTTTTTCCACCACTTGAGTTTTTCTGGTTTTCTCTGGTAACTCTTTTGGCGTGTGACCAGTGACGGAAGTTGACTTCTGTGGAAAATTGTGGGCACTATACGTGGAAGTACCGAAAAAGTCAAGGGAAGTTAATGTGTTTCAATGATTGTTGTTTGTATCGTGTTGAAGTAAATTCTTGTGGCAAGTAGAGTACCTCTCTGCCAGTTGATTAACTAGCGTTATTCGCACTAACTTATAAAAAGAATTTCAAATTTATTTATTAATTCATCGAAGTCTCTATTATAGTAGATGAAAATCAAACTTTTTTGGTGCTTGACATCCTGTGGCTGATGTCAGAAAAGATACTGAAGAAGATAATTATGGTTCGGACCGTTGTATGAATTTTAATGTCTTAACTTGACCTTAATTACACAAAATCCATCTTATGTTGTTAATATTGAAAGTCAATTTCTATGCAAATTACGGGATCATTTTTGACCTTCTTGTCGATTTCCCTAGCTGTGAACCACTAATGGCGTTTTGGGTGCTATTCATTATTTTGCCTTCTTAAAAAAGCAAAAAAAGAAAACTGTCTGCAATACTAGAAAACAGGCGAAATTGATTTTCATTTTCCGGACATATTGGCAGCAATATCCGATTGATACCGAGTCACGATACGGCTTCACAAATGTGACTGACACCAACACACTCGTATCAACCTTCCTGATGTCAATCACAATGAGAAGAGAAAACACAACAGGACGTTTCTTTTTTTTGTGTGAATAATATCGATTCCCACACATGAAGAAAACGCTAGACGCTGAACATTGGCAAAGCAAACAGTTAAATTATTCATAAAATTTCTAATTAGTTGCTGCTGTCCATCAAGCGTCAGTCATTGGTTTGGTAGACATGATTGGCTTTTTTTGGGGATTTTGTTTTATCTGCCTTATTGGCGTATTGGCACAACGGGACACTCATCCCTCTTTCCTTTAATTTTCTAAAACAAAATCCCTAAACCTTTTCTCTGTTTAGGCTACTAAACTTCCTTCCACCAACTTTACAAACATCCTTGATTTTTAACTTCTGTGTTAAAGATAATTATACCCTTCGTTTTCTTTCCCTTTCTTCTTTTGCACATTGTATTTCTTTTCTCAATACGCTTGATTAAGCAAAACAAACCATCTTTCGTTGATTGCGTTGTAAAGTGGTCACACCCTCAGCTTAGGACCCTTCGTACAATGTCGTTAAACTTGTTCCTTTTTTTTTGTTTCATTGCTTCCCGATTCGAAACCTTGTGTCCCTTCCGGTTTCTTTTAATTAAGTTTTCATTGTTTTATGTCGGACTTTACCCTGTGGAGCGTTCCATCGATGGGAGGTGACCGGATTTGTGTGACCGTTTGTTTATGTCTATGTTAATTTTTTATTGCTTTTTTTTTTGCTCCACCCGATTGCACTCGTGACCATGCAAAAGATTGAAATTCATGCTTCAACCCTCTCAAGAAAAAAACGGACTATTGTTTGTACATAATTAAGTGCATTTAACTTTGTGTTAACAAGTAAGCACAAAATATGCAAGCAAAAATATTACATACCTAATGAGATATTACAACGTTTTTTTTGTTCTTTTTATATTTTTGCAAAAAAAACTGGCAAAAAAAACGGTCGTCGTTACGAACCTTCCGAAACGAAATGAAGAAAACGTTTCGGTAATTAATAAGAAGGATTGCCTTAACGCTTACAAGTAATTGGAAGGCAAAACTCAAACTACATCATTCAGCTTGAGTACGGACCAGTCGCAGCCGTTCAAACGAAACTTTGTCACTCAACCGTTGTTTGCCCGATGGAGACGCCTGGTTTGTTTTGATGCGAGTCGAATCGGCGAAAGGGTGGTGGCTTTTTTCGGTCGGTTTGTCTAGCTGGGTGGTACGGTTGGTCATGCTTGGGTCATAAATTTAATTAGGGATTATGGCCGCAACTATGGCCCCGGCCCCTTAAAGCCCAGACACAGTTCGAGACAGCAATCTGTTTCACTGCGAACATTCCCCACAATGTCAGCTTCACGTGAGGAACACCGAACACTGCACCTACCGCAACATTTCTCGGCTGGTCTCAGCCGCCAAGGCGAGGTGGCGTTGCGAACAGCAAAATTAGTAGGATGAATTATTGAACATTTACACACACTTTATGGGCACAATTCTCAATGGGCCGTGCGATAATCGGGTGTTAATATTTACGAACCATTTGCTGGGCGTCACTTTCTTCACGGTCCAGTGTCCAGTGTTTCTGTGGCGGTGTTCGCTCTTTCTCTGGAAAGATATTTGTCTCGTGTGAAGCGTTTTGGAGTGCGAGAAGAAGATTCATGTGTGGTAAGGTTGTTGCCTTTCGAGTCATACACACAGGCCTGGGCGCTATCTTATCTTTGCAGCCCTGAACCATCCCGAAGTCTTGTTGGATGGTTTTGCATCGGTTGTCTATGGTGCACAATTCAACACACTGGAATAGGTGTCGACAAAAAAGACAAGAAGCTAACACATTTAACTGACATTCGTTTGGTTCTCCATTCGAGCCCTGTTGGAGTATTGGAAAGAAAATAAAAATTAACCTCAACGAAGGACACAACCCAACTGGTCCAACAGCAATAGCAGCAGCAGCAGCCCAACTGTGCTTATGATTAAGAGCCGTAGTTTAGCATGCTGTAATCCTCGAAGGAATCTTTAATCAGCATTGCACAAATATCCGGTGGCATTTCGACGAGATTGCAGATGTTGCAATATAAATTGTTCGTTCTTTTCCGAAAGGAAGGATACAACAATCTAACCATGGAATAGCATTCGTTTTGATTTTTTTTCTTTCTCTGATTGCATCTTTATGCTGGATGCTTCACTGGTAAATTTGAAACAGAAGACATTCTTAAAGCTCCTACATGTTTTTCATGTTTGTTGAGGAGCTGGTGCCGAATCGTTCGTCAATGCTCGTTAGCGTAAAGCTCACCAGCCGGAAGAAAGGTAACAAAGTTGTGTTCCCCAGAAGCAGTACATCCGTATCCCATCTACAGTCGGTTACAGTGAAATTACCAAACCGAAGTATTTTATCCATCCATCTCTGCAGCAATAAGGTCGTTGTTGTCACACAGGCGATGGGACGGGTATTACGTGCGAACACATTAAAACGGCAGCACGAAGAAAACCCCGCCTTTTACTTGTGCGCTAACCCGGGCGGTTTGTTGTGTGGAGTATGTGCTTTTATTTTTATGTTCATTCTTCCCCATCTTCCGTTAGGATCCGTTTTCCAGTTGGCACGGAACGTGTGAATACGCAACGGAACAAAATGCTTGTCGTTCTCGTGTTTTGGTAACCCAGCCTTCATCGGCTATCGGATTGATCTGTGTTCGTGTGTGGTGGAATGGAAAAATTTTACCAAACCAAGAGGAAAACAGAGAAGCAAGGATGTAAGCTGTCCGCCTACCAGTGTACAGCATTTGGGATCGGTACAAGTTAGTGATGCGCGCTACGGAGTGCATTCATGGCTCCGGAACCGACTCTGATCAAACGACTCCGGAGCCAGTTCCGATCCCACGACTCCGGAGCCGATTCCGAACTCACGGCTTCGAGGCCGCTTCCGATCCAACAGCTACGGAGCCAGTTCCGAACCAACAACTCCGGAGGCGTTTCCGAACCAACGGTTCCGGAGCCAGTTCCGAATCCGAATTGCTTTCTCGCTTTGGTAGGATTGATTCTTAGGCAGCCAAAGCTCGAAAGCATGTTGTTTAGACTAGTTCGGCCTTCGAAGTTGTTAGTTCAAATCCGGCTTCGGAGCCGTTGGTTCGGAACTGGCACCCGTTCCGGAGTCGGTTCCAGTTTTAGAGCCAGTTCCGGAGTCGATTCCGAGGTCGGTTCCGGAGACGTTTCATTAGTCGGTTCCGGAGTCGTTTCCGAAGTCGGTTCCGGAGTTGTTTCATGAGTCGGTTCTGGAGTCGGTTCCGGAGTCGTTTCCGGAGTCGGTTCCGGAGTCGTTTCCAGAGTCGGTTCCGGAATCGATTCCGGAGTCGGTTCCGGAGTCGGTTCCGGAGTCAGTTCCGGAATCGGTTCCGGAATCGATTCCGGAGTCGGTTCCAAAGCTGGTTCCGGATTCAGCTCTGGAGTCAGTTCCAAAGTCGGTTGAGGAGTCAGTTCCAGAGTGGATTTCGGAACCGTTGGTTCGAAATCGGTTCCAGTTTTGGAGCTGGAACCGTTTTTCCCATCACCAGCACAAATGCAAAGCTGTTCGATGGGGTTTCTTAACAAAATGGTAGACGAATGTCTCGTCTGCTACTAACAGCAGCTTCAGCAGCAGTATTACTTCTGGTTGTTTAATTTTTTGATTTATACTGTTTTCTTCAGCCGTTCGTCTTTGGGGCGACCTCCGTTCACTGGACCGTGCATATGCTGTATTGGGTGTTCAGTGATGCTTGAATAAATTATTGCTAGGATTCTGTTGGAGCATCTTCTTTTTTTTATTACAGCCCATTGAAAGAGTGTGGGAGTTGAGACCATTGCAGGCATTATTGGAATGTGATGCGATAAATGGTTGGTGCTACGATGTGTATGAAAGTGTGAAATTGGATTTGCCAACAACATTGATGATGTAAAGTTGCAAATTTCTTGAAAAGCATCGGTGTAATATGTGGACCTTTCAGCAAGCAGCTTAAAATTATACACACACCACTAAACGATAATTGATAAGCCATTAATATTTACTGTTGATTTGACAAAAGACTTTAATGGGTTGAGAGAAAACGAATTATTCACTAGGAAATGAATGTAAAAAATGATAATAAAAAAATATAACAAATAATTATTATTGCTTACTGAAGATATCAGCGGCTGATTGTGATAAACACTGTACCATTATACCGGCTCTATCGAGTAGATTAATAATTTAATTAACTCAATATCCACAGGCACAGTATCAGGATGGTCTGGCTGGTGGGAAAAAATGGTGGACGGGAAANTAAAAAAATATAACAAATAATTATTATTGCTTACTGAAGATATACTTCAGCGGCTGATTGTGATAAACACTGTACCATTATACCGGCTCTATCGAGTAGATTAATAATTTAATTAACTCAATATCCACAGGCACAGTATCAGGATGGTCTGGCTGGTGGGAAAAAATGGTGGACGGGAAAGATTTATGTGTCCGCAAGCTGACGACCACCAGGTGTGGTCGGATTGATGCAGGTTGTGAAAATGTTATTGCACTCTGGCGAACCGGAGTGCAATCGGTTTTGCACAGGTTCGCCTGTATGACGAATGCTTCGGGCAATAAACCTGTCATCGAATCGGCACGGCTTACGCCCTTTGCATACCAAATTCAACTCCCGCTCTACCACATGCCCGACGGTGGCCGGTGCAGAAATTACTGCAAACAAAATGTTCAAAGAGTAATTTGATTGTCGATTACACCGTTTCTGCCGTTGGGTGATCTCTGCAAGTGTTGCAATTTGTAATAGTAGCCCCAAACTCAAACTCGTATTAACTCCACACACTCACACTCTCTTTTGTGGGGGTTGGCTTCTTCGACCTGGGAGCATCCAACAGAAAGTCGATCCACAGTCGTACGATGTAAATGCGTAACGTTCTAGTTTCTTCTATCGAAGTTATTAGATCTAGATCAAACGCCTTTCCTGCCTGGTGTGTTTGAGTTCAACAGCAACCATATGGCTCCGACAGGTGGATTTATCTCGTTGCTGGCGCATGATTCCAGCAGTCGAATCGGGCTCCTAGAAGTCGGCACCCCCAAACGCCGTGGTGTGTATTGATCTGCGGCATTCAAAATCAAAACATCGATACCGCTTCGAGTCAAATGTAGTTATATTTCTCCGTCCGATGGTGGCTGGTTGTGTAAAGCGGCTTTCGGTAACGTTAGCACTCCCGGCAGCATCATGATTCTAGCGAGAATATAAGGAAACAACACCACATTCAGGAAGAATTGAGTAAACAAGAGGATGCTATCAAAATTGGATTTCTGCATCGTCGAAATCGTTTGATGTTTAAAGCTGTAACAGAGCTTAATGATGGAAGCATTAAACGCTTGCTCGTTACGTTTATCATCAAAACGAGATGAAATGTGATAAATTTGTGTTTTTTTATGGAGCTGTTGTGCAAACAAATGATCTGTAGTTTTGGAATTATGTATTCATTTAAAGTAGTTTGCTACTCAATTAAACTTTTATTCGCTTATGGTACACAGTGTTATTTAAAAGTACTCGTAACTTTATTTATATTACTGTTAGTATTGAATAATTACTTTTCGTATTTGTTAAATTATGGTAGTTGGGAATTTTTTATTTATATACTTTCTGTTAAATCAGCTACAACCGAGTATGCCCGGGATAAGGCAAAATACAAGGAGGAAAAACTTTGTGAAAATTGTACATACTTTAGCCTTTGGAGACTGACAATATGGATAAATATCGTAATAATTAAATATAAACAAATAAATAAATAAATAAATTTGTTAAATAAATAAGAAAATAAATAAGTAAACAAAAATACAAAAATAATAAAAAATAGATAAAAAAATAAATAAAAAAATTAATAAATAAATAAAAAAGTATTCTTTATGTTTTTAATTTATTTCCTTGCAATAATTACTTTAAGTTGCGTCTAATAAATGAACTACTAGAAAGGTAAATAAGATAAATACATAAGAAGAGAGTAAACATATAAAAATTGTTTATCACACTCCATAACAGTTCCCAACAGTTTCTAGTTTAATCGTTGCACTGTTTCCGGTATGTTTAATATCCCCTCTGGCATACTCCTCTTCTGTTAATATCTGCTCGAGAAATGATTCGAAGCTGCTTCCTTCTGGGATGAAATAAAATTTTTATTACTTCACAATTCAAGCAAATGATCAAAACATCAAACGAAAAGCAAAACTACGGAGCTGCCATTCAGCTCCAACTTGAAACTTCTAGTCACGTGAATGTAGTTGCAATGGAATTTAACATGTTTATTTTTTCGTTTTACTTTCAGGTAAGCATCAACGCTACATCATACCGTGTCGTAGTCATAAGAAGGGAGGTAACGTGAGTTTTTTTTTCCAACTTTGCATCATAAACCAAAAATTTACAACGAACGATACAACAACCAACTGGCAGTGAGAAAATTAATCAACTTGTAAAGTTGTTTTATGTGCACTTAAAAACCCCTCCAGAAAGCCAGTTCCGCGCGGTGTAGGGCGCGTAATATTTAATCGATGGCGCTCCCATTAAAAGATGTCACTCGACTGCTCGATGGCCGTGCTAATGTGCGATAAAGTAAAGTTTCGTATTTTATGCTACATTTCCGTCCCGAAAACCTTCCCGTGGTGTTTTCAACATTGATGGATGAAACTGCATCACACACATTTAGCTTTCGGTGTACTGTTCCCGATCATAACTTTCAAACGCATCGTGTCCATATTTTGACAGCTAACGACGATTTGGATCGTATCGTAACTTTGCGTTCACACCCTTGTTTGGTACAGCTTTCTAAATCTTTCCTTTTCGGTGTGTGGGGGAGGGTGGACGATGTATTTCCCTGCGGGATGCTCCACACAGTTGAAATCAAATCCAGTGACAGATGACACACAGTCCCGATAGTCGCAATGGGTAGTGCATGAAGGCACTAGATTTGACAGTCAAACATGTCGTTAGGATTAGTTTTTAGTTATTTTTCTTTTGGTAATATTTCACATGCATGTCGATAGGGGGAAATTGATGAACCCCTTTCTTTTTTGCTTCCTTTTAAAGAAATTACGCTACCGACATGCGGTCGGTATCGTTTGTTAAAATGTTTCGCCTCGAAAAGTATCACATGTATAACTTCCTGAGATTGCCGTATGTTTGTCTTTGCTCCTTTCGTGCTCCTAGTTACGCAGCTAATCTTGAGAAAATCTTCTACAGCTCACAACCCAAAACGCAGGAGATACACGGCATATGCCACGTCGTCGTTGGCGGGCGCTACTCCAGCTGGATGGGTGCTATTTTTGGAGTGAAAACAAAACATAACTGGTTCGTAGACGAGGGCTGTGGACTCGTTTCCGACCCGTACAGTTGGATGGCGAAGAAATATGAGCAATTGACTTCGTTGTTTCCCGGGTATCGTTCCCCGGGTTGCCTTAAAAGATGCCTTGCTCAAAGAACGGCAACGGCCGGTGTTCGCTTTTCATCCGCCGTATGGTAACAAACCACCGGTGTCTGGCTGCAATAGGAACTGCAATGAAAGAAAGAATGCAACACTGCATCGATGCTGTCTGTAACATATCTCCTCCGTGCACGGCCACTCGTGTTGCAGCGACGACCGACTTCTGTGTGCGGGATTTAGTCTAAACCAGTTCGTTGTCGATCGGGTCCAGGAGCTGGTGTTCTCTTTGAGGTGGTTTGGTGATCAAATTGTTGTAACGTACGGTGGTTTTCCGTCGTTTCCTTCCCGTTTTCACCACTTGCAACATGACACCGCCAAACAATTCGGGGACAATCCGAAGGGGAAACTTTAGCGAGAGCGTAATTAAGAAGCAAATGTTTCGGGTTTTGAATTTTCCATTTCTAAGTATTGTATCTAGTTGCCGGCAGGTCCCGAGAACAAGAAAAAGAATCCAACCAAATTCAATAATATGTTGCAGAAGCTCGCTCGGAGCACATTTGCCATCCTGCCGGTGACGGGAGGTTGTTCGGATGGAAAACTTTGCCAGCATTTAAGGGCAAGTTTAATGTTTTTTCGCTGGAAAAGTTTTCAAAATTTTTGTTTTAATTACGCCTTCACTGGCGTACGGATTATATCTAGAGGGATAATGTGTTTGCTGTTGAATATGATGCGCTTGTGACATCTTTTCTTAGTATGTCGAAAAGGTCCGTTATGAATAATATTTAAAACTTTCAAAATAAATACTTTTGTGAATCTTCCTAATGTTCTACAAATTAAATTTTACGGAATAAGTTTTTTAAAAATCCCTTTTTTCTTATCTAAATCATCGATCGAATTTAGCTTCAGTAAAACATTTGAAAGAGCTCAATTTTTATTTCCCACGCTACACAGTTCCTTCGCCATTCGTTGACAATCCTTACAACCGTCCGTTTTACAGCTGTTGCGCAAACGACGCTAGTAGTTGGCGATAGTTCCGTTTCGGTTTTTATTTCCCACCCATTCATGCATTGAAATCATGCACACGTGAACAGCAGAACGAAACAAAGGGCGAAGTGCACCGCAAAACCCTTCCCACGGGGGGCTTGTTTCAATACATCCACAATCTAACCATTTGTCCATTTCGTGGTCGGATTTCGATGTGTAGCGTTCGTTGTTTTGTCCCGTTCGTCTGGACATCGTTTGATGGGTGTGCAAAATTAAAAGCCTTTCCACCCTTTTTGGTAATCGAATGGAATGCAATGGCCGTGCAGCTGAAACAGAAACCTGCAGCAGCAGCAGTGTGGAGGATTAATTTTTAATAAACGAAAACGTTCAACTGCACCTGCTTAGCTCGGGGCATGGTGGTGGCTTGTTTGCCGACAAGGTTTTCGGGGTGATATGGCCGAGCAAATGCTCACATGAAGAGTTTTGTTTGTGTTCCGCTCGCGTGTATCATCCCCATACGCCCTCGGACAGTGGATAAGCCTTTCTGGTGGAGCTTTCCCATACCTTCGACGAATGGCAAATATGTGCCCTGAAACAACTTGAAATAGTTTTTTTTGGTTTTCATTCTTTGTTCTTTGTTTCTACGAGGGTTGGTTCAGTTTGGGAAGGGTTGCGAAAGGGAGTTGTGTGAATCGGACCAAAGGAAAACAGTGAGCCAGAAAATTGACTGACCCCAACGGGGGGTCGAGGTCGAGGTGTGTCGACAGAAGTGCAAACCCTCGATAAATGTTGGCCAGTCCGATGGTAGGAAGGTGTAGAACCTCGTTGATAGATGCCGCTTCTACCACGAGAAAAGTGCTTTCCCATTCTCACGAAACTCATGAAACGGAAACTGATGGAAAGTTGCGCCTGTCAGGCAACAATAAAATTAAAACGAACAGAAAGATTAATTAAAGCAATCGGTTTAATTTTTTTTGAGCATGTTTCATTCTTGAGACATGGTCGTGGTTAAGAAGGAGTGATCAACGTAATAATCATTTGATAATTTTCTTGCTTTACCATTGCCATCCGTCTGGCGCCAGACTGAAAATAGAACAAACGCACCAACCGAACAACCGGAAGTAAAGTTCACCATTTATCGCTCGCTATCGAAGAAATCAGTTTTAGCACACGGTGAAGCAATATTTTGTTTTCCCCCCCATGCGTTTACTGGGCCTTCTTTGCCCCCCTTTTGGGGGCGATAGAACATGCGTTCGCTCACTGTACAATAAATCAAAATTCTAAAGTGGCTCATTATTTTTTTTTGTTTTCTATTTTGTTGCTCTTATTCGTGGCCCGTTGAAATACTCCGAGAAATGCCACAGTTTCAGCCTTATGATCGATTATCTACCGCTGGAATCGCAATCATTCATAACAGCGCTGACAGGAGTGTCAACAATTATTTGCGTTCGCCATTAAAGCCGGAACGTGTAGCTGTGTCTGGCCAAAAAGGGAAGGAACTTCTACACCAAAGTAGTGATGGGCAGTCCGGAGTGCACCCACGGCTCCGGAGTCGGCTTCGATCAAATGGCTCCGGAACCGTCTCCTAGTTCAGCCTGGAGTCGGTTCCGAACCCACGGGTCCGAAACCGGTTCCGAACCAACGGCTCCGGAGTCGGCTCCGAAGTCGAATTGATTTTTCGCTTTGGCGGGTTTGATTGTTAGTTAGGCATGAAAGTATGTTATTCGCCTTTCGAATCCGACTTCGGAGCCGTTGGTTCGGAATCGACACCAGTTCCGGAGTCAGTTACAGAGTCAGTTCCGGAGTCAATTCAGGAGTCGGTTCCGGAGTCTGTTCAGGAGTCGGTTCCGAAGTCAGTACCGGTGCCGGTTTCGGAGTCGGTTCTGGAGTCGGTTGAGGAGTCGGTTCCGAAATTTGTTCCGGAGTCAGTTCCAGAGTGAGTTCCGGAGTCAGTTCCAGAGTCGGTTCCGGAGTCGATTCCGAAGTCGGTTCCGGAATCGGTCCCGAAGTCAGTTCCGGAGTGGATTTCGGAACCGTTGGTTCGGAATCGGTTCCAGTTTTGGAGCCTACTCTGGCTGTGGATCCGTTTTTCCCATCACTACATCAAAGTGACATAAACCGAACCGCCGGCCTGATGGGTATGATTTTGGGTCCACTAGTCCGCGGTACGGCCTGACGGGCACGATCTTGTTGTCGCACCCACCCTCAAATTCCCCTCCTCACCTAATTCGTGATAGACCATCCACAAAATGGTGGAGTGCATCGTTTTAGCGGCTCATCGTTTTCTCATGATCAGCATCGAATATCACAGCAGGGAACGTGATTAGCACGCGTCCAACCTCCGCGAGACATCTCCACTCATACACACACGCACACAGACACATAGACACATTAGCATAAGTGGGTGGCCTCGAACAGTTTCGATGCATGCTTCGAGGGGAGCATAGTGAGTGCTGAGTACCGGTCCATGGCT
>CM028127.1:13567490-13578922 GCA_016254315.1 Anopheles parensis
ACCACTTCTCCACTTAGCCATTTGCCAAACCTTCTTTTTTATCGGTAGATGTTTGCTCAACCGCATGATTGACAGGTTCGTTAATCTTGGTAATTGCGAACTATTTACCGGACGTCATCTGAATGTCGCGTCCCTCTTGGCGATTTTATTTTTTTACATCAAAAATTTGCTGCTGATCCTGACGGGTGTGATTGACTTTTTTTTAATAAACTCACTCAATGATGTTTCATCACATAGCTCGTTGCCATTTTAATCGCAAAGCGAAAAATAGAAGCGATGAATTTTATGAACCAGGCGGACAATGTTATCCGGTATGTTTTCATTTTTTCCTATTTATTTTGTGCTTGTTTATTTCCATTTTAACTCTATTTTGACCTTTTTGGCTACTTTTTAACGCATCGATCCATTGTTAATTTGCAATTAGCTCGATGGCTGTGAGCTGAAATCACTGCAATTCGTGTAGCAGCAGCAATGCAGTGGGTGCATCATTAGAGCCTCAGAATAAACCGGGTGCCTTGGTGAAGTGGCTCACAAAATTCAATCAGCTGTTTCCGCTGATTTTGCCCTGATTGTGCGCTTTTTTCCCGTAAATAAATCAACTTCCCTTGTGTTGGCGCTAACTAGGCGGAACCCAGCGGAGGTAGTGCGAGCGCATTCGAACCAATTCAACAGCCATTATTTAGCTGATAATTTTGTAGTTTGCTCTTCAATTATTAATTCCAACCAGTTTTGGTGGAAGTGTGCGCTTTACGTTCTTTCCTACACGCTGGAAAAAGAACGGTACGGAAACTTTTTCCTTTCTGTCAGCGTGAATCAAAACAAGGAAAAAATCTCGGACACTGAACGGGAAATCCATAACGGAAGTTCGCTCGTTTTTTTTGTGTATCCGTTTCGTAGTCTGTTCTGCTAAAAGTAGAGTTTATTTTTCTGCTCTTTTTTCCATCTTTAGCTGAGTTTTTCGTCTGTTGCTTCATATCCGAATTTTCATTTCTTTTAGCCGTTGTGAAGACGACCATTGAAACAAACGACAGTTTGGATAAAATTTGAAGCGAAGCTAAGATGAGAATTGCAAAACAAGTTGAGCGAAACTCCTACGCGAAACATTCTTCACAATAGAAGAAGTGAAAACGAAGGCGATGATTTCGGAAAGAGAACGGTTGGTGGGGGTGGGAAATTGGACAAAAACTTTATTATGGTCATCCTATTGAAAGGACCTCCATCTTATATCCTTTCTAATTTGGGGTTTTCATTTCTGCTCGTCATCAACAGTTTTTTCGTCGCTCTGTTCATACTGTTCCGCCTGGTGTTGGTGTTTGTGGAACAAACATTTCAGTTATGGCTTTAACTCATCTCTTTCGCAGTTTTGTTTTCGTCTACCTATGTCTGGATGTTACGGAAGCATCCATTTTTCACGATTAAAGCTACGCTTCTTTCACAAAAAAAAATTGAAGAAGAAAAATTTGATTGTTTTTCAAGAGTACAGTTTTGTGCGAAAATCGTTTCGAAACAACAAATATGTCCAGGAAAATAGAATCTTCCTGTTTTCTGCTTCCATCCACAAAGGATATAATCAATCGATTGCCGACTAAGTGGAAATGTGAGCAGCACCGAAAAGCTTACCACCTCGTCTAACATCATTTGCTGTGGTCTCGGGAACATTTGAAGTGACAAACTAGTTTGCACTTGCAAATCTGTCTGTAGTTTCGTACCGCTCCCGACTATTCTTGTGCTGGAAGTTTACTGCTTCTTGCTTTAAACCCTGTAAAGTGTTTCGATATCCGAATCGAATTCTGAAAAGTGCCGACTTAGCGACAATCTGGTCAATGGTCAAAGGATGTCTGGAAGTTAATGGTCCTTCCGAAGTTGGAGAATATAGTCACCAGAGAGAGTCACCGATTCCGTTTACTATGACGTCTGGAGAGGTGTATCAAGAGGCATTTATGTGGGTACTTGAATCATTCAGATGACTTTTCGCAAAACCATCGTTCACCAATGCCATCCAAAAAGGGGGGGATATGACCAGTGTACTTACGTACCATAATACCATTGGCAAGAGCACATTGAATATCATCAAGCTGCATTGACAATTCACTTTGAAGTGTTACTTGGTGAATGCAATATAGCTCCCATTACACAGAAGCTTGAAGACAAACATTTCATACGAGACATTGATTGGCCAGAAATCTTGGTGATGCTAGTGGCAATCTTTAACAGAAACATGCTCGTTATTTTCAGGAATAAGTTCCCAGTATCAGGGATATCTTCAATTTTGTAAGTTCTCCAATCACTCCGTTTTTGTAGCAGGAAATTATGGTTTCGATGACTCCACCGTTCGATGATGGTGGAGACTACCGTCCTAACCGCAATAATAGCTTCCAAGTTTTTATTGTTTCTCCAGAAGGAATAGAATGGATTCGGTCCTGAGATCACTGGAAATGGATGCGTTTCGCTGTACGAGTTGACAGTTTTATGCGGGATATTTCTTATTTATGCACATTCTATCACCCCATTAATGAAGAGAAATGGTTCCAACGGTCGCTGTTCGGCAGCCGTGGTTAGACAAACGCGTGTGTGAGGTTATTTGCAGAAGAGAAATCGCTCCGATGCTCTAAAGTGGGATGTGCTCTGGTAGAATATTGTTCAGTTACGCTTAGTTGTTTGACCATCCACCATCGGTGGGTGCACTTGGACGATGGAAGTAAATCGAATTCCAACCACCGGACGTGACGACATCGTAAAACAGAATGCGGGAGAAAAATAACAATTGTAGCCTTTGCGCAAATAACGTCCTGTTTGAGGATGACGCTACAGAAAACAGCTCGGACCAGTAAGCTTTGGACTCCATCAAGGAACGCTCCCGGAACGTAGCAAGTCAGCATTGGACACTCTCTCCACCGTACGCATTTCTTCGACCCAACGACCGAGTGCAATAATTCTTCATGTATCGTGATTTTCCATTTCAATTACACGACTCGTCTGCTGCGAAGTATCGGACATTTCGATGTATCTCCGAGGACCGCAAAGTGAATAGATGGCCACCCAGGTCTCCCGCTTTCGGCGGCAAGGATAATGGTGTTCGGGTGCAGTCTTATTTATTCTGACAATACAAGAGGGTGGCTCACTGTTGTGTGCCAGGATGTTAGCAATGTTTGATGTTTAGCTTTTCGGCCAAATGTGTTTCTTCGTCATTTTTATTTTTCCTGGAACTCCCCGTAAATGGATGTCCCTCAGAGTGAATGGCATAGACACGTGCCGAGTTTGTTGTTCTGCACGGGGGAAAAGGATTCACCGGCATTTACCGGCCGGAGTTCCGGTAGTGCCGTATTTGTCTTTTTATTGTACGGCCCCAAGAAGGAGTAACTTTTATTAGCACGTCAAGAAGGAGGTTAGTAGCAAAAATGTTGTATCTCCATTAGCAGATACGGATTCCGAGGCTTTGTTTTGGAACATCGAACAGATGAAGATGTTGTCGATAAGACGCAAAAGCTAGAACGTCCAATGTTTTGGGGGGCGTTAATATTTTTACAAGTAGACAACTAATGAAGAATCACGCATACGAGGATCTCCTCCGTAGTGTGGATGGGCTGCCGTTATCCGATTGTTAATTAGTACCGTCTGGGAAGAATGTTTCCAAATTTGCTTCCAAAGCGAACAAGGTACAACACCCGGACGCGTTTCACACATGTTGTTTGAATAGATTTCCTGAGAACCGGTGAATAGCTAAAATATGGACTAACTTCTTCCGTGCGGCCCAATGTCTAAGTGCTGCAGGTATGTATCTGCAAACATCCTTTCCATGCCACTCTCAAAATGGTATGCGGGCTTAAGGTTGACAGCAGCTTGAGGTGGCTCACTTCGACGATTGCCGCCTACCTTAGGCCCGGACAGCGACACATCGGTACGCCGAGTCATGCACACGATGTGTCTTCCAAATGTGTCGGTAAACAACTGGGCACGACGCTGAATGAACCGGCAGCAGGAACCATACTTTGGTAAAAGTTTTCCCCGTTCCTGATTTCACGACTCCTCGGCTACGCAAAGGAGGGCAATTTTTCCCTTCCATATGAGCAAGCTCGGGAATTTCGTTTGCAATAAAAGCAAACACAAAACCAAACGCTTGAAATAGAGAAGAGAGTCAAACCGGGGTGGGAGTAGGAAGAAGTAGAACAAAAAAAAGTAGAACTTACCAAAAGAAAAACAAACGCCAAAGAAAAGTTGTTCCTTCCGCGGGAAACGAAACGGAAAAAAGATAGCGTTGTTTCGACGCTTTCGTTATGATGTTGTTGGTTAGCCCCGTTTGTTTACGGGGTTGAATAGAGGGAAAATGAGAAATTGATTGCAAATTCCTGCACGATTGCGTCGCTCAGTTAAGCCGGAGTTGGTCGGACGGATGGTACGGTGTATGGTGATTTTGTTCGAACTCCATAGGTGGTCGACATATCGCGCATTTATTGGGGAGAGGTGGCCACCCCCCGGGAAGGGAGGTTAGAAATTGGTGGATGATTGGTTCCAGCGTCAGGTGAATGGAAGAATCGAATGAAGTTGCGATTTAATTTGAGTAGAATTGTAAATGAAGCACTAAGTGGAGCTGGTCGTTTGATGTTGGATTTTGGTATTAAATTTTATTTTGTGTGCTATTAGTCTAAATTTTCATGCTCTACAAAAAATAGTATACAATAGACAAGAAAACGTACTACTGCCATTAGTAAATTGTTACAAACTTCTTTATTGTTATTGACAAAAGATAGGAACCCATTTTCCCGATCCCCAACTCACATCTCATATCGCCGAACGCAAGGGCGTGCCGTGACAGGGTACGACCGTGCCTTTGTTTGCGGCAAAAGAATTCGATTCTAATCAGTGCTTAGGACAGCATAAATCCAGCTTACCCCAGGTTCTCTGCTCACCAAAACCCGATGAATGAACTTTGCACGCTAAACTTAGTTGTGCGGTTTTAGTTCGAATTGACCACAAAAATCGTTTTTCCAAAGTTGGGGTTTTTCCTGCTCCGCAAACTGCGCAACTGTGTGTGTGTGTGTTCCGTGTGTTTCCTTATAACCCTCCCAAATCATTACATTTCATAGCACACCAGCCAATGGTTTATGCATGACTTTTATGTCGGGTGCAAAAAGGGATTCCGCGTTCTGGTTGGGAGAAAATTGTGCTTCTTTCACTTCACTTCCGGGTCAACCGTGACCCTCCACCAGTGGAACGTTCCAGACCAGACACACCCTTCCTTGGTGAGGGTGAGCATGTGAGTAACAGTGTGTGTGTGTTGGCGACACATTGTGTCACATCCTGTAGAGGCATATACCGATTCAGTGAGGGAATTTTGTTCTAGTTCTAGCTCCCCTTTGCTTAGATTGATTCTCCAAGAAAACATTCGCGAATAGTCATGGTTTCCGGAGGTAGGGCGTCAAAGCAAACTGCATCGGAAGCATGAAAAACACACGCAGAATAATCGAAAGATGTCCTTTTTCCCCCCAGAGCTACGTCACAGTGAAGAAAGCGGGGAAAAGAAATTCGAAAAGAACATCTCCTGCGGCGCCACTGTTCTGCCCATCGGGCAATCAGCTGCAAATGGGTTCCTCCTTCTCTGGGGAGCGGGAGGAATAAGAATTCATCAAAGTACCATCATTTGTGCTACAAAGTAAATAAAAATCAATTCAACCCAAAAATGGCGCCCCTGGTTGAAAGTGCGGCCGGAAAACTGGATTTACTGCGGTTTGTTCCGCACGTTTGGGCGGCACGATGCGAATGTACTGGAGTTTTTCTGCTGTTATCTTCTTGTATCGGATTTTTGATTTGCTATCAATATTTTTGTTTTCTTGTCTTCTTCCACCACGACTCTTCAGTTGTTAGATGCGTAAGCGAAGAAGCATTACCTTTTTCCAACGGAGAGAACGTTTTTTGATGTTCACGGTGGTGAAGGACTGCCCGGAGCGAAACTCCAATTATCGAAACAACCATCGAGAGTGAAATGGTTCGGAACCCTTGGTCCCTCTGATGGAGACGTATATCTCAACATCTCACATGGGGTATGGGTATAGACAGGCAGACGACAGTGTGATGGTGGTGGCTTCTTCAACACTACTGAGCACGATACAAACCTCTCATCGGCAGTGCCGATTGCCGCCCGGCCTAGGAATTTCTCAACCGTCGAAAAATGGTCTAGATTCGGCGACATGAATTTCTAATCAAACACGGTTAGCGGCGTTGTAGATTGTATCGTGCACCGTGGGTTTCAACAAACCCACACCAAAGTAATGACCATCACGCAGCAATGTCCGAATGAACGACATGAGACGCGGTGCATTTTACGAAACTATCTATTAGTGTAAACTGTCAATCACAGAACGGTGGCCAAGGGCCATCATTGACAACTGTCGCTGTCAGTGACGATTTGTAGTATTGGGTGCACCAAGCGCCACAATCCTCAAGGTTTCCAAGTCGAATGTGCTGTAAATTAGTAACAGCAGGTTTACAACCAGCAGCCTTTGGTGGGTCGGTGAATTCTCAGCGTAACCGGTCAATTGGTGTGAATTAAAAATTTAAATCGGTAAATCGGTTCCGACAAACGAAACTTAGGCCGAAGCTGTTTCAATAGAAAGCCCTTAGAAAAAGGAGAAAAAAATGCTGCATCGTTTAAACTAATGAACTGACATTTTTATTACTTTGTCGGTCGCATTGTCCGCAGCTATTGCCATTCTCGCCAGTAATAATTGAACTGCATACAATTTCCACCAAAAAGAGGAAGTATGTGGTCCGGTTCGGGCTTTTAAAGTCAAAAGTACGCGTGGCAACCGCACCATGCCGGTGTCCATGGTGCTCGAATATGACTTTAAACTCGGACGGATAATTTATCTTAATTGATAGATTGAAAGCGATTTACAGACGGGGGCACACTTTCGTCCCTTTCGCAGCGTTTGATGTTTGGGAAGTGATTTTCCATCCCGTGTGTGTCTGTGGTTTATGGTTGCTGGCCACCATCATGTGTCCACCAACGCGCGTACAGCATCATAGTTAACGATGAATAATGACGAGAGTACCACGGTACAGCAGTACGGACGCTATACTTCATGTGTCCCCAGAATAGCGCGAGATTCATCCAGACACAGACAGACGACGCTCTGCACATAAGGGAAACCCCTTTTTTTGGTGGATATCACCGGGAGGGCAATGCTGTGCAGTGCTCATTAATTACCGACCAGCAAAGGGGGTCTCAATACGAATTGAGATTTGTTTTGTGAACGAGACACGAGTTGTTGTCCACAACCAGTTGATGGTCCTCTCCACAAGAGAAGAGGCAACCACAACATTTCGGGTTGTTCGTTTCTATAAATTGGCATTGAAAATTGCCAACAATCAGTGTGTGTGTGTGTATGTACTAACCATCGTGGTTGGTATCCCATCGGGAATGTATCTTCAATATGTGCTGTTGGCCGTTTTCAAATAATCATAGCAATATGCAACCGAATGCACATCCCATTTCCCGTGTCGCCGCTTTTGGAAGTTCTGTCTGTCTGGTTTGTTTCTCTCGCCGCTGTCAGAATGTAATCTGATTTTCCGCTCCGATGCCATTTGAAGACATTAATTTAATTGAGAATGCAGAGCCGAACGCGCTGGCACCAGAGCCGTACGATTAGTTTGTGTTTTTGGGAAATGTCGAAACAGAATATGGCGAGGCGCGCGCGCTAGCGCAAAGGGCTTGATGAGAATTTTTTTCTCAGCTTCAGTTTGCTGGTCTCGAGTTGATGTAGCAATGGGTGAGTAGTTACTTAAATAACAAGAGCCAATTATGGTGCGCTCAAGATCTTTGATAGTTTCGGTACGGATTGGGTGCGTTTGAAGTAATCTTCCAAAGTCGGTGGGGGAACCAAAACCGCGGAAAGTGGTGTTGATATTTTAAACAGCTCTTAAGCGAGTACGATTCTGTACGCTAAGTACTGCAACATTGGGTGCATTGCTTAAACTAGGTTAATTCATCATCCACTGCACCGTGGGTGGTGGGTACGGTTGTGTTCTGTAAGTAGAATAAAAAGCAATAGCCTAGCAAACTCTAATGACCAACATTAATGAGAACTATTAGCTTAAGTATAATCGGTTGGGTCATGATTATTTAATATGGCTGACTGGGTAGTACTATAGGAAGGACCATAATCGAGTCTGTGACAGTGACTCAATCGTTGTTATGCAATTAAAGCACTTACAAATCATAACTTGAAGTGTTCTACCGAGTACGACCGAAATGATTTATTATGTTTGAAGGTTTTGAAACAAATTAAAAAATAGCAAATCGATCAACTTTAACAAAAAACATTTATGTTCTTTTTATTGAAGTTTCGTTTAATTACTTTCGAGTGCATTAAAACGCTCACAAATCTGAATTCCACAAAAAAGGTGACATACGAGTCCCTCGGTAGTCTTTCCTGTCGAAGAAGCTGTTGCATCTCCTCGTTACATCTCACAACACAACTGACCTTTCCCACAAAGCCACTTCCTAACCAAATCCGTTTTCTCCGACACCATGGTAAAGTTTGAGCCTGGCTTAATAGTTACACTCTCTGTCACAGGATATGGTCGGTGTGACGAAACCCACCAGCCCATCAATCCTGTAACAGTGGAGTGGACGACAGTGTACGGTGGAATGTAATTTTGTTTGTTATTTGTGAAATTTTAATCACCACACAACCACACACTGCGACACATGCCATACTGGCATGTTCCACATCCCTCGTGGGAGTTTTGTACGCAACAATCCTACCCACCGACACGGGACAGAAAAGTAATTCCCAAAACTAATTCCACCCATGTAAATGGATGGCAAAACTTACCACTTTTGCCAGATGTGCAACAGGCGCTCGATGCAAATGTGAATTATCTTTTCCATTGCTGGTACATATCTGGAGGAAGGGGACGGATTGCAAGCAGAAGGGTCTTAAAATTAGATATTCAGCCGTGAAGTGCAGCCTGAACGGTGGAATGAGTGGGGAATTGAAATTTATAATAAAGTTTGATGTTTGATCGGCACACGGATACTTGCATTTGCTATTATGCGTTGTTAAATTAACATTGGTATGTAAATAGAACGAGTGTATGTTTCTACCTCGGAAACATATGTTCTTCAAGTGCTTAGGACTAGAGAGTAGAAATGAGAATTTTGCACTCTTTTCAGAGAGTTGAAATAGAGAGTGAAAGAGTGATAATGAAAGAGGATTTGAATCTTTTATTCTCTCTTTTGAGAGTCATCCTTTAATTACTACTTTGCGTTTTACTCACTCACTCACTCACTCACTCACTCTCTGCCGATTAATGACTCGCTCCTTGGGGTTTTTAGTCACTCAATTAGGGTGAGTAAGTGCTTTGGTACTCTTTTTATATTTTTGAATTGTTACTACTTTTGGATTGAAATTGTTACTCTTTAGTCGCCACAGTGAGTGAGTGAGTGAGTGAGTAAAAACGTAAAGAGTCAGTCATTAATCGGCACAGAGAGTGAGTCAGTAAAAACGCAAAGAGTCAGTCATTAATCGGCACAGAGAGTGAGTGAGTACAAACATAAAGAGTCATTAATCGGCACAGAGAGTGAATCAGTAAAACCGCAAAGAGTCAATCATTAATCGGCACAGAGAGTGAATCAGTAAAAACGCAAAGAGTCAGTCATCAATCGCCACAGAGAGTGAGTGAGTACAAACGTAAAGGAGTGAGTAAAAGAGTCATAAAAACTCATTATGCTGTTAATTGAAACCCTAAACTCCTTTTGCAGGATTACACTCACTCACTCACTCACTCACTCACTCTCAGTGTGCACAACTCTACTAGAAGGAAATAAATGATTAGCAAATGCGAGTCTACCTTCCTTTATCATTATTTGAGCCCTCGAAAAACCGCCAATATTCAATGCTCGCGTTACAACGCTGTTCGCTTTGTTTCGCTGAATCACTAGAAAAGCCGGGATTAATTTTCCAATCTTCCACTGTTGGATGAAAAATTGAAAACATATGCTTTTCATTAGCGCCAATCACTTAGCACCCTTCGAACGGGCAGAATGAACTGACACCGATGACAGGGCAACTATTAAACGAAGACGGTCCAACCGATCGCTTAATGAACTTCACCGATGGTCAGTTAATATAATGGTGCGAAAGTCTAGAAAACAGTTAACAGACCCTTTACACATGAAGAAGCACGATGTGTGTCCGGAACAAAAGAACGGATGAGAAAACACCCAACCAATCGAGAACCCCGGAAGCTGCTCGACTAATCGCTCGACTTAATTGAATAAACTCCTCACTATTGATTGATTAACCATACGACGTGACAGCAAAATTGTGCGAAACGAACTAATTTACTTTGTTGCATTTTCTATCGCCCCTCCCCCCCGCTCCGTTTCTTCACAGTGCTCGAGTTTGTGGTGGAACCTTCGGACGTGACAGTACCGGAAGGTAACTCGGTTATGTTGCAGTGTGCCGGCAATGCGGATAGAAAAGTGCTACAGGATGGCAAAATCGCGCCCAACATTCGGTGGCGTGGCCCCGACGGACAGGACATTGGTATCGTGGGCGATACGTTCCGGTCGCAGCTAACCAACGGTTCGCTGTACATTAGCTCGGTGGAGAGTAACCGTGGACTGACCGGGTTTTATCACTGTCTGCTTAGCGTGGACGGTATCGGTACGATCGTTAGCCGATCGGCACGTGTCTCGATAGCAGGTAAGCATGGTGAGCGATTAGATTAGGTTACAGGACGTTACTAAACATTTATGTCACCTTTCAGATCTACCGGACATAAACCAAGAATCGCACGAAATTTATCTGTACGCTGGACAGACGGCATACTTCAAGTGCATGTCCAGTCTGCTACCGTACAGTGTCGAATCCCGGTACCACACCGAATGGCTAAAGGATGATGTACCGCTGAGGATGGATTTAACGCGAATGCTACTGTTGCCCTCCGGTGCGTTGGAGATTGATGAAGTTGTCCCGGCGGACCGTGGCACCTACCAGTGCAACGTGACCGCGGGCACTTTCTCGCGCTTGAGCAGCAAATCGAACCTTAACATCAAGTCTACTGCCGGTCAGCCACAAAGCTTTGCACCACCGGCTTTTGTGATCGTGCCGCAACCACAAACGGTGCGCGAGGGAGACACCGTCATACTGGATTGTGCTGCCAACGGCAATCCCAAGCCAACGATACGATGGCTCCGCAACGGGGAAGACATCGATATGAACGATCTGGACTCAAGGTTTCGCATCATGGGTACGGGATCGTTGCAGATCAATTCGATCCAGGACACGGACGCGGGTGACTATCAGTGCCGGGCAAGCAATACGGAAGATTCGCTGGATGCGTCCGCCACAGTACAGGTGCAGGTACCGCCAAAGTTCATTCTCAGCCCGGAAGATAAGGTCGCGTATGAGAAGGAAGAGTTGGAG
>CM028127.1:13579004-13637224 GCA_016254315.1 Anopheles parensis
GTGTTTAACCGGGGAAATAATAAGATTTTGCATTTTACTAATCACTTTCTACCCCCATCACAGGCACAACTTGAAAATATTCGGCCTGATCGGTTCAGACGCGGGAATGTTTCAGTGCATCGGCACGAATCCGGCCGGAAGTGTGCAGGCGGCGGCCCGACTGGAAATAATCGAACCAGGTAATTGATTGCTAATTTTACTTCACCTCATCGTGCTGCAGGTTTGCAGCCTGCTGAGTAACAAGAACACCCGTAAACTTTCTGACAAATGGACTATAGTCTGTAGGTAGTGTGTTTTTTTTTTTCTTAATTTAGTATCCGTCAGAACTGGATCGCACTTCGTTTGAGCGTATTTCTTGAAGCAATCATATTTTAATATACTTTTTTCGTATTTGTTTCTTTTCTTTTCTTCTGTTTTTTTTTCGTTGTATGATTTACACAACCATCCAACGCTACTACGGCTATCGATTTCGTTTATCTTCCGTTTTGGACCGTGGTCCGTGGTCTATTCCATTTGGATTGTTCCACTCCCTGCCTGTCTCTGGCCGCTACCGTCTCCGGTTTTATTGGATGGAATCATCTTTTTCGAAAAAAACAACAACAACAAAAAACGACGACCCGTTCTCTTGTTGATTATGATTTATTATCGTTTTGCCCATTTGTGGATGACTTTGCATGCAAACGATTTACTTCTCGTTTTCGTGTGGTTACGTTTATGTGTATCGGGGTATTGCTGTCTAACGTTTCGTACTTGCTGCCTGTTTCTTTCCATCCCTACTAATCCCCATGGGTGGGTCGTACTTTTCATGTCGTATCTGTCGCTGTTATGCTGTTATGCTTGTGTGTTTGCTCTCTAACGCTACCGTTCGTCTTTGCCAAAATTCGCTCACTTTTTGGCTGTTTGCAATTTATTTTATGTTACGTGACTTGTTTCCGATTTACCCCGTCACGTGTCCTTCGGGATGGTTGGCTCGTTATGTTGACTTGCCCGTGTGCTGTTGCCTCCCCCCAAAAATCGAACTGCACGTGATACAACTATCCCTGTCCTGCTGCATGAATATGTTTGCTTGTCATTGATCCATGACCCATGACGACTGTGTACGATCGACCGACCGGTACTCCATTCCACAACCCCAACATGACGAACCCGATTGGGAAGCAGGTCTGCCGAAACGACACAAGGTCAAAAAATTTCAGCAGACGCAATCGAAAACGAAATCGTACGAAAAATCACCACTGCTGCTGCAGTCCGATCCGAAACTATCGAAATCGGTGCTGGATAGTTTGGTATCGCGGACGAAAGAACGGCCAAACATTAACCAGCATCAGTTTCAGTACAACGAGTATACGGACGATGACTATGCCGATCACGACCGCATGCTTGACAGTGACCATGATGATGACGATGACGACGAAGACGATGACGAGGAGGAGGAGGGGAAAATCTATCCGCTTCGACCTAACGAGGACCCGAACAAACTCTACCAATCGTTGACCGGTTCAAAGTCCCGGGAGGATGGTGAGGTTAGCCATTTCTCTAATCAGAAGTCTCCCATTAATGCTGTCACGCGGAAATACACGAAATCGAACGTAGATGGAAGTGGGAAATTTGCTGCACCGTTGCCGGGACCACCGCGCGCACTTCAGGCCCAGATAGTGCAGTCACGCTTCATTACGCTGAACTGGATGGAACCGGCAAAGAATCCCGATGAGGTTATCTCATACTCGGTGTACTACCGTATGCATACGAGCGATAGGTAAGTGTTGCCGTGCAAATATGTATTTCGCACATGGTTTGATGCTAGTGTCTCAACTCCACTTTTGGTTTCACAGAGAACGCAAGATGACGACGAATTCGCGCGATGAGCAGGAAATCAATATTCAATCCTTACAACCTGGTAAAAACTATCACTTCCGGGTGGTTGGTAACAGCAATCACGGTCCGGGCGAATCATCGGAAACACTGGAGGTGCGTACATTGTCCGAGGAGAATATTGCCGGTGCACCGCAGAATCTTCGTGGATATGCCATCACCGAGAAAGATATCCACCTGCAATGGGATCCCCCGGCGGTGACAAATGGACTGATTACGAAGTATCGGGTGTACTATGCTGAGGTTGACAACGGTGCAGAGATGTACTCCGATACTACCACCACGGAAGTCATCATCAACGAGTTGCGCCCGTACACAAAGTACACCATGTACGTGGTTCCCTTCAACCAGGCAGGAATGGGTGATCCATCGCACGAGATAGACGTGAAGACGTACTCCTCGACTCCCTCGGAACCACCGGCAAATGTGACGCTTGAGCAGACAAGCTCGACCGTAGCAATTCGCTGGGAACCGCCAGCGTTGGAGGATCGCAATGGACAGATCACGGGGTATAAAATCAAGTATCGTAAGAATAAAAAACCACTGCAAGTGGAGACGACACCAGCGAATGTGCGGTATTACATATTGAAGGATCTGGACAAGATGTCTGCCTATCAGGTGAAGATCGCAGCCATGACGATAAATGGAACGGGACCTTTTACTGAGTGGCATCACACTGAAACGTATGCGAACGATCTGGACGAATCGCAAGTTCCCGGTCAACCAGCTTGGCTAAAGAGTATGTTGTATATCGTTAGTTTGTTGAGATCTCAATTATATGACTCTTGCTATTCATTTTCCCTTCTCATGTAGCCCGACCTGGAGCGGATAATATCACCGTCATCTGGGGACCTCCAGCACATCAGGAGATTAAAGTGCGCAGTTACATTCTTGGGTGGGGCAAAGGCATTCCGGATGAAGAAACAGCCGAAATAGAGGAAAGAATACGACAGTTTGAAATCACCAGTCTGGAACCAAACAGCGAATATGTCATTTCTTTGCGTGCCCGTAATACGATGGGAGACGGTGCTCCGAAGTACGACACGGTGCGTACACGGGAAGATGCGCCAATTGAAGCTCCAACACCGCTAGAAGTGCCGGTCGGTTTACGCGCTATCCCCATGTCAGGTACATCGATTGTAGTGTATTGGACAGACACGACGCTTAGCAAAAGTCAGCACGTATCCGACAATCGACACTACGTCGTACGGTACAGTCCGAATGGTTCCAATCGCTACCGTTATCACAACACGACCGTGCTAAGCAGCATGATTGGAGATTTGCGACCAAACACACAGTACGAGTTTGCTGTGAAAGTGGTGAAAGGACACCGTCAATCAGCCTGGTCTATGTCGGTGCTAAACACTACCCAGCAGGCATCACCCGTATCACCTCCACGCGAATTGCAGGTGACTTTTGATCCGCGTAATCCACTCAGCGCCATATTAAGCTGGCTTTCACCGCGACACGTAAGTGGGCCAATTGCGGGCTACCAGGTACTGTACACAACCGACACCAATAAACGCGATCGGGATTGGAACATTGAATCAACGACCGGAGATCTTACGTCCGCGGAGATCATAAACCTGGAACCCCACACGACGTACTATTTCAAAGTGCAGACACGTCACTCGAAAGGTCTGGGTCCGTTCTCGGCGATGGTTTCGATGAAAACGGGCGCAGAGATCGATTCCAGTGGGAACCTTACGCTTGAGAAATCCTTCTCATCCGAGCTTATATACATTACTGCGGGATTTGCGGTAATGGCCGTGCTTACGGCGATTGCTATTTTGGTGTTAAAGTGTCGTAGAAAAGGACCAGAAGACACACCAGAGCATGCGAAGAAAAGCTATCAGAAGAATAATGCGGGAATCATTAAACCACCCGACCTGTGGATACATCACGATCAGATGGAGTTGAAGAATATGGACAAGAGCAATCATAGTACGACTCCCGGCTCGGTAGATGGTGGTGCCTCCAGCAGTGGTACGATGACGCTGCCTCGGTCCGTCGGTGGACATGATTATGATAGCGAAACGCCAATCACTCACGTTACCAACTCACTCGATAAGCGAAATTATGTGCCTGGGTATAACGGTAAGTCTTGCTGGTGACGCTTGACAGAACAACTTCGAATGACTTTACGATTTTTTGTTACTTTAGGAAACACAACGTCCCTTAGCTCGACGATGGAGCGGCCACAGTATCCACGAACGCAGTACAGTATGGCGGCCAGACCACATATAGCGATGGATCAGCAGACACTTTCACAGCAGAATCTTCTCCAGCAGCCTCCACAATTGCCCCCAGCAAATCCTCTCGCACAGACACCAGAAAACCCGTACACTTACGACAGTAGTTACAGGTGAGTTTAAGGGAACAAATCAAATCTCATTAAATGGCTTGACACTAACGGCTTGATTGTAATGCTTTCAGCCCAAATGTTACCTACGCCCAAGGTATAGCGATAGATGCCCCGAAACGAGGGCAGGGACATCCGTTGAAAAGTTTCAGCGTACCTGCACCGCCCGCCTCTACTCCCATCATCAGCGGCCAGGGTAAACATGGCAGTAAGTATCGAAAACGCATTGAATAAATCAACAAGAAACTAACAGCAGAAAACTTCTCATTCGCCCTAGCTCCAACGCCCGCTGTCACGATACGCCCGCAGAATTCATCGCCCTACAAAAAACCTTCTCTCTCGTCCGGTTCGCTGACCAATCGACTGCAGACGGGACCGGTAGTGGCACACTCGAACGATGAAATCCAACGACTGGCACCGTCCACTTCGACCGAGGAGCTCAACCAGGAGATGGCCAATCTCGAGGGCCTAATGAAAGATCTGAGTGCAATCACAGCGAACGAGTTTGAGTGCTAGATCACTTAGGGCCGGAAGACGACGGTGCACAAAATGCGTGATGAAAACTGTTTAGTCATTATTAATTTTAATTTGGTGCGATTGAGGTTGAGTGTGTGCGTTCGGTATGAATGAATTGTATGCAAGTGTCGTGCTGCGAACGGTAAATGTGATCATACCCTGATCGACTGAACGTTGTGTCGGATATGTTTAGGCATTATTATTAGTATTTGCAATTACTTTAAAACAAACATTTTTACTACGGATAACGATACTCCGTGCAACACGTTAAACGACGCAGTGTGGCGTGATGGTAATGCAACGTATAACTCACATTAATTTATTACACTACTCTTTAAGAACTAACCCCCGTGTAGTATATAGATACCCACTAAAAGCGCACTCACCGACCAGCAGGATGCGTGAATTAGGAAAAAATATTTCGGATTGATAACGCAGACGGATTGTGTAGCGATGTAATCGAACGGACGCATCATAATTTTACATAAGTTCGATCGGTAGGTTAGAAGCATTGTTCGAATTGTCCTTGCGCATATGGCCACTTCATTGCTGTCCACGCGCAAACACCGTGCGGATACGGCTCTCTTGTAGCTTAGTGACCAATATTATTCAGATTGTAAATATGACGAATCCGGAGAGGCAAAGATGATTTTGTAAACAGTTTAAATTTATTGTTCGTTTCGTCTTTCTGTCGCGTAACTACCTGCTAAGGTATCTATGAAAAAGAAATATTCCATTCTTCTTTAAGTACAAGAAAACGGATTGGAGAAATTTTTTTATAATCTTAAAACTCGAAAACACAACCCTTTCGCAATCGTACACCAAAAACCGATAGGCCCAGTGATTTTATTACAAAATTAAAAATAGAGCAAAATGCCAGCTTGTACTTCCGTTCGACCGATACGCCGATAGTCGAGTAAAATGTCAAAAATAGGATTACAAACAATCAACCCCAAAAACCTTACAAATGGACGACAACAGGGATCAATTTTACATGCCACTCCATCGTACTCGGGTACTGCCATACAATATCGGGGATGCCAAAAGGGTGTTGCCGATTGTTTAGAGTAATGCGTTCAATTTGAACGGTTCCTATGGCCATTCAGCTAGGTTTATATGTTTCTGTTTTTGTGCTTACCATTCGTGTCCATTCGTGTTTAACTTGTGTTACTTTTTCATAGTACCATCTTGTCATCTCTTTGAACATCTTTCTGCTTCGTGTATAGTACGTATCTGGTATCGGACACAGTTGGAAGGAGCGCACTGTACACTAGGGCACCGTAAAAGCCCCATTAGTCACCGTCTATGTAAACCCGTATGTAACACGTGAACATATATAGGTGTGTTGTAAAACCTTTTGAACGTTTTTTACACAGGTCCCTACTTCGGGATGGATAAGCTAAATAAGGGAAGTGGAAGTAGTTTAGTTTATTTTTTATACACATACGGAAACATCAGAAACATACAGAGCGAATTGTATTACGTTCCAACAAATCATGTCGTACCCCGCCTGTACATCACAATCACACCAATAATAGCTAGAGAATGGAGACGTTGCCGCATAGCGATATCAAAATGAAAATTGTAGTGCGTGAAATACGCCCCCGGAAATCGAATATCCTACCCTACCAAAATGCAGCGAACATTTACACGAACCATTAGCGCACTTTTCTTAAAGGACTTTTAGAGTATGTAAGTAACGTGCGTGCCCACAATGCTGTTTCGGTGGAATGATCGAACATCGACACCTAGCAATCGTGACACAGTAAGCTTCATTCAGTATTCGTTCGACTCGATCCGTCTTGTCTTGCTTTGCCTAGAGACATATTTATCCTACAAACTACCAGTGAAACAGCTCCGTGTTCTATCTCATATTTTACCTTCAGCGAGGACTTAAGGTTTCTGCAGTGTTCATACATTATTCATGCATCTAAAAAGCACTCATTTCATTCCAACCAGCACATAACTGCGAGGTGTAAAGTTAGTGTAAAAAGATACGAACGCTTTCGATACTAGTCGGCCATACACGCGCCATCGTCGTTTCGTAGCTCACTAGTATCGATGGCCTGACGTTTTGTTTTACAACTTCCTAGTAAATCACTTATTGCAAATATCCCTCAATAGTGTTCTTTTTACCCCCCTCCAAAGACTCATACGTTGTGCAGAGGACGTACGGTACACTGTGCTATCTATATTCGAGAAAACAAGACAGCTTGGAAAAAAGCGAAACTACTTTGAGATTTATTTTTTGTTTTTAGAAGTAAGCAACAATATTCCTAACGTACCCAACCTTCTCGAACACAACAACTCAGTGCAAAACAAAAAAGGAAGCAAAATGTAACAAATATCAAATGCACAAGCAACAAACCCGAAAACTCAAGGATAAAACGACGAGATAGCGTGGCGGTAATGCACAATGCCGCGTGTGACGAGTGTGTAAGCCTAAAAATGGTAGCATTTTTTCTAGTAATACTGTATTTATACACAAGTGAAACGCAAACGAGCAAGAAACTAGGTATGAGGAAAGCAAAAAACTAAAATCTAAACCGATTCGACAGTGAATAAAAAATGAAATAAAATGAAAAATATGATAAATTCTAATTGTTTCATACTTTTTTAATGTGACTTATCTATTTCGAACAAAAGAAAATATTTAATATATATTTGTTAAATTTCAATACTAGTATCCTTTTTAATGCTTACATTGTTGATCATAAATGTGAGGGAAGGAAAATGATTTTTTAGTCTATTATACCAACATTCAATAGTGTTAAAATCCGAAACAATATTTGTTAAATTTGTTTGTTAAATTTTTGGATGCAACAACAGACATGAAAAAGCATAAGCAGCGACAAACATTTTGTATCACGCCACGAATTAAGTTTCCGATCTTCCATTTGAATTCCCTTATTTTCTGCTGTTCACAAGGGTTAATACCTCTCACGCGCCTTACGCTCATTTCGCTCTGGCTCTCCGGGCGAAGTGGTGCAGCTCTCATTCGCTCTACTCACACGCTCCTTCCCTCACACGGATTGGGGCCAACGTCACACGAGGCAGGCTTCACCCCGATCATACTCTCAACACGTCAGTGTTTCTCGTGCATTCGATCGGTGAAGTCTTTCGTTCTTTTCGCGATCCACAACCCGCCGAGCGTTTTGTTGTCGTTTGTGAGTTTTTTTCCCTTCCTTCTCTAGCCCAGTTCCTTTTTACCCGCCCCCCCAGTGAGGTTTGGGGTCTGAAGAGAAATTCAGATCAAAAGAGTGCGTGTGTACCGGTACATCGATTGGAATCGTTTCGCGGCTCGCTTAAGTCCGGTTATTTTTTCACCCAAAAGGGGGGGGTTGGCGGGTGATATAGGGGAAGCCTTCGGTGATGGGTTTCTACTCGACTATTCGGCTTAAGCAGCACGCAAACGTATCAGTAGCGATGGAATTAAGCGTTCATGGCGTATCGTTCACATCTTGTCTGACCTCCAAAGTGGAATGGGGGAAAAAAAACGACGGATGAATGAATGGCAACGTGCAGCAGGCTTATTAAGATTGAGTGTCCCGCAGAAGAAGGGCTATTGTGTTTTTGGTGCAAAAACTTGTTTCTGTTGATCGTCGCGGTTCCGGTGAAACCGAGGTCAAGGTTTATGTGTCAAAATACTGAGCAAAAACGGCAGTGCCAGTTCCGGTGCAGACTTGTGACGAGCATTTTCAGTGGCTTAACATTAAAAACTGTGTTGCGAAAGGAAGGTAATGGCGCGTGTGACAGATCAGACACAATCCGAGGATCGAATCCAGATCGAACCCAACGCGATACGATCGCCGAAACACACCCTAACGAGTTGACATTCCAAACCCCACTGTGTTTACCTGCGTGTTTGCTTAGATATATGTGCAGCATCGACAGCCGTGGTGGCCATGGTTTCGCGTTGTGATTGCTGACCGATCAAACAATCCATCTGGCAAAGTGGTCATATGAGCGTATGGGCCGACTGATGTGAGGTGAAATCTCTAACGCAACGCGGTGTACGGTGCGCTCAACACAAAGAAGATGAACCCCCTCAGTCCTTTTTGGGGGGAGAAGGGAGGGGAGACAAGACGTGGCAGCAGAAGATCGTGGCAGTCGAAGCACACTACCGTTGCTCTGCGACGGTGAATGGTGGGAAGATTTTCTCGAAAAAGTGAAATCTCAAAATCTGGCACCAAAATTCACTTTCCAGTCGCAGAATGCAAGCATTTATTTACACCTTTTTTTTTGTTATACGTTGTCTTCTCGCGTGTTATCGTGTGTACGATTTTTTTTTCGTTCTCGTTTTTCCTTAACCTTGACTTTGTGCTAAGTATGCTTTCTGAGCGCATCGCGAGGGAGGGATATATATATTTGCAAAATGTTAACCGAATCAATTCACACTTACCAAAGCTACTGATATTACGGAACAGTATGTGATTTCACATGCAAATAGCTTATGTAAAGAATACGAAAAGATTGTTTAAATTAAAGTAGTCAAAATATTGGCGAATTGATTCCACTTTTTCAATTATTTTGTGTTTGAAGATTGTACAAAAATATTGTTTAAAAATTACCCCCTCTAAACTAACCTTCACAACCCTCGATAAAAGGACTTTCAAAAAGACTTTCGCACATTTGGCAAAGATTTGTTCTGCTTCATGTTTGCAATCAATATTTCACAGACACACATAATAAGCATCGGGGAGCAGCCATTTTTTTTTTGTACACATGGTCCCATCACTTTACACCACTCGAGCGATCGCTTTCATTCGAAAGGCAGAAACCCTTCACGATGTCACCGCTTGAAGTGTTGACGGCCTTCATCACGTCCTCCTGCAATGGATGTGTTCATACAGCGTACACCTGTAAAACACAATTGTTCCACCCTTTGCCGTGCGTGAAATGTTCCCGCCCAACTCCACGGATTCTGCCCACGGTAAACACCCATTTGTGCGTCACACACCTGTGTGCATTATCGTGAAACAATGATACCTGCCGTCGTGGTGTGGAAGCTGCTGGCACACGTTGCCAGCGCTATTGCAATCTTCACAGGCAAACCTTAATCGGCTAAGCAACGGCAGTTTACTTAGCTTCTACACGAAACACGGCGCAGGAACCGGTTGATGCGGTTTTCTGGCCGGCAAAGAGATTCGTTTGCTGTTGGCATCATTTTAAACCAGCCGCAACGGTTTTCGTTCGACTCGCTGGCTAACCTTGACTTAATCGAAAAGGCAAACGGGTAGCCAATCTTTGTGTCGTTGGTTTGTTGCACACCATTCGGCGCTCTCGATGTTGTGGGGCCTCTGCAGATGACTTATACTGTGGATCGATTGCTTCACCGGTAAGAAATCTTAGAACGCTCTCCATATGATTATGTGATGCAATATTGGTTTGATTTTTTACCCCTCGGTTGTGTGAAGCCCCGCAAAAAATGTTGCTTAATTTGACGCTGATCGGATGGTTTATTTTTTTCGAAAGATAGTACAACATTGAGGAAAATACTTTTTTCATTTTTAGTTACTAACATAAAACGTTTAAAGTATAGAAATTTTTTATTTAAATCAAAATATTTTCTTGCGAAATTTAAATAGCAATTAGTCTTCAGTCGTTCACTATATTTTTTCTCATGTGTGTACCAATATCTACATACACACTATACGTGCCCTGGTTTTTTTTGTTGCTCTATCGTACGTTTAAAAAATATTTTAGCGCGTGTGATAGTGGTTCGCCCCGAAGGCCCTTGCAAATTGCGATCACCGGCGATCGTATTGCGTCGGTGAAAGCTACGATCGTGGTTTGTGAGGAAACGATCATTTTCAAGCAACATCGTTGCTGGTTAGCGGTTGGATATCAGCACTATTTGCTATGTGTGTTGCGTTTTCGAATTTTATCACGTATCCCCCACCGAACACACTTACACACAAAGTCTCCCATCCGAGGCGTTATTTAATGATGGCGTAGAACGTGGTAACGATTGTTTCGATGTAAAGAAAAGGACGGCTGTTTTTGTATATTTGAGTTTCATATAAGAAATTTTCTGACAAAATTTATTCCGAGCTCTCAATCTTTGGTCAAACCATGTCAAACTTTTTGGAGTATCTATATTAATTTTAAAATAAAAGGTATAGTTGATCAACCTGTGAAGCCATTTTTATACTATCACAAGCATCTGTTACTTTGTGAACGATCAAGTTGTTCGGTGTCTTCGTGTCACGATTTTATTGTTAATTGTTAAAAAACTCAAGGCTGCTAGAAACTGTCCTATCAACTGCTTCTAATGAAATTAAATTTATTGTGGTTTACTTACCCGGGTAAACGATAGTTTGATAGCTTTATGACAGCAAAAAAAACAAACACTTGCATATTTTTTTCTGTGCACAAAGGCGCATAAACAGTTCAGTGCACTTTGGGACATTTAAAACACAACACTAGCCTACACTAGCCACATTTTTCAATACAGGATTTCACTTAATAACTAAAAAGCTCATTGAGAAATGAACATAACTTTTTTTCTCATCAAAAACAGAACCAACATATGCTTTTTTATATACATAAGCACTTGAATGCACTTTGGGACATTTACAACACAAAACTCGCCTACAATTTCCACTTTTTTTAATACAGGATTGCACTTAATAAGCACTAAGCTCATTGACAAAAGGATATCACTTTAAAAAAACAAGATTTTCATATTTTTTTCTGTGCACAAAGGCACATAAACATATCACTGCACCTTGGGACATTTAAAACACAACACTCGCCTACATTGGCCACATCTTTCACTATAGAATTACACTTAATAAGCAACAAGCTCATTGAGAAAAGGACTTCACTTTTTTTCACCAAAAACAACAAACTTTTTTTTTCTGCACAAAGACACATACACACTTAAATGCGCTTAAGAACATTTAAAATACAACACTCGCCTACAAAAACCACATTTTTGAAAACACAACACAATTCACACAATAATTAATAAGCTTATATTGAAAAATTTACATAACTTTTTTCATAAAAAAAAAACACCCACAACTTCCTTTTTTTCTGTGCACTTAGGATTGGAGCCGCTTTCCACAACATGTATCAATTTTTTTTTATTAATTTCAAATTTTATTAACTAACCGAAGCTTGCACGGAGCCCTTGAAAAAAAACACACACGTTTATGTCATAATTCTATGACAAATCTCGTTGTCAACATGTACATACTGCACAACACAAATACAAATAATTTGCAAGCTTAGTACTCGCACGCATAGAACACGCACTGATTTTAGCATTTCCTTACACTCACACAATGCAGGGCTTAGATCCGGTTATTCAATCCCGAAAGCGATTAGGAGGCACGCACACTACCTCAAAACACCTTTTTTAATGGCGTCCTTCACTTTGCTTAATCGTTTTTTAAAGCTTTACCGTTTTTGTACTATCGTTTCCTTGCAAAAGATAAATTAGATTAATTCAAATCCATCTTTCGATCGGTGCCTCTTTACTCTTACGGAGTGGAATTCCTCTATCACTTACACTTTCTATCACGAGTATCACAAGAACACACGCGTACACAACCCAAACCGACGCCGGCAACCATTTTTACACGTGCAAAACAAAATCTTTATTGTTTTACATCACATCAACAGCAGGAACTGATGTTACTATCCATTCTTTTAAGATCGTGTGGAAGAAAGGACATCACTTTTTGTTAAACTAACAAAACAACGCTTGCAAAATTGTCTACATACGAAGGAAGGACGCCCGCTGGCCGACATTTTTTTCCCACACCTTTAATGTATTGCTGCCCGATCGCTACTGATCACAATTTCTCCTCATCTCATTACCGTTATCTCTTCTGCTTCGTTATCACGACGCACCTACACAACTATGTAATTGCCGAAGCGACGCTGCCCGATCTAATCTTTCGCATTCTGTTCTTTCACACACACTTCGCTCCTCCTTGAGAGAAGAGTGAGAGAAAAAGCCTCGTGAAAAAAAAACAACTAAACAACTCGTCGCTCCTCTCGATCTACCACGGTCTAATACTTTTGCATTACATAAAACACTTATAATGTAATTACAGGTATTCCCCGATATACGCTATCAATCCGGACCGGAGGCAATCGCGTATCTCGAATATTAGCGTATATAGAATTCTTGGTTTGATGATAGATTTCTTTGTATATCACGATCTCTTTGCGGATATTCTGGCTTACATTACTGAACATTTCTTCATTTTCGTCCATTGGTTCTATTTCCGATAATGTTCTTTCCATATAACAGTTAAGTTATTGTTACTGCTAGATGGAAACTCGTGAGGCTTTGAAGAAGGAGAACCCTCCTTTCCCATACCACCGTGTTGGTGAGTGTGCCGTGGCTAAAAGAAAGGTTTTCTTCTGCTACCAAACTTTCGTTTGCATTTCCGTTCTGCGAGGCCCCCTTTATCCTGAGCCCTAGGCGGCCTCCTACTCCATTAGATCCGCCACTTTGTGGAAGAATGTTTATTTAAATAAGGCACCTAAAAAATCAAATAAATACCCTATTGCTTGTTAAAAGCCAATTGCCTTCAACAAATCCCAAATTCAAAAACAATCAAGCTAATTAATAGTTTGCCGTAAAGCAAAAGTCAAATGTCACTTAGCACTTCAACGTCCACTAGCTCATCTCGTATACTACCACGATCGAATAAAAACGAATCGTTTGCGAGTTAAATAACGATCGCATCAGCAAACAGCAGTCCAAGGTTATCGTGCTTGATGTGAACAAAAAAAAAAACGCTCCCCTCCCGCCAATCTAGTTTCAATCCTCATGTGTTTTGGATCAAGATTATAACATCTTCGGAAGATTGACCACAGACACAACCCAGACTTTGCAATAGTAGGTCCATCCAACATTAGATCCATTTTGTATGCCCATCCTCAAACCAGTTTTGTGCTTTGCCATTCCACATTTTGTGAACCGTTTTTGAAAAACTCGCTTTCAGTTCGGAAACTTTGCCACAGCTCCAGTCGTGATCAAGAACTCGCACCAGCAGGAGTACCGTTTTTGGTGACCATAGTGTAACGCAGTGAAAAACGCAACAAGTTTCCTTCGGGGGTGGTTTCTATCACAAAATTTGAAAATACATCAAAATGAACCACACCCGGCAACGATTAATACGTGAGCTGACTGTGACAGCAAGGGCTGTCACACAGCCAAGGCCAACAACGTTGCTGCAGCTACAGAAACAACGGCAGCAGATCCGTTGCAGCAGTACAGATCGACCGATCCGGCACGCACACTCAACCGCTTCCTGTCCGCATATGGTCGAGGCACTGAATGATGCCGATGTGGCCACAACACAGACGGTCAGCAGTAGTGCACGCAATGCAATCCGGCTAGAAGATGCACGACCCTACTCGGAAGTCCCGGGACCGAAACCGTTGCCAATATTGGGCAACACCTGGCGGTAAGTTTTTTTTTCGGGGATTTCTTACGGGCATGGTTGGAACAGGTTTGGTGCGTAAGAAAAGAATTTGTCTTTTCGAATAGCTGAATTGACGTCACAAGCGAAGGAATGGGCGAATGTTTGTAGTTTTTTGCGTCAATACATAAAAGATAGAATGTAAAACCAGTTTAAAGCTTGAAAGTGGAAAAGAAAAAGGCATTTTTCTTATCGAAAACATTCCCTTTCCAATGACGTGTTTCATTTAGTTTTAATATCATTTTTATTTAAATCAGTGATAAACTGTGTGTGAAAATAAGTAGAATTTCCTCTCCCCGAAACACGAACAAATAATCCCCGAAACGGTTGATTAATGACTGCGATCATTGGTACCGTCAACAACGTCTAATCATAGAACTTCTTGTCCATCTTGTCTAGTGTTGATAAATTGGATGCTGTCACAAGTACGTTACGCAATTTACCGGTTGAAGAAACGGCACTTTCTTACGGAGGGGTTGAAGACCTCGAAGCTTTGTGCCTTATTTGCATTTTTACATTAAATTGAGATATGATAATATAGCTTATTTTGTTTTTGAATGTTTTACCATTAGAACTTTGGCGCAGATAATTATTTAAAAAATATACAAAAAATATAAAAATCAGCATGATATGTTTAAACTATCTTTTTTATTCATTCCTTCTATAAACGTACGGTGTTTATGCGCAGTTTGCCAGTCATTAAAAGATCATTAGATTTATTGAGACGCCAAAAGGAACACTAAGAATAATTTGATAGTAGAAAAACACGATTATTTAAAATTCGTTATGGTTTTTTTTTGCTCGTAATACGTTGATTTAATAGTCCAAGAAATATTGGCAATATTAGAGTTTGAGTTGTGCCGGGGTGAACATGATCAGGCAAGGGAACAAAAAAAATGTATTAAGTTGTATTATGGAGATTTTTTTCTTTCTTTGATTCAGTTTCCTTTATTCCCATTTTTTACTCATCCAATATTCAACTTATTTAATTTCCCATTTCATTTGTTCGCCTTCGTACGGTATGCGCTGAACACACCTTTTGATTTGTTTTCCAATCTTCGGCTTACATCAGTCAGTCAGTTGCTTCAGCACGATACGAAATTGATTTATGTGTTTGCATTTGCTGTCATAATGGAAATGGTAGTTTTGCAAGTGTTGTGTAGCTTTTACAGTATCAAAAACCCAATTGGTCGATTACCAGTTGCATCCACCGTTCTGCCCTTTATCACACACTCTGTGAGCGTTTGTTTTAACGGCTCATTAGCCACCACCGAAACGCTGGGACATCGGTAAAGACTTGCAATCAGTTTATCTAACACGTTCGCACACCGAACGTGTATAGATGGATTGCAGATATTCAGCTTGCACCCACGATACCCGATACACCGATACGATCGAAAGCTTCGGCTCATTTGTGGAGCCCATTTTCACATTATTTTCACCAAACCATTTTGCTTTGCTTCGTTCGCTACGTAGTGTTTTCCCCATCATTGGCCAGTACAAGATATCGGATGTGGCGATGATATCGTTCCTGCTGCACCGTGATTATGGTCGTATCGTACGCCTCGGAGGATTGATCGGTCGTCCGGATCTGCTGTTTGTGTACGACTGTGACGAAATCGAGAAGGTAAGAAGGAATGATTTGAACCACTGAAGGTAGTTGAGTTGGGTGGTAACATTTTCGATTTTTTCGTTTTTCGTTACAGGTGTACCGCAACGAAGGTCCCACACCGTTCCGACCATCGATGCCCAGTCTGGTGAAGTACAAGAGCGAGCTGCGGAAAGACTTCTTCGGCGATCTTCCCGGTGTCGTTGGAGTGTAAGTACAAGATTGAGCTGTTTTTTTTTTTCTTGGGGGACTAAGATACGGGATAAAGAAGGTTAGGATGTGACGCAATGGTGAGCAATTAAGGTACAATTCATCGTGGTGAAATCGTAGCTTTATAGCCGGATGAGTTAATCTTTGTTTTAATTAGTCTTACGGAGCGACGTATTACTCCGATTAATGTCACTTCAAGGAGGTACTCGTGGGAAAGATTTTGCTAAAAGAAACCTAAGGGAAGATGTTTGTGATGTAAAGGAATGATATTTAAAGAACCAAACTGTCCAGGAGCTTACTGCTTGCTAGATAAAAGAATCGAATTTCCTTTCAATCCAATAGGTCATTATCGTCTTTGCAGATCGCGTACATCAAGAGACAAAGCATAGCAAAGTGTAACTCACCGCCATTTGTTTGCTCTCCACTTACAGTCACGGTGAACCATGGCGTGAGTTTCGTTCGCGCGTCCAAAAACCGGTCCTTCAGCTGTCAACCGTCCGCCGGTACGTGTCTCCTCTCGAGCAGGTGACAGAGGAGTTCATCGACCGGTGTNGCATAGCAAAGTGTAACTCACCGCCATTTGTTTGCTCTCCACTTACAGTCACGGTGAACCATGGCGTGAGTTTCGTTCGCGCGTCCAAAAACCGGTCCTTCAGCTGTCAACCGTCCGCCGGTACGTGTCTCCTCTCGAGCAGGTGACAGAGGAGTTCATCGACCGGTGTCAACAGTTGCTAGACGAACGGCAAGAGCTACCGGATGATTTCGACAACGAGATCCACAAATGGTCACTCGAGTGTATCGGGCTGGTAGCACTCGATACCCGGCTCGGTTGCCTGGAACCGAATCTCGATCCGAAATCGGAACCACAGCAAATCATCAATGCGGCCAAGTATGCGCTACGGAATGTGGCTACGCTCGAGCTGAAGGCACCGTACTGGCGCTATTTCCCAACGCCCGTCTGGTATAAGTATGTCAACAATATGGACTACTTCGTGAAGTGAGTAATCGATGCCGGGCATTCGATCCCTCGGGAAAATAAAACTAACACGAGTTTTTTTTTTTGTAGAGTTTGTATGAAGTACATCAAGAATGCCACCCAAAGGATGAAGCTAAACGAAGGACGTGCTCTGGAGGGAGAACCCTCTTTGTTGGAACGTGTCATCAAGAGTGAGAACGACGAAAAGCTTGCCGTCGTAATGGCGCTTGATCTGATTCTAGTTGGTATTGATACGGTAAGAGCACGATTTCTGAGGAACTGAGGTAGAATTGAAGTAGTATGGCGAAAAGGTTTATTGATCGCATCCGTTTCTATTCCAGATTTCCATGGCCGTCTGTTCGATTCTGTACCAACTTGCGACACGTCCAGCGGAACAGCAGAAAATGTACGAAGAGCTGAAGCGACTCATACCGGACCCGAAGACACCGCTCACAATCCAGCTGCTCGATCAAGCCCACTACCTGAAGGCATTTATCAAGGAGGTGCTACGAGTGTACAGTACCGTCATTGGCAATGGACGTACACTGCAGGAAGATACCGTCATCTGTGGCTACCGGATTCCGAAAGGGGTATTAAGGATTAAAAATTACCCGCCCCATTAAGTTCCTCCCTAACCATTCGCATTCTGTTCGACATTGTAGGTGCAGTGTGTATTTCCGAATCTAGTCCTTGGCACGATGGAAGAGTACGTGTCCGATGCGCAACGTTTCAAGCCGGAACGTTGGTTAAAACCGGCCCAGGGTGGTTCCGGCGATCAGCTACATCCGTTCGCATCGCTCCCGTACGGTTACGGTGCGCGCATGTGTCTTGGCCGCCGGTTTGCCGATCTGGAGATGCAAATACTGCTGGCAAAGCTGTTACGTTCGTTCAAGCTCGAGTACCATCACAAACCGTTGAACTATGAGGTGACGTTCATGTATGCGCCCGAGGGTGCGTTGAAGTTTAAGATGACACCGCGGGAAGATTAGTGTTACTTCGGCTATGGATGAGTTTAGATTTGTTTTTATATAACAAAAAAAACCTATTTTAATAAACTGTTTTGAATGGAAGATTTGAAGAATAGCTTCAGGGAGTGGCTTTAAAATGGTTGCGGACATTGTAGAATGAACTGTTTCAAGTTGTTACACTGAGCGCTGTTACTCCAAATGTGCTGTGGGCAGTTCTGGAAGAAGATGTTGAATGGAAATCACTGGCTCGAATTGTATCTGGAGACATACTTACCAAGAAGTTTCTAATATTGACACATCCCACAAAATCTACGCCAAGTTTATTGCAACCTGCAGCTGGAGTCTGCTCCTGATCGCTAGTCGTAACACTCTGCATACATTGGGTTGTGCTTCCCTGTAATAATTGCATTACGGCAGGATCGTTTTGTGTGGCTGTTACGATCATGTTCAATATTTTCGCCTGATCCAGTGCGCCATTTACTAGCGTTCCTGTTGCATTTAGAGCACATTCTACGAAGCACTGGAGAGTATCAAATTGAATGATTATACAAAAAGATCACAGGCACAACGAACTCACCTTGCCCCGTTCGTATATTAACGTTCGCTGCAGCGGCTCTCCACCGTACAGATTCTTGCAGTTTCGAAGAAGTTCCTCATCAATTAGTGACGGTAGTTGACAACAGTCTTTTGGATGCTTTAAATCGAAACGGTTCTAATATTAAAAAGCCCCAACGATCACTGTTTCGATCACCACCAGCACATACTTACCGCTTCCAATGGTGGTTGATTGCAGTTCACTAATGACGGTATTTCGGTGGTGAAAGGAAATGCGTCGCAAAAGTACATCGACAACGTGAACAGTAAAGCGAACAACAATTCCTGCCCAAAATGGCAGACTATCCGCCGATGTGGCACCATTGCAGTCGAACAGCAACTGTGTAGGGCGCAGGACTGATGGTGAATGAATCGTAAGTAATGTTTTTGGTGGAACAATCAACAACAATGCGCAGACAGATATGGACAAATAAAAACCAAAAAGAAAGAGATCGTTTTTTGGACAAAATTCTCAACAAAAAGAAAATAATCAAATTAATCTAATTCAGTTCAATGCTTCACACTGACACACATAAGCAGCACAAATTTAATGCTAGCCAAATTTTGTGACAAAAAACAGCTCCAAATTGAAACTCAACAGTAGTTTGAGTAGTTTTTTTCTTCAAAACTATTTATTTACTTTGTTATTCTCACGTGCCACATTTGCGTGCTCTCTGAAGAGATAGTTGTTTTTTATCTGTCTGAAGGTTTTCCACTCGTTCTGATTCCCATTATTACGTTGCATTTATTTGTATGCCCTCGCCATACTTTTCCTTTTGTCTCGTCATCCATGCATCACATAAACTTGCTGAAAGTAAAAATTGAGCAAACAAACAAACAAACAAAAATCAGCAATTTGTATTGATTAAACCAGAACATTATTATCACATGCTCACAGTTCATCCACCGATCTTTTGGACAGTTTACCATATCGATCTCCATCAAGCAGCGGTTAAACAAGTAAGGAAGGGGACTGCATTTCAATTTTGTTTTACTTGCGGCCAAGTGCCGGATTAGCTGGTTCGCAAACTTTGCACAAAGCACTAGTGCAAAGGTGAAGGGTTCTTGCAGCGCTGGATCAAGGTTATCCTTGTACTTGAGATAGTTGTCTGTTTCAAGTTTATCACCATCGGAAAACATACCAATTGCATTATAATAGCACTGATGAATACACTAAAAAGGAGGTGGAGTTGTACGAAGGAAGGTCAAAGGTAGAATGTATTCGGAAGGTTACTTAAGAAAATACCATAATCGTTTCATTGTCCATGGTGGAAGTTTTATGCTGTTCGTAACATGTACGAAATGGTTCCTGTGGAAACGTGTGCTCTACCATGCAGCACAATTGTGCGTCAGATTTCTGGAAGGAAATTACACTACAATTATGTACCAATTTTCGAGAAGTTGTGTGATAAGAACAACACACTTTATGAGATCATTTATTCATTTCTTACATATGCTCAAGAGAATACTTTTATTTAATCTTAACTCGTGATGATCTTCACGCACCTCGCATAACGTGTAATGTAATAATAATTGCATACTTTTAGGCGTACAAATGCGTAATGCTTCAGTTGAGAATTTCTTTATAATTTTTCACGGAGGATCACGAAACTTCGACTTTTATCACACAATTCTACTACTCAACGTTACAATAAAGATTTCTTTTTCATTCATTACTTACCGGATCATCATCAAAGTTGAAATCCACAATGGCGATTACCTGAGAAAGGCACAATAAAAACACAACGATAAACAATTGCTCTTTACCTCCCGCGCGATGATAAAACCACGTATAACCTGAATAAGTATTACAATCACTAGAGCAACAATTGGTCCAAGGGCAGTCGGGTACATTTTTTCACCACTGAACCACAAACGCTAGTGAAATGCGCTTTTTTCTATTCCTCCACCATCCGGAAATGGTGTGAAAATAGATCTGTCGCTATGATTCTAAAAAGTGCAATTAATGCTACCGGTGTATCAATCATTACAGCATGACCAGTAATTAGTGTGCCTGATCGTGTGATCGACAAGAACAGGACACGTGCTATAAACTAACGCATTTTGAGTACATCAAAAGTAACGAATGTGTGCTTTACAAAAAAAATAAAAGAAGAAAAACAAAACTAAAAAAAATGAAACAGACAACATTAAGCTAATCTCCCATACATTACCTGAAATAATATTATACTGTTTTCGGAGCAAAACTTAACTCTTAAATAACAGAAAAGATTTTCACATTTTGTGATGCATTTATTTCAGTTTCATTCTTCATCATTATTGTAATCGAATACAATCGTTTACATGTTTTTTACATCAGCCTTACGCCTTTTGCTTTTAATCACGATTTGGGCGACATTCACCATTCTTAATTTTGTTGCAGAAGTTTGCTGATGGAATGAATAAAATAGGAAAGAAATGAAAACAAACATTAGTAATAGATCGAACAAATTTTCCGCTCAAACAAACTCACAGTTCTGCCACTTATCAGCCGGACACTGGGTGAAGGTGTTTTTCATCAGACACATGATGAAAAATCCACTAACTGGTGAACATTTCATACCGTGACCCTGTTCCTCCATCTTACTTTTCATCGTCGTTATCATACCGATGCACTTGGTAACGATGTCCTTTGCTGTTTCCTTCCAACCATCTTCCAACCGTTCCACAAACTCGAGAGCCTTTTCCTGCACGATCTCATCATCTTTTACCACCCCAAGTGACTTTAGCTTACACTCGACTGAACACTTGGGGATGGGAGAAGTAAAAAGGTTTCAACACTATTTCTCAACCACTTCTTGTTTAAATGATGCATCTTACCATAATTTTCGCATGCGGTTCGGAAGCTTCATCTGAGGCGGAAGAACACTCATCCGCATCCTTTAGTGAGATGATTTTCTCGGCCTGGCAGCACTGATCCATTTCATCACGCTATTACCACGAAGAAAACGGTTACAAAATGACAACAAATATTTTATATAATCTTACCCGTTCCTTCAAATTCTCACAATCCGGATCGGCGCTGATGGATGACTAAGAAAATAATCACTTAAATGATGTGTTTACTNCTCATCCGCATCCTTTAGTGAGATGATTTTCTCGGCCTGGCAGCACTGATCCATTTCATCACGCTATTACCACGAAGAAAACGGTTACAAAATGACAACAAATATTTTATATAATCTTACCCGTTCCTTCAAATTCTCACAATCCGGATCGGCGCTGATGGATGACTAAGAAAATAATCACTTAAATGATGTGTTTACTAGCCTTGGTTGGGTTCTTCCAAAAAGTACTCACCATAGTGCATCCAAGAAGGGCAACGAGAACCATGCAGCACTTCGTAGAATCCATCGTTATGACAAATCACTTTCAAAAGGTTAAACGCTCAATCGAATGGTCACACCAATAGTAGGTTCCATGCTTCATTTGTGCTCCAGTTTTATAGCATTGCAGCGCAACAAACAAACCATCAAACGTTTGTTGGTGACACATTCATATTATTCCGCGCGCATGATCGCGATGCTTACCGATAAGAAGCGTGGCTGAAAAGATCTTCCGCTGTCGTTCGTAATCTAAGCACTTAAGATCAGCTCAGTATGATCAAAAAGTATTTATTATATAGACTATGTGAGCTTTGAAGTTTTTATCATTACTCAAAGTCATCTGAATTTAAGGAAAACGGTTATTGCCCGCTTATACATAAATTTTTTCTCAGTTTTTAACATAATATAAATAGGTCATTATTTTCCTACCCTTAGTAATAAAGACTTCCACTTGTGTTGAGATAAATTTAAAATTTATTTTCCTTAAAGTCACCATAACTATTACCGACACGTTAACAGAATGGAACCCTTCGGCGTATTTTATTGCAAGCTGTACTAGCCCTCCAACGGGAAATGGGACAATTGCTGTATGTAGTCGCATGCAAACACCTCTCCACCTGTTGCCCAAGTATTGGACATTGTTGTTCACGCTTGGGTTTATCTTTCTCGATGTTTTGCAATCTCATGTTACACTCGTTGATCGCTAAACGTACCGCTTGCCGATAGTCAACGGGAAAGTTATCCGTCAGTGGGTAGAGCATTTCCAGATGTACCTCGTAACCATCAATGGCACCCAGCTCCTCAAATATGCATTGTTCCAGACACTATCGTACATAGAAGGATGCTTCAATTAATTATTGAGAAAGCGAATTTACGAAAGTCCTTTACCATATCGTACGCAAGCGATCCAGGATTATGGTCAGCTGCAGCCTTTTCCTGACAGATTGTTCGTACGTGACGTGGTATAAGTTCCTCTATTTGGCAACAGAGTTGTAGTTCCGTTTGCTGAAGCATTCAATGGCAGAATTTAAAAAGTGATCTGATAATTCCTCCCCAACAAGTGCATACTTACCTGGTACTTTGTGATGCACTCGGTGGAAACCTTGAAAGGAATGATTCTAAATATTTAACACGATTGTAAGAATGTAGTAAAGGTAGAATTCCTTACCGTGCAAATGTTTATTAAACTTGAGTAGAGAAAGACAAGAAAAAATGTGTTTGAAGCCATGTTAAGTCAGCAACACTCCAATGCAGACTTTCTTCTTATCCAGCTACGGAAGCGTTAAATATACGATCCAGAAACAGGAAATATATGTATGTCACTGCATACAATTCGTTGCACTTCGAATGCATTGCGAATTGTGTCGTAAAATAGAACTTGTAATTAAAAACATGATTTCGTATTGAGTTATACGACAGACTATTAATGTCGAATGACCACAAAAAAGGTAAAGAAAGAAAATTTAGACGATTTTATCTTTCTGGTTAAAGTTCTTTATTTTAATGCAATATTGTTTAGTTTTAAATAAAATATTTTTAATCTTCACATTCTGGAACACCTTGCCTAACCTTAGTGCAGACCATACTAGCACTCCAGCGAGCGGTTGGACATTTATCGTATATAAACATCCGCAAGCAACGATCGACAAAAATACCTAAAAATTCACATTTCGTGTATATTCGTTCGATTCGTTTCTTTAGCTTACGAACCAGCTTGCTGCACTCATCGATTGCCATATGCACCGTGTTCCGATAATCGACCGGAAAACCCTCCACCAGTGGATAAAGCTTCTCCAAGTGTGCCTCAAACCCGTCAATCGCTCCGAGTTCCTGGTATACACACTTCTGCAAACACTGGCAGTTGCAAACAATAAACTTCGTAAGATTATTGCAAATGAAAATTAATCAACTCCAAACTTACTACATCGTACATATCTGTTCCGGGATTAGTATCAGCTGCTACCAGTTCTTCACATTTTGTCAAGAGGTCCATTGACGCTAGGGGTTCCATCTGACAGCAGCTGGGAATTTCAAATTGCTTTACGATATAATTAGTAAACGAAATTAGTAATTGCTTATCTATTTCTTATATAGTGTATCGTACCAACATACCTGCCGTTTGGTAATGCAGTTTGATGAAGACTTTTGCGGCTACAAAATGAAAAATTATTTAATTACTTGGTTAAAAGACTTTCGTTAAATTTGATTTCTCAAATACCTTACTATTGGGAATTGCATTTATGATTAATAAAAGGATCGCAATTTGACGTAGAAAAGTGATCATGATTCGAGTTGATGACTACACCTAACGCTTCGTAAACAGTCTAATATACTTACATTTGAAACATTTGAACGGAAATTTGATATTCGCTACAGACGCATACAATTAGCTACACAATTGCGGTAATGTATTTTATCTATCATACGTTCATTATTAACATTTCATACGGTTTATTTCATATGTGTGTCTAATACTGTTTATTTGCTAGGGTTACGATTTGTTACCCATTGGGGAGAGGGGTTCAAATTTATGTAAAGTAACATAGAAACATGTCAGTTATCTATATAGACGATCGATATAGTGTGTGAGTAGTGTGAAAAGTAAAGTATTGGTCTCTTTTTATTAAGAAAAGTCAGTAAAATTTTTCCTTTCTATGTTTCTGAAATAACAAACTTCAACGTATTAGTATTACGTTACATTTTACATATTGGAGTACCACTCCTGATCTTCTCACAGATCGAACCATCATTCCATCGCTCAGCAGGACAGTTTTGAACAACTTGCAATCCTATGCATAGATGAAATTTAACCGCAAACGAGCTACAAGTAGTTGAGACACGTTTGGCCTGCTGATGTATTTTATCTTTATGTGCGACACAATGATCCACAGCAGTTGCGATCGTTTCCTGATAGACACCATCGTACCTGGCCTGGCACATGTTGATTTTTTCTACATCGATTTCATCCTCTCCATGGAGGAATCCCATTTCCCGATACACACAATCAAAAGCACACTGATGAAAAGAAGCAATAGGAAAAGATTCACCTGTATTCTTTACTTATACATTGAACTATACCTTACCGAAACTAAGTGTATGTTTTTATCAGAATTGTTGGAATCCTTGGCTTGAAAGCAGTTTTCAATCACATCTGAACTGACCATATCTTCATGCTGGCAGCAGCCTATTACTTCCGTGGCCTGGAAAGAATTTTGAATTTAATTTACTATTTTCATTTGCTCTAAATGTTGTAATAGAACTTACATGATCCATCAGATTAATACATTCATCTGCAAGAATTTTCCAACCACTCGGAACACTGAACAACAGAAATCCGATCAACAGCAATGACTCCTGAAGGGAGTGCATGGTGTGATTCGTAGTTGAGAATAATGCTTCAACTAATTTCACGGTTCAAATCACTTACTTTATTTATAGGATTTTTGATGATCTCCACCCGATCGCAGGAAGTGGTCGGACAGGTCGTATTGAAAGTATCTTGATGAGTGTTTATCTAATTAAAAATGAACTGTCAACAAACTTGTCACGTGCTGGAACAATACTGGTTATTTATTGGATAAGTTGATAAGTGGATGTTTGGTCTGTATTAATTTCAAATAAATTTTATTACTGATATTGATTATTTTGATAGTGGTTTTGAACTGGTACAACAAAATAGAAATGTTTATGTCGGTGAGGTCCATTAAAGAAAGTGCTTTTAATGGACTATCTTATGTTACACTACGAGAGAATACACGTTTTATACACGCTTTATTTGATGGAATTGTTTCATCACTTTCTTTAATGTTTATGAACTTTAAAGGGTGCAAAGGGTTGCTGCTCTGTTACGATTTACATATTGGCGTACCACTCTTTACCTTCTCACAGATCGGACTATCATTCCATCGCTCTGCAGGACAGTGTAGAACTATCTCCATTACCAAGCATGCATGAAACTTAACCGCAAACGAGCTACAAGTAGTTGAGACACGTTCCGCCTGCTGACGTAATTTATCTTTACCTCCGGTACAGTAATTCGCAGCATTTGCGACCGTTTCCTGATAGGCGCCATCGTACGCAGCCTGGCGCGTGTTGATTGTCTCTAGATCGATTTCATCCTCTCCATGTAGGATTCCCATCTGCCGGTACGAGCAATCGAAAGCACACTGATGAAAAGTAAAATTTGGAAAAGTTGTTACTTGTACATGTGTTTCTTTGTTTTTCGAAGAAAGCATGCCTTACCACCACTGATTGTACGTTTTCTTCAGTATGTTGGTCAACCGTTGTTTTAAAGCAGCTACCAAATGTTTCTGCATCCACGAATGGTTCATTGTGGCAACAGCCTGCAACCTTCGAAGCCTAAATTGGTTCCTAATATAGACTTTTCATTTTTGTTAGTAAACGTGTGTGGTAGCACTTACATAAACCTTTAGATCAATACAATCATCCGCTTGAATTTTCCAGTCGCTCGGGAATCCCAGCAATAGAACACCGATCAACAACAGTACCCGATGATGATGATACATGATGAGGTAAGTTTGTTCAGAGCATCAGAACTACTGAGTTTACGGTTTGAATTGTTTATTTCATTTATAGAACTACGATTGATCGCCACACGATGTGCAGGATGCGATGAGAAACCACACTGAAAGTATCTTGATAAGTGTGTTTAACGCAACGTGCTCTACCTTGATTCACCAATGAGTTATCATCTAACCCTAAACTAAACGCTTAGCAATTGTCGCATTTGAAAACGCGATTCAGAAAATTTTTGCAAAACTCGATAACAAAAAAAATGCGAAAAGTCGCTATACGTTTAAAAAATAAAACAAATATTATAACTTTGAAAATCTCCTAAGGCTATAACCTAAGCATTTTTTTGTTTGGGGGAAATTTATCACAATTTATAAATTGATTTATTTTAATGGGGATTAGTTGAAATAAGTTTTTTTTTCACTCAAATAATGCTTTAAATAAAAAAGTAATAAACAATAATCAAAAAAATAAAAACATTCTCAAATTTTGAAAATTTCCTAAACCTATAGCCTTACCTTTTTTTGAGTAATTTAGCAAAATTTTAAAAATTGATTTATTGTATTGTCAATTAGTTGAAATACGTTTCTTTAAACTCAAATAATGCTTTAAATAAGAAAATAATAAAAAGTACTAAAAAAATAAAAAAAATACAATTTTGAAAATATCCTAGTCTTTTTGTGAGCAATTTAGCAAAATTTATAAATTGATTTATTTTAATGCGAATAGGTTGAAATAAGTTTCTTTTCACTCAAATAGTGCTTTAAATAAAAAAGAATGAAAAAAAATTAAAAAATAAAAAAAAATCTATAAATTTGAAAATTTCCTAAGGCTATAGCCTTACCTTTTTTTTGGAAAATTTAGCATAATTTAAAACTTGATGATTTTTAATGCGATTTTGTTGAATTAAGTTTCTTTTCAAATAATGCGTAATTTCTTGAAAATTACGCAAAAATCTTCAAAAACCCAATACCATGTCCTTTTCGTGACATTGCGTGAAATCGAAACAAAACCATAAATTAAAGTGTCGCGTGAATTTTTTATTGCATTTTTAGCACTTAACAATCAACTTAAAACTGGTACAGAAGTGTAGTAGTTGTTACTTGGAACACTACAAATGTAGCAGAGCTAACAGAGCAGAGGTGTCAAAGGCAACTAAGGTATCAACTGATATACTTTAATAAATCGTAAAGAAGTCATGTTGCCATGTTGTAGAACTGCACGTTCTACTCCATACTGCTACATAACGGTCTCGGTGGATTGTGGATCAATCTTACTGTATGTACAGAGTGGAACGCCCATTTTAAGCTCATTGCAAATTTTGCTATTTGTCCACCGTTCGGCTGGACAGTTCCTAAAGGTAAATATTGTGATACATTCCTGGAACAGCACCGCAAACATATTACATTTCAACCCCATGTTATACTCATTTGGCTGCATTTCATTCCGTATTTCCACACACTTAGCAATAGCATTGCTAATCATCAATTGATAGTCCTTATCAAATCCGCTAAGAAAGGCAACATACGCTTGTACGTCAATTTCGTTATTGGCCTTGAGATACCCCATATGCCGGTAAGCACAATCTAGAAAACACTAACGATGAAGAGTGCCCATACAAAGACACCACATTATAAACATTTCTTTCGTCTTGTTTGTCTTGTTCTTGTCTTGTTTTGCACGCCATGTTTCTCTACTTACCACCGTAAAGTTGAGCGAGTCCGTCACCATTTCAGTTCTCGGAGGATTCAGTTCACGGATACACATTTCTTCAGCTTCATGGCTGCAGAATGGTTCGTACCGGCAGCACCTTGATATTTCTTCTACCTAAAAGTGAACTAAGCTTTTCACCATACATTGTTCGATGTTTGAACCAAAACTTACATGATCATTCAGAACGATACATTTCTCTGCATTTGTTTCCAATGTTTGTTGATAGAAGACTAGCAGAAAACCTAGCTGTAGTAAAATGAAACGTTTGTACATGATCTTTGAGTACGAATATTATTCTAAAATTGTGCACAATTTATACAAATATTACAGCTTAACACGGGATGTTGAATTAATCCTATCATAAGTAAATTTTGCGAAACCAATTGATAATTTGCATGTCTGGTAGATAAGACATCGCATGCATCACTTCACAACTGAGAGACGAAAACTCACGTCTGAAATGGAAAAACAAAAGATGTTACAGATGGAAAACTAACGAATTGTAAATTACAAGAAATGAAGCAGAAAAAATCAGTAGAACCAATGCAATTTACTTCAACAACAACATCAACTATCCCTACAACTGGAGAACACACAACCCAATAGTATGCCAAATGTGTCAGAGATATGGTCAGAGAGATGGAAACACCACAGAATTGTAAATTTAATTACATACGTTCAAATTGTATTACGGACGTAATACATTGCTTGACCTGAGTCACCATTACTGTGGAAATTTTCCTTCAGTTCTCTCTCTAACCCTTGCATGAGAGTGTTGTCTTGTTCGCGATCGTTATCAATGTTACTGTTCCAATTGAAAATTGGCATGTTCCGACATGCGTAGCTAATGCGCTGCCCTACTTACATAACCGCAACTGGATTCAGTTCTATCAACTTCCGTAAATCGTAGCAAAAAAGCTGTCCCATAAAGCACCGGCCTTGCTCACGTTTTGCGATCAGTTTTTGTACGAACGAGCACCATTTTGCACCATGTGGATGAGCGTGAGCAGTACCTGGTGGGTTGTGGCATTCTTTTGCGTTGCTTCCATTTCCGGCAACAGTGAAGAGTTACTGCGTGGGAAGGAAAATTGCCTGCGACACGATGATTTTCCCAGTCCCAACGAGTGTTGTTCTAAGCCACAGTGGATCAATCGCTATGCGGTTCGTCGCTGTCGGTACATTCATGCGGAGGTTGATGGAAGTCGATACGAACGAGGCTCGGTAAGTTTTGCAACTCAAGTCCAAAAGACGGTGTCTAACACTTTTGTCTCATTTCCGTCTCACCCGACAGTGTGAAGCAAGATGTGGACTGTTCAAGATCAATATGACGATGACCAATCGCATTCAACGGGTGCGAATTTTTCGCCCCCGACTGCAAACACGCGGTGTCGATCAGCATTGGATTGATGTTGTCCTGAAAGCGCTCAGCTACTGCAAACCGAAGCTAACACAGCTCCAAGGCCGTCGTGTTCCCAACGACGAAGAAATGGAACAGTGTGAAGTAGCGGAAGACATTTTTGGCGATTGTGTGCAAGCGCAAATGTTTATGGTATGTATGCTTCAAAATGTTCTTTAAGGAATGAAAATCAAAATTCACTACTTTACAGCACTGTCCACGAACGACGTGGATTGAATCCAGATCGTGTGAATCGATGCGGGAACTATTGGCTACCGGCTGTCCGTACAAAACGCTGGGTGAAGTAGTCGTACTGAATGATGAAGGATATGTCAGAGATGATCGGATAATTGATGATGAGTATGATCGTTCATATCGGGGAGGACGAACGGAACGGCCACGGTACGATTATGATGATGATCGGTACGATCGACGTAGTCAGTACGATCAAACTGCTAGCACCTATCCCAGACGAACAGAGGGAAACCGAGGCAATACCTATGGCACTACTGATGATAGTTATGTGGTTTAGCAACATAAAAAGGAAATAATACCAGTTCAACAACATTGCATCCAACATTGCATGAAAACGTCAAACACGATCGAATTGCGTGGTCAACCTGCTTGCAAAGTGTTTGGAAAAAGCTTTTGAAGCTAAAGTAGTATAGTCAACTATTTTAAAATAGAACTAAAACGAAATAAAGATTCTCAGTTGTTTTTTTGTTTGTTTGCAATTGTTGTTTGTTTTATTTTAAAATATCTGTCAATTATTTTTGCCGTATCCGTGCGCGCAGTGGTTTTATCCGCCATTTTAAAACACCAACATTTATCGCACGCTGCGGACAAACTGCCACGGTCAGCCTTAAGAATACCGCTAACTATAAATAATGCTCAACACTATATGTACAAAACTTCTACCACTGTATGCCTACCGGATGTGCAATGGTTTGCCGCGGCCCCCCGGGGGGGAAAATTCGTACCCAGATCGTGATGTGATTTTTCCTTGTCTTCCTAAAGGGTGAGTAACGGTATAGCAAAACAAACACTTCTAAGTGCCTGGCGATGAGTTTGTTTTTTTTGTTTTGGGGGGAGAAGGAATAAAATACTAGCTTTCTTAGTACCCTTAACAAAAAATCGATCGAGAGTTGTAAACGATGCTGCTAAAACGTATGACTAAGCGCAGGTACAGATAATACAGTTTAAACCTATCTTACTTACGCACACACACGCACACACACTCTATGCTCACATTCGTTTAGTACATTCCTAGTGCATTAGTACACGAACGCTCTGCACTCAATTCATCATTCATTCGTGGCGTTCATTCATTCGGTGAGGTAGTCATTTCGTTCGGGGCTGCCTTATAAACGCTACACGATAAGGGTAGTGCTTTCTTAATGCTTAAGCTTCCTCTGCTAGTATTTACACATGGAGTGTGTACTCCTTCATGGATGCTGTTGGTGTTCGGTGTTCAAACTACTGGGGTCAGTGTGTGTGTTTTTGTTTAATGTACAGACACTCAACAAGGGTACAGGAATGGGTGGGGGGTTAAAATAAATATCAGCTTTTCTACATCCTATCGGAGGGTGTGCTCCATACTACGCACTACTACAAATACTGGGCTTAGCTTGATGTGTACATCTTAAGTTTAGTTGGAAGATTTCCGTGTTGTCACTACTTAGCTCGGGAGTATTCACAGGCCGATGAACCACTCTAGTTCACCCGTTACGCGTTCTTTTTTCTTTATAATATCAGCAATCTCGTTCCTTTTGTTTTGCCAACCACACAGACAGTATAGACAAATAAATACTTCACAATCCTGTCTGCTTACACATACGATGCAACTTAATGTAATAAACACACACACCCACTTAAAAGGCTATCCTTCGCTGCTTCAGTCTGTGGTGGTTGTGTGAAATTAGTTGTGTAGAATTACTGGCCCACGGACACAGGGAGAAGATGAGTTGGTCTGACAACTATTTCCTCTCGGTGTCTTCGATTTACGCGACGCTGGAGATGCATGATGATGCTCTGGATCCGAAGCACTCACTGTGGGATTCCTTCCGTATTGATCACCTCCTAACACGGCGTACCAGAAGATGGAAGGTAAACTGTAGGGCACTTAACGCTTAAGTACGATCTTTTGGCTTGTTTTGGAATGATGAAGCCGACATGTCGGCGATGGTTTTTTTTTTAAACTCCGGCGAAAATGGGTACGGATGAGTGTTACCTTTTGTAACGTTTGTTTACTGGATGCATCCGCCCTGCACGCTACGTCACCTGCTGCGTGAGCAGATTCACCAGCTCGGCATGGTCCATGTTGTTGAGCGTTTGCATGTCGACACCGAGCGCTGTCGCGACCGCATCCATATCGAGCCCGAACGAAGCCAACAGCTCGAGGAACTTCATCTCCTCCCCCGTCAGCGGGTTGGTGAGCGTCGGACAGGAGTGATTGCACTGGGGCCAGCTGCATCGCTCCAGCAACCGCAACGAGCACTTCTTTGGTTCCGCAATGTCCACCGTTTGGGGTGCCCGATTGCGGCCCCCACCCGCACCGCCACCATTGCCACCGCGTGCCTGCCGATTACGGTTCCGATGTCCGTTCAGGCGCTTTTTGTTCTGATTCCGCAGCTTGTGCGGTGCCGCTGGTTCATTCGACTGGGACGCTGTCACTGGCGTCCGGGTCGCGTCTTGCGCCAATTGCGCCTGGCCAGGATGATGCCGGTGGTTGTTACGCTTCGGTTGATTGCTGGTGGGTTTGCTGGTAGTACTATTTTTTGGCATTCGTTCTAGTTTAGGAACTTTTGTGAAACCGAGCTGCGTGCCGGTAGTGTCACCGGAACCGGTACCGTTCGCCCTGCCGGGACCGTTTTGTTTGCGCTGATTTTGGCGCTTGCGCCGCTCCTGCCGTCGTCGCTCTCGCTCCTCTTTGGTAAGCTTCGGACGGGGCGGCCGCTCCGAAGAAGATTCCACGCCAACCGTATCGATCGGTTTCGGTTGCTGTTGCTGCACCTGTTGCTGTTTGTTCTTCCTGCGTCCACCGTTGTGTTTGCGGTGCAGCTTCTGGGGGCTTCGGTTTATCGATCGCCACTGCGACTGACGTTCGTCCGCGTTCGATTGCTCCCAGCAGCGCAGCGCGTCCGCTAGCGAGATGTCATCGATCTTAATCTTCATCCAGTCACGCTTGGTTAGCACCGAATGGCCGATACACGAGGGTGCAAATACTGCCGACACGTTGTTAAGCGATTCGCGCAATGCACCGCCCATATCGTGGATGTAGTCCCACTGCTGCGGTGTCACCGGTGCACCGACACTATCCGCACGCATCTGTGCCTCATCGAACAGCCACTGGAACACGAATAGAGGAGCTGAGCATGGCGAGAGGAGTAGAAAAAATGTAGAATTAATAAAAAATCCTTCATTTTAAGCATTGCCACGGTGGTTGCTTACATTTCAGAGTGTTATAAAGACGATGGCCGAAGTAGCAACGCCACGGTTCCTTGGTGTGTTCGGCAACACAGGCCTGTGGTAATGCACCGTCCCACATTTTCCACCCTTGTCGTACTGCTTCCGAGGCAGCAACAGCACCGGGCGTGTACGGTTCTCGGTCCAGAAACCATCCCGAGTCACTCACACCACGCACACTCACTTTGAGGCCTGTGAAAAATAGGAACAACCATGTGTTAACTCAAAATTCGATCGTTTCTCTTTGTTCGTGTGCATTGTCCGTTGCATACATTTAAGCGCCGGTTTTACTCACAAAACCAGAGCTGTCAAACCCACTTACCTCGTTCGTTCTGTAGAAAGGTTCGCACTTTATCGAGATTCAGCATCACGCCTAGTCCACCCGCAGAAGAACCAGCCATCAACAGATCAGCGCCCTGTGAGTGTCCCAGCCCCAATGGGACCAGATCGGACATTACCTGTCGCACGATCAGCGAACCCATAAATCGCAATCCATCGCGAGTGTCTGGCCGTATTTTCGTTCCACTCCACGAATCGCTGCTACAGTACGGTACAAACACATGGTTCGCATTGTACCAGTACGGGTTCTCGGATGGCAATGCCGACAGGAGGCCACCAACTGTTGCAAAAAAAAATCAGAAAAGTCGTTAGTATGACGTTGCTTCATTTGCCAACGGCACCATCCTTAATCGCTTACCGTCTCTCGTTTCTGGCCACTGAACGGATGTCATCAGGTGACGCTGCTTAAGCCACCTCGTGCGGCACGATTTGTGATCATAGCAGTGCCAACCGCCCTCGAAAAACACAACCCATCGACGAGAGCCGGGCGATTTGCGGAGATAAAATCCAGCCTGCGAACCATCGTTACAGGTAACAGTCCGGTTGGACAGGAACACACGCTTCAGAAGCGGTGGTTGCGCGGACATGCCGTTAAATCCTCCACCTCCGAACGTCGTTTGTCTGTGGCCACCGGACGCATCGAGCCGCTGTATCGAGTTGCTTTCGATCGATATGTTTGACCGGTGATGCCGGCTGTGTGGATGATTCGGTGAGTTGACGTTGACCGATCGACACCGTACGGTGGGTAGCGAGTATGTGGCAATAAGGACCAGTAATGTCACCTATAAAGGAAAAAAAGAAATTGAAAAAAGTACAGAGAAACGTTAAAAACAATGGAACAGTACAAAAGACTACAACGCCCGAGCAGGCGACGAACTTGTCATTTTGTATGGGGAATGCGATGGTTTACGTTTTTTTGAGCAATTTTAATGGGAAAAAAGGAGTTTGGAAATGTAATAAATTGCTACCCATCCATCATCACATCCTTGTTTATTTAGATTTAAAATTATAACACCAGACAAAAATACCTTTTGGGTCATGTTTCCTAAATATATCTACGCAAACCTATACCGGATATGGAAATTTCATCAATTTCCCTATCTACCTGCTCGGTGGGAGCTATAGTACAACATTTGCGCACACCAGGCCTCCAGCCTGGTCGGTGCAGAACAAACGAATACGCACGGCTATCAATCCGTGCCGGCATGTCTGCTATAAACGCCAGGCTCACCGTGAACGCATTACGAGAGAAAAACTTCCTCCCAACAAAAAAAAACACCACACAAAACCACAGGACATCCAGCGCCTGCTATTGCTGCCACTAAAATGCTCCCCCGAACCCCCTCCTCCTCCTCCTCCTCCTTCCCTTTCTCCCTTTATTGACCTACCACCGAGAAGGAGCGAGAGAAAATGGAAAGAAATTAATCCGACTACCGTAAGCCGATGGGTGAGTTTTCGGTAGCAGACGCCATTGGACAATAAATCAATCTTCACCCGGCGGGCGCACAACCGGCACAATGAAGGCCACCGTTACGCAGGCTATGCCGGCACAGGCCGGGCAGACCGGACATAAACAAACGATTAATTTACCTCTGTTCAGTCGGTCTTATCTTTGCCACTCCAATTTATCTACTCTCCCGCTGATCAGCGACGCGGCCACGGCCTTTAGCTCGGCATCACGATCAAAGTGCCGCACGACGCACGTTGCTGGATGCGATACGGAGCAGGGGTAACGGATTCCAGCGGGAGGGGGATGGGGTTGTGTGAGGGAACTGAGAATCGAATATCTTCCAATCGAAATTGGGCAAAGCATCAGCATCGGGTACGAGCGCGAGATCGATTGGGTCCGCAGTTTGCTGCGCGCAGATCACGACACGGATTGGAAGAACACGGCCTCCTGTCAAGGCATCGACGCGAAAACCACTTGCAGCGGAACGCGTGAGTGAAGGTGGGCAACTGGACGATTGTGGTTGATGTGGTCGTGGTGAAAGAAATCAAAATAAACAACTCTTTGCGTTGTTGTTTCGATTTTTTTTTTGCGCTGTACCCACACACGGGACCATTTGCCAGAAGTCGGCGGGAGGTGCGTACAGTGTTTATAAATCGCTATCACCGATCACCGACAGGTCATTAATAATCCACCGACAATGCACCGGAACGTGTGTGCGCCACCGTTTGTTTGATCCGGGGCGTCTTCGGGACGGTTTTGACTGAGGGGAAATATGCCGAATCAAGTCGCAGCACGCATAAGACAACGGGATATGGGGCAATGGACAGTGAGTGCAAACAAACATGTCTACCGTGTGGATATTTGTTCCTGTTTACTAAGCGTCTGGTATGTCTAGCGTGAAGTGGATTTGCTTAAATTATTACCATTTTTGAAGGCGCAACCTGTTCCCTTGTTGGATTACTCACAAGAAATTTCTTTCTTTTTCCGGAACATTCTTATCATTCTTGTGATTATTGGAAAACTGCATACTTTAACATTAGAACATCAAAATTCTACCACTAGCAAAAAGGCTCCGCACTCCGTTTATCTCTGTTAAGCATCTTAAAGGTTGAAATTGGTCGTCCGACCAATGCACCAACCATTTAATCGCCTTCGTCATCCTTCGAGCGAGATGCATTCACGAACACCTTAACCATCTTAATCTACCGGAACCATCGAACCGGCAGCATCCGACCCAATGCTCCGGCGCACCTGGACGCGAGAGCCCGCGCTTAAAGCCACTTCACACGCAGCACACTCAAAACAACCACAACAAAAAAGGCACGAAAAAAAAGGAAGTCTGTTCGAAGAGCCAGCGGGGCAGATCGAGCTGATCGAAACAGTCTCGCTCGAGTTCCCTTTGCTTGCCACCCGAAAGCCACCACCACCACCGCCTGGAGCCCCCAAAAACCTAGCGGCGGGGGGTTGGTGGTAGAAAGGACGGGTGTAAAAAAAAACCGAAGGAACAACATGAATGCCGGTGGGGAGCAGCACCGAAACCGAAACATAACAAACCGAAGATCAAAGAAAAATCACCGACAAAATAACACTCGCTCGCACCCATACAGCGACGAAACGGTCGCACCGTGGCCCGCAACCTGGAAGCGGAAGGGTGAAGGATGCTCCGAATCAAACCCAAAAGAAGTTGGAAGGGGGGGGGGGGGGGGGGGGGAGAAAAAAACCCGGCCACTACGTTCCGTTTTTTGAGCCTTCGTGTGCTAAGCGTGAAGGGAAAACCTGCGGGTAATGTAGCGCGTATGCGGCAGGCCAGAAGAAGGTCAGCGGGACGAAAATGTTCCTTCTCTTCAACGCGCACCAACGGAGGAGGGTGTCCGCTGCACAGGTTAATCTGTTTTTTTTTGTTGTTGTTGCTTACAATCGGAAGCTGAAGTACCGACCGAGTGGGTCTGTAAATGGGCTGCGTTGTACTAACCGCTGTGTCGCACTGCTGGACACCGCGACGACGCATTGCGCGTTGTTATTTTTTTTTGAGCAACATACGCATGAGCTACATGCGTAGAAATGCGATTCATCTTTCGGTGGGTCTTTCACCTGTTCAACCTGCTTCAATCCCTCCCCTTCCTCCCATCCCACCGACTTCAACCCCCCTCAACAGTAGGGGTGCTAAAACGGAAGCGAAACGTTCGGTCGTTTGTGTGAGAGTGGTTCCCTGCGCGTGTGTGTGTGTGTGTGTGTTTTGTCGGTGTTGCAAGATCGATAGCGCTACCATTAAACGCAACTCACGTGGTTTCTGATAAACATGCCGCTGGTGCGAGTGTTTGTGCGTGCCTCTATTATGGTTTATTTATATCCGTTTTCTGTGCGGACGCCGGTTTGCTGGTAGGAACATGGTAGGAAGTGAGCCGTTTCAATCCGGACTGATTCCAATCAGAATGCACACCTCTGAACGATCGAGAAACGATTGGTTAAGTGATGTAATATTTACTTAAAGTTGATTGAGGTAGAGTCAATTAAAAACCCCCGAGCAGCAGATTGGTATTTAAATGTACATTCGGTGGAAAATTGATAACAATTTAGATGATAGGTTAAGATAATTTGATACTTTATCATTTATGGAGGGGTTTTATTTAGCTACTGCTTTTGATACAATTGTGTGCGAGAAAAGTGCATATCGATTATTGATAAAAAAAACTAAACTTTATTTTGTTGCCTTCAATAAAGACCTTAACTTCATTTGCCAGTTACTTTAGCGAATTCGCCTTAAACACCGTCATAGACTCATAACGCCATCCCAGGAGTCGCAATATGTGAGATCTTGTACAGTTTGTAAGATGCAAAAAATTGGAGAAGATTTTCAAAAAAAAAAATACTGAACTTGATTATTCAAACAAGAATTAAATTTCCACAAATTTGAATTCCATCTGTTCAAGGATTCAATAAATATTGATTCATCATGCTGTGGCAATTTTAATAGCTAATTCCATTCTTGTGCCACAAAAAAGCACCGTAAGGGAAACAACACAATAAGATTTCGTTAACTCTACGTTAACAAAGCACTTCCCATAGCAAACGATAGCAAAAGCCCCGAAAAGGTGAAGAAGGTCCAGCGAAGGTTTCCCTTTTTTTCTACCGAACCCTTCCCGTAACGATCGGCTTCCTTTTTCCCACAAAAACGCCCAACGTCCCCCCCCCCCCCATCATTTTCATTTTGTGTAACGAGATTAGCATCCGGACCTTTGACGATGGTCAAACAGGCGGCAACACGAAAGCCGGCCGCCGCTGCTGGACGCTTTTATTGTAAGGCTAAAATTGCACGTAAATTACATACATTTGCACGACCCTGACCGTATATTAGCGCGGCGAGATGCATTTTTGCATCCTCTTTCGTGGCCGCAGTGGGGTTTTGCTTCTGTTTTCTTGCACACGCCTTCATGCAGTACCACGGGCAAAACAACGCACGCCATGACTCGGCTCCCGGGGGCTGGTTAGCCTGTAGTGGCGAAACCGAACAGCGAAAACCCCGGAACTTCAAGCAAATCCGCAAACCTCAAGGGTGCATCTCTCTCTTCCCTTTTCTCTCTCTCTCTCTCTCTATTTCTCTCTTTGCCCTTTTCACACCTTACAGCCGGTACCAGGACCAGGAGGTTGCACGAGGATCGGACGCAGTAGCACGGTTCTGTTTATGAAATTGCCGACACTCTTGCCGCGCTCGTACCATTTGCATTTCGATGCACTTTGGCAGCTCCCGCTACCGATCTGGCTCGTTTTTGCAGTTGGCGGCAAAGTTCAAGGCACACACATACAACGGCCAACAATAAAACGGCAACAAAAATGAAGCAAAAATGAACAGCCGCCACCGTTTCGCTAAAAAAAAAAGGGCGCAACAACAACAACAGGTGCAGACACCGTTCAGTTCGTTCGTTGTCTTCTACTCTCGGTTGCCTACTACTCACTGTCGATGTTGTCCGACCGGACATGTATCACCATTTGGGGAAGAATTTTCCTTGCCCGAAATCAGTTTACTGGAGGAGTTTGGTTTTTCTTTGTTTTTTCATTACATGTTTTGTTCGTTCTAAGCTACTTTTCTGTTTAAATATCGATCACTATTTTCTTAGCTGCTTCATTGTTTGTGCTATGAATTCTTTAAGTTTTTTAAATTTCAAAATCCAAAAGTATATCAGATACCGTTCACGACGTTCTAAATTAGTTGTCTTGACGTTTTTCTTTTACAATACATTCCTTAGTTTCTTAATAAGCCCCGGTTTTTTGCTAAGCGCCACTTATTTGTTTACCTTCGAGGGTTGAATACCATTTCCATGGGGCACACAAAACGGCACACATTTGCTGCCCGGTGCAGTAAAACAATCAAGTGCATCTGGTGCAACCAATTTGCCTTCCACCATTCGATGCATCCTTCCACGCGACCCGTGTTTTTTTTCCCCCCAACGCGCCAAAAGGATGGCAAACGCGTGCGCAAACGTGCGATTAATCGTCTTATAATTGGCCACGCGGTCAGAGAGCTGTCGAGGTAATTATAATGTAATTTAAATAATTTTCCATTTAATTAATAGCTGTCCCGGGAAGAACCGATAGGGAGTAACCGGACCAGCGCAACTAGGCGGCACGTTTGTGTCTTGGTACGTTCGCTGCCATTCTCGTTTTGTTTTCTCCAGTGATTCGTTTAGGTTCTCGCTGGTGCTAAGTTAGGTGTTATTTGATTTTCCACATCGTTAGCGAAATTAAGATCTAGTGATGGGTCCGGATTCTTGTCAAAGGATCGTTCTCACCGGTATAGTTTGGGGCGAACATCAAAGCCGCGCACTTTTTCCAACTGCACCGGATAGCGTATGCAGTCTATTGGATCATCACCGTTTTTGGTTGAACTTTTCGCACGCTGCTACCGTAAGCCGTCCAGAGTTCTCACACGAGTTCCCGAAACCCTTTCATCTCGAACGGCCCGAAATATCATCGTACGCTGCATGTCCAGAGGGTGCATGTTTTTATTCGCTGTTGCGCTTTATTTACACGAAATCGACCCATCCAAAACGGTGGACCTCGGGCACCGTGTTTGATCATACTGGATTTTCATCCCCAGGCTTATGGACTGCATGTACTGTGCGCTGTGCCCGATGAACATTAAACGATCAACATCAAAGACCGGTACGGCGAAGTTCGGTATGGCACGGCGAAAACACAAACGTGCGCGAGCAAAACGTTTCAAAGGGTTTGGCTATTGGTTAGTTAGGCTGAGAACTTCAAAGTGGCGTAAATTATGCACATTATGAAAGATTGCCCGAAATTGGATAATGAAGCGAAAAGCGGCAGGCATTTTAGAAACATGCTTCATCCAGAAGGTTAATCGGTTATTAGACATTCGCTGCTTGAACGATCCATTATGACATCGGTTTGGAGCTTAACTTTATCTTTTCACATTAATTATTACATTTAGCCTACTTCTTCTCCAGGAAATTCTCGGATTCCTCCAAATTTTTCCTCCAAAAATGTATGATACTTATTTTTTACGAGCTTTGTTGGAAGTTCAGCGTACCCCGGAAGAATTTCTGTACATTTTTTGGTTGAAGGAACTCCTCGCCAGAAACAGAAGTCTGTCACTGCCATCCCAAAAACCACGCATAAAGTAGATATCGCTGTACGGGCGACAGTGCCGACGCACGCCCTTGTCAGTCGTTCAAGATCTTGTAATCAAAATGCGATGCCGACAAAAAGACAGCATACTCACGGGGACCGTGGAGTCTCCCGGTGTTTATGATGATAATGATTTTTGTTGTTGTTTCTCCGGGTGCATATCAAGATTGTGATGTCTCGTTCTTCCTCCCCAGGAGGGCACCCTCTTACACTAAGGGGAATTTTTGGCCGCAAGGTTTTCCGGTTTCTTGATCAAACCCCAGAGATCTCCTCACGAAGTAAAGGTTCTACGCTCCAGACTCTTGGGATACAACCTATTTACGGTAGCGTCCTTCGCAGCAGCTTGTTGTTGTTAGTGATTTCTACCACGCATCACACGCGTCTAACTGTGTCGTTCGCGATCGTGAGGCGCCACCAATAATTTCGCTATCGATCGTGCGCTCGATCCTCGATCGATTGGGAAACGGTTGTCAACTAGCGCTAATGATCACACACTGCCGCCGATTTTAATTGAAACATCCTGCCCGACGCTGCGCCCACTGTCGTTAATCATAATCCGTCTAGGGCAGGCTGCGATCTCGGCATTACAGAAAAAAAACATCAACAACAACAACGGGGATACTCGAAGACCTTGGGCGGAGGGCGAATATTATTGAGCCGCACGAGGATCAGATGGTAATGGCGGACCAGTGTGAAAGAGCGATCGATAGAGAGAGAGAGAGAGGGAGAGCGAGAGAGCATCCGCCGTACATCAATTGATGATCAAAAGCGCGGGCAGTAGCGCGTGCTCCTTCTCTCGTACCGTTTTTTTTCACTCACGCGCGCTCGCACGCAGAATTTGTGCCTCTTTTCCAGCCTCTCTCTCTCTCTCTCGCCCAGTGGCTGGTGGCGGTCCCTTTTTGATCTGTGGGCCTCCGGACTTTCCACCACGTACCTGTCTGAGCGCCGGCCAAAGATCAAAGGGTTTCGTTTTATTTTTCCTTCTTCGTTTTTGTTGTGTTTTTTTTCGCAACGGCAGCTCGTTGCGGTGGCGTGCGCGCACGTGCCCTCACATCTTCCCTTTTCTTACTCGTTACGGCCAACCCGCGCCTGCCTCACTTCCACACGCTCGTCTGCTTCGTCTTCCGCTTTCGGGGGCACGTTTTCCAATCGATCAATTTCATGGGCCCCGGCACGGGATGAATTCTTGCTCGCGTCTGGGCGAGGGACCCACGGAACCTCGAGATGAACGAGATGAATAAAACGCGCTTGAAAAGCCGAACCGACTGTGTGTTGATATGGGAATGCAAGGTGGCGAAAAGGGGGGAAACGAAGCGAACTAAATCATAATGGTGGTGGACGAGCAGAAGAGAGGAAGAGCGAGAGAGAGAGTGAAGAAAAAAACATTTCATGGCGGGAAAAGGTGAAAACCGGCAGCCGCAACACAACAAATCGGTAATTATTTCAGCGGAATCGAATCCGCGACCGATTTCGCGGCACGAGCATTTTTCCTTACGTTCCGTTTTTTTATGCCGCCCCCCGCCCCCTGGTCGCACTCCCTATTCCTTCACCCTCCTTTCTCAAAAAAAAAACATTCCCTTTTGTGCGTGACGGTGGCAGCAACAACATTCTCAACGAGCTGGGACTACTACGCAACAACAAAAAAAAAAACGCAGGTAACATCATTAATGATATAATAATGATAGTAAACTGTACCTGAAATTATACATAATTTAGTAATAAGTGACTGTAGGCCGGCGTGTGCCCGCCTGGGCGGCATCTTCACTTTTTCCGAAAAGGGCTCCGGGTGGCATAGTATCGTGATGATGCTCGGTTGAGAAAGCGGACCCCCACAACTAGCCCAAGTTTGCTTTTGGGGTGGAAAAAAGACGTAACAACGAGACACAAAGTCATCAGCAGAGGAAGGGATCTTTTTTGAAATATGTTAGAAAAATGTACTATTTCTACAATTTCCACAATAAAGTATAACCCTCCAATATGTCCAGGTGGAAAAAAATCATATCAAAACAAATACGCTCCAATTGTGATCAAAATTAGAGCCAATACCATTAAATCGATCATATGGTTGCGTGCGCTTGTGTGCGATAAGATGCGACAGTACGCGTGCCTTGTCGTTTATCGCACGCCTACCTTCACTCAATGAAGGGCGGTTTTTTTGTTTTGATCTTTCGAGCCACCTTATCGACCTTAATGTCCGAACGACCGAGCTCAGTTCAGTCGAAGCTATGTTTCATGCTGCGTTTCATATTGATATCGAAAACATAAAGCATCATCATGCTAGTTTTCCATCGTCCCATTTACCACGTGAGTGTAAATTGGCTTTTGCTTGATCAATGTTGACACCTGTTGCAGCAAGAATGCTCTACATCTCGATATGAGCGCGATGTGGTTTATGCAATCGTCTCGACTTACCGTCAGTGCCGTCCAGTGGTTGCTTCTTCGACACCGAAACGCCATTGTTTTGTGGTTTGTGTGGCGCGTTCCGTATGGCCGGTAGAATGTTTTCTTACGCGCACGATAAGGCGCACGCGAGATTCACTTGTTTTGTGTGTGGAATCACCAAGGAATGTCTCCGATAGACATTAAATTAGATCACTTAACAATGCACCTTTCTTTTCTCAACAAGAAAATGTATATTTTACTACACTCAAACGCATCCACTTCATGCTAGATACACTATCTCAGAACTTTCATTTCGTCTAGGTTAGAGAGAAGTGATGATAGATTTAACTTCTTTTTTTGTGGGAACAATTTCACTCATCCCATTCCATTCATGCTGCACAACACTTTTTCGAGGATATCCTTGCTAGGATCATCCAAGGATGGAATCACATTCGCCGACACACGCACGACACTCGCAGAGACACTGTTTATGCTGCGTAAATTTTCACGTATCACGACCAACGTTGTCTTCCCATCAGCAATAGCTTCACCCTGCTGGCAGCACGATCAAAGTTACGGACCCGTTTCAACGCACTCATCACCGTCCGTTTGATTGCTGGCTCAGCCGTTAGAAACACATGTACAACGATCCCGACAACGGGGGAGCACAAATTTTTTTGCGTGGGAAAAAATGAAAATCTTGCTCACTGCACTACGATCACTGGCCAGTATCGCACACCGCTACAGTATCGTAAAACAATTACGCGCGAACAACACTTTATTGCTTAATGCAACTGTTTTGGACGAGTTTTGTAGTGCAAACGACTTGGCTGTTTATTTTTTTTCTTTTCGGTGTACAATTTCCATCAACACACCCTTTGCGTGCTCCAGAGACGACAACCGATCCAAACCGCGGCACTGGTCTTTTAAGGGCCACGCGGTACACGACGGCTGTTACCTTTGCGACTGGCGGAACTGAACAAGTTTGGAAAACCGTTTCGCACCACGGCCACAGCTTCACATCTCACCCGGACGACGTACGGCTGGAAAGTGTGCGAGCGTATCGAGCGGTTCGTTTATGCTCGGCTTCGGAACGCATTTTATGCTGTTCTATGCTGTGTTCGTTTTCGATTGAGATGATCTTTCTCTCTCGCTGGCTCTCGCCGTATCTCACTCGTTCTCTCAAACCGGCGCACACTCATAGCGGGAGCGAAACGTTCTTCCCGTCGGACAAGTTGCTGAAGTGGATGATATGTTCTACGCAGAATCAAAAGGACACTTTTCGAAATTTATTTAGTTTATGATGAAAAAATATTTTTTCTTTTTTATGTTTTTTTTGTTAAAACGAAGACAAAACCTTTAGTCTTTTTCCGTAATGTTTGGGAAATTTTTAGTCTCAAATCTTAACTTTTACATTTGCCCATTTGTTAGTAAATAGGCATTGCTTACCCAACAAATTGAATTTAGGCAAAAGTGATTTTTCAGCTTTTTGACAGGTATAGAACAGGTATAAAACATTTTAAGCGATGCTACAGGTACGTTGATTTGATGAAGCCTGAAATGGGGAATTTTCAAGGTAAAATAAAACAAATATGAAAAACCCAATGGAAAAGCCGCTAATTGTGGAACGGAGAAGTTAAAACATTAAAGTCATACCAATTAGTCTAATCGTTGCGGGGAATTCTAAATCTAAAAATAAAATTGTACAAAGCAATGGTAAAACTAAACCTAAGGAAAAAAATATAGCCTAAAATATAACCTAAGGAAAAAAATAATATTTTGTTTAGGGAAAAAAAATTACAAAATATTCAAAAGAAAAGTTTCGTTGGTCTAAGTTTATATAGGGTCAACTAGACAATTCCCCCGAAGCTAGAGCAAGTGACACAAATAAGTTTAGCAATTAAGACAATTATGGCAGACACTCTCTAGGAAGAACTTATGCAGAGGAAAAGAAAAAAAAACCTTCCAAACTTCTATCTTTATGTAGTAGCATTACAATGAATTAGTTTGTTTATTTTTCTTCCCTTGTTGTCATTGTATCAGGGTGAGTAGTTTATCTCAATAAGAATTGGCGCGTGATAACTACACGACTGGTGACAGTATGTCTTTAATGAACAAACAGCACACTTTGTCCGTGGTGAAGCCACGCAACGCTGTAGAATCGTCTTCTTTCACCTAGCCAGTTTGCCATAAATTTGCCTAACTGATCAAATCTGATAGTAATTAAACGATGCCCCGTGCTTCATCCTATAGGTAAGTGGCGTTGTGCACCTTAATGGGAGGGGGTTAAGTCCACATTGTAACCTTCAAAATGGATGTATCAGCTGGAAGATAAACTATTTTCCGAAATGGCTTACCGACAGCCTTGGCAACACCGTACCGAATGCACCTGAATGCATTACCTCAGCTACAACAACAAAAAACCTGAGGATGCACTCTGGGAGAAAGAAGAGATACAAAAACAAAACACATTTGGATGGAATGATCAACACAAAGCCGGTCGTAGAACGTACTTTATAGCCAACCAATGCATCAAACGTGCATTACTCTCGCTCATTCGCCCCCGCCCAACCCCCAAAACATACCCACACACAGTAGGGATGGAGTTAGTCCCAGGGCGCAAAATGGTGCTCATGTGGCTCAAGCTCCCTCCGCAAAAGGCGGCATGATAAAAAAGGCCACTTTATGTCTATTTTATATATATTAATTAATGGTGATGATCATCGTTAAAAAATTTAAACCTCATCCCCATCATATCCGTTCGAGCGATCGTTTGAGGCGTACCGCAACCGGTACCGGTGCCCGAAAAGGATGGACATTAGGGGTTGGGGAGGGTTGTAAGAGGGTTGCAACGCACCCCCCTCCCCTCCCCAATTCGAAAAGGGGGTTGTCGGGAAAAATGGTTTCCCGCAGTTGCATCCACCAACGTTGCAGCGAGGCTTAATGTACCAGATGATCGCGCGTGTACGCCTCGTGCGAGAATGTAAGCGTTTGGTCGGCAAACGCTGTTGCTAATGAGCGCACATGCACCGATCACACCCCGCCCCGGGGTGTTGGACGGTTAGGTGTTTTCCCTTACATGGTTTTGGGGGGAAAATGGTGATCGGGCGGTCAGTTGCAACCCGGCCTGTTTTTTAGAATTCTTCAACCCTTAGTAAGGTGTGCAGTTTTCCCTTTATTTTGACACAAATATTCGCATTTCACATTTATTTATGATGCTGACCAGTCTGCAAGCGGTTAGGCGTAACTTTATTTCGTCCCATCGGTTCGGTTTGATGGGGAAATATATGGTCTGTTTTATTATTTTTAATTCCCATCCGTTAAACCGTCCATCGAGCTGGCTATAATCCGGGTTGTAATGCGTTTTTAATGTAATTTTCATTTAAATCTAGCTACGTTCGCTGGTCCGGGCGGATGAGTGGATGCGGTTTGAAGGAAACCTCCAAAAACCGATTTGGAAAATTTTGACTACCGAAGATTATAACTCCTTCCCTTGCTGCTTCCTAGCGCGTCGCTTTATACCCGTGTGTCGAAGCACAAATGATGCTAATAATCTTCACCCTCGAAGCAGCACGTCTCGCCAGTGCCACAGAACAGAAGCCCGAAGGCTTAGCGTTTCGAGAGCTGCACGGAGTTGTCCGGCACTGGTGCTACAGGTGGGTTTTTGAGATGCGGTTTGTTTTTTTTTTGTTGTGTGTTGGGGGATTATTGTAAAGCTTGTCTCTCGTTTTCTCTCCGTCTGCGCATGAGAGTCATCGCGTCAAGTTTATCGCGACCGTATAAAATGGCTTGATGAATATACAATCAACTACTAGTTTTACGATTTAATTTATGCTCCTTGTGGTGCCGCCAGGATGGTGCCGGGCTAGGTATCCGCGAGCGGGAACTACCGTCGTCCCGTGTGGCCTTCGGATGGTCGATACTAACACGTGGTAAACTTTAGGGTAAGTAAGCAGCAGGCGTACAAGAGATCAGGTAACAGAAAAGGTGAAGAAAATTTTGACAATTTTCAAAAATACCACATATTAAGTACAATGATCGGTCTATCCGATCTTAAAACATGCAAAGGATGCACCAACGATGTTCTCTTTCGAAGCTCTTTTTAATTCCCACCTGAAACATTAAGCTCATCGTTGTTTTGGCTAATATTTTGCCGCATTTCTAACACTTCTACTTCATCTATTTGGATGTCAGATCAGCATCCACCACCGAGTGCCGCCCGATGCTGCTGGCCATCATACCTGATCGGTTCCTCAAAACTGGCGAACTGGCAGCAGCGCGTACAGATAACAGAAATAAAAAAAAATATATAATCACACACAGACACACACCTCATCGGACCAAAACGAGAGCAATCTATAGTGGACGATGATTCAAAAGGGAATCTGGAGGATGGGGGGGTGGTAGGAAGGAAAGGAGTGGATGAAGAAATGCGCCGAAATACAAAACAGGTCGTTAAAATGAAATAGTAATATTGTATAAATGAGACGAAAAATGAGTCCGTCCTTCCAGTTCCTATCCATCCTGTCCCCGCATCCTCATCATCCTTCATCACAACCACCACCACCACCGCCCACCCATCCCACCCAGCACAAGGCATCCTAACCATCCCACAGACGTGCGTGCGTGTCGGCTGCCTTTTTTTCCCCCTGTATCGGGCGGCAAACTTCAAACGGCTCCGTTGTTTACATAATAGTGGTCTTTTGATACGGAAACAATAGACTGACAGGATGAAAGAAAAACCGCCGCCAACAACAGCTGTACTAAATCGCTCACCTTGTTTTTTTTTTCTACACCGCCAACTCGTTCTCTCTCATTTTCTTCTCTCTATTTCTTCTGATCATTTTGTGTTGGGTGGTTGTTGTTTTTTTTATCTTTTTTTTTTCTTTATAATTCTCTCCTTCATCTCATTTAGCTCTCTTTCTCTTCAGTTGGTTCGTTGGTTGGTTTCTTTCATTTGTTTTGTATTTTTTTTTTTAGTTTGTTCACTTTCCTTCTGGCCTGGCCTGATGGGCCCCCGGGAAGAGGAGAAACGATTTTACGCTTTTCTCCAAAGTTGCTGATGCCTTTCCTTATTTTGTTATCGTTTTTTTTGCTCTTCTGTTCGTCAAGTTTCATTTTCCTTTCGCCGTTTGACGTTAGTTTGAATTATGTCTACCTTTAACTAGACGTTTTTCTTAACTAAATTGCAATTTCCACATCATTTGTTAGTGAAAATTGGAGGGGGAAAGTAACATTGCACCTTACTGTTAAGAGTAATGGGGAATATTTACTTTCATTTATATTTTTCATTTTTTATTTCGCTTTAATATTTTTAAATGTCTTTTCACATTCTTTTAATGTTTATCGTAGTTCTTCAAGCTTTTCTACAAACAAACTCTATTAAAATATATGTTATATTCTTTTTACGAATCAACAATTATAATTTTAGTTTTGTTCTATTTAATATTTTTGGTTTTAGTTGTTCTTTCATTTTATTATCTCTCTTCAGTCAGGTTTTGTATTAAATTCATTGTCATTTCATTTTTATTCATTTTTCTAAGTTTTTTTTAAATTGAATTTTTTGTGTTTTACAAAATTTAAGAACCAATCATTCGTTTATAAATTCACAAAACTTCTGCATATCTCACAACAATGCCAAATAGTTCTATGCACAAGAATGTTAATTGGATCGCCTGGAAGACCACCAAAAACGTTCGATCAAGAAGGGCTAATTACAGCTTCCGATCGAAACCGCGTGCCTTACCGATATTCCAACAGCTCGCGTTGTCTTTCGCGTTTCGAGCACCTTAGAAACCTCGTTAGCGCTGCTTCAACGCCCGAAAGAGGATATTACAAATTAACCGGTACATCCCACCAAAACAACAACAACAAACTTCCCTACATGCGTATGCCCACCGATTGCCTTGTATCTCCATTTGCTCGGAAGGGCACGATAATTGCTTGAACGCAAAAGCGTCGGTGCGGCCAATTTGCTCCACGAGCACCCAGGACTGGAACATCATCGTGGCGTCATCGTCCACCAACGGGAAGAATGCCCGAAAACCTTCTCAGCTCCCGATCTTTCGATTGATCAATCGTCAATTACATGCCCTACCGGTACCTTGTCCGCCTTTCCACCCGTTACACTGTACGGTGGCGCTTAACGCCAGCGTGTCGGAAGCGACGCTTAGCACATTCCACGCATGCCAACGCAAATAGTTTGCCCACCTTGCGTCCCTCAAACGCACCAAGTGTCGGTCGGAATGTTGGATGTTTTCCGGTGTGGAGAAATTCTTAAATCAAAATTTTCGTTTTCCTCTGGGACCGATTTCCGGTGATAATTGACGTCGTACGGGGAGGATGGACTTCGGGGCCAAGGGAGAGCATAGGAAAATTCAATTATGTGGTGCAATTATAGGGCTGTACGTACTTATGGGTTTGTTATCGTTAGGGCGCAAGCGTTGATCGTGCGGCGGAAACGAACACGATGGCGTCATGCATTTTTGATCGATCACGAACACTGACAGGATCGTAACAGGATGTTCCAATACCGTGGGAAATATAATATTTCTTGTTTAGACCATATGTAGATCTGATATTTTATTTATATTTTAATCCTCAAATGATGATGAAATGATCGTCCTTTTGCATGCGAAACACTCACAAATGCAAGAACAGCTATTCGCGGCTGTTCCAATTCACTGGTCAGTGGCCAATCCAGCCAACTTGACTCCACTGCTCGCACCGAGATAGAGATTGAGTCTCGACTGCAGCTGACTTTAACGCGATCCCTGGCTGACACCGAATCCGTCCAATTGCCGGGGGACTTCCTAATGGGAGTATGGCCCCATCGCCCCGCTACCGACATCTTGCGGAGTCCAGCAGTTCCGATTCGTTTTCGTTCCGTTCCACTTCCAACCGTGGACATGGTTTTAGGGCGAGTTCGAAGTTCTCCGCACTCTGGAGCTGATTCGTTTGCCGAGCGGAGTGAGAGCAGCAGTGAATTTTTGCCCCCGTCGGCTAGTTTTCCTTTGATCTTGAAAATGGCGTGTGCCCCGTTGAATTTATACCTTATTTATTCGTTCCGATACTGGCTGAACCCAGCCGTACAGCCACCGAGCATCACCAGAGCAAAGCGAATTGAACAGTTTCGGGAAGTGAACAGTGAAATCAGATTCCGTTTGGTGAAATGGATAGTTAATTATATTGCCACTTTCAGAATATTTAGTTAGCTAAAGTCGATTCTGTTCAAAGATTTCCCAATTTATGCTCTGAAAAAATTGAAAATGTGTGAAAATAAGTTCCAAAAAGTTTGATGAAATCCAGTTCTAGCTCGACACATTCTAGTTTAACAAAATGAACAAAATGAAACAATATCTAACTAAATTTACCTCTCTCATTTTATGTCCCCTTGCATCTCTGCTATAAACTTATCAACTCACTATGATCACTGAAAAGTCCCTCCCGAAAGGTAGCTTCTCCAACACGTTACCGACGTTCGCTCAAATACTCGCTCTCGCTGGCAAATGGTGTGGCGCTGCTGTTTCGCTTGCCCGGGCAGGCAGTCATCAACAACGGTCCCAACGACACCCAGCATCACCGATTGACGGACACGCGGCGAAGGAGAAAACCGCGGTCGCCTCACCGTGGTCACCGTGCGGCTAGTCGCAGCAAAGCAGTAAAACGAAAGAACCCGCCAAACCGAGCCGCCGTTTTCGTCGCATTCGGTCGACGGCGTTACACGGCGGCGGGTGTAACGAGGTTACGGGCGGACGCAACAGAAGCAATAGTGTCGGCCTTAGCAGTCATTTCGACTGCTGCGGTGCTGTGACTCGCGCGACCGGACGAAGAGTGACGATCGGTTGATGCGGTTTTAATGCCCGCCGTACACGGCGTAGAATACGGCCGGGCCCGTTACGGACCGCGGATGATCCGGAGCAGGCGGCGAACGACATCGGCGTACTTGCGGTGCGGTGTGCGGTGGGAAATGATTGTGCATAACTTTATCATTGTGACCGTTTCGGCGTGCCTTTGATGTTGGAGCCTCCGTTCCGGTCCCGTACCTTGTGACCTACCTTCCCGTGCCCCTCCACCCGCCTCACCCTGCTCCGAAAGTTCCTGAAGGGGAGCATAAGGGGAAAGGGGTGGGGTCTTGTGACTGGGGGAAAGGAGACTCGTCGTAAAGGAGTCGGAAGCATAATATCCCTTGGGGCTGATGATGGCTCGCTTAAACTGCCGCAGGGACCGCAAAGGGGCCGGGCTCAAGAAATTGACCGGTTTAATGTTGTTTTATTTCTCGCTCGCCGATTTCACCCAGCTTCGGTCCAACCTGTAACCTGTAGCCCCCCTCTCCCCCCCGTCTGTTGGCCCACCGTGTACCGGCGGCGTTCGGTAACTGCACCGACGAGCCTGTTGATTTTATTAATATTGCCTTTTTTACTGCCTGTTCGCCCTCCAGAACGGGCGAGACGAGTGCGACGGTTCAGATCTTGTGTCTTGTGCCTGGCTGCGGATGGCGGCCAGGGAGAGGTTGTACATTCGCGCCTTCTGGTCCTGCAAGTGGCAGCTTTCGGATGCATTTATGATGCTGCTGATGACGATCGTGATGATGATGATCGGGATGTTATGCGCTGAGGCTCTCACTTTCCCTTGGTGCATTTCAGATATTTCTGTTTCTCTCGCTCCCTCTCTCGACGGATGGTTGGTTCTTTGTCGAGTACGCTTTTAGTGATCCTTTCGGCCAGGAACTCATTAGAGGATCTGATTTAATGCTACTGCTTGTTTGTTGGTATGTTCGCATCCCGACCTANTTCAGATATTTCTGTTTCTCTCGCTCCCTCTCTCGACGGATGGTTGGTTCTTTGTCGAGTACGCTTTTAGTGATCCTTTCGGCCAGGAACTCATTAGAGGATCTGATTTAATGCTACTGCTTGTTTGTTGGTATGTTCGCATCCCGACCTACAAAACTTATTAGGCTGTTCTCAGGGAACTGTAAATAAATTGGAAAATTGGGACATCCTTCATAATTTTCGCACACCACATCTGAGGCCGGGTAATGTTGAAGTCTTTCAACTTTCAAGTCTAAGAAGTTTCAAAACTTGGAATTCTCCATTTTTTCCACTTCAGCTACCTATTCTTCAACAAACGCTGTCAAATCCTTCATCGATCTTGCATCGTCTTTACTTCTGTTTCAATCCACAATATTTTTTTCTTCTGGCCCACATTAATGCTCATGCTATCCTGTCCAATTCTTGACTTTTCCCTCCCCTCCTCACTCCTACCCCATCCCTAACAACTCAAATACAATCCCGGCTAATGCTGTGGCACCGACCAACATGTTCTCTCTCTCTCTCCGTCTCACACACAACAACACACTTTCTTCCAGTTCCACTGTCCGTTACAGAGATCCAGTGGCGCGCGTAGTACGGTAGCTCTAGTGACTAAATTGCTTCTGACATTAAGATTATATGTGTATACATATTACCTCGTTTGGCTTACCGCCACCGAAACCATCCGAGCGGTGTCGAGTAAAGTGGAGTGTAGAAAGTTGTTGCCTCAGTTGCCGGACTGAACCCTATTTTTTTTTGCTTTGTGTGTGAGTGTTGTTTTTTTTCTCTCCTTAACTTCGTTGCTCTGCTGCTGATGGCTGATCATCCTTCCATTTTTTTACATGGGTTTTTTCTCTGCTTTTTTTTACTGTGATATTTCTTACTGCCGAACGGTTGAGTAAAACCGGTGGCACAGGCGATACCCGACGATTGGATTCGAGCCACCATCAAATGGGATCGGTGTCGGGATACCAGGACGCAAAAAGAAGATAGATTGTGACGTACTTGGACCCGAAAAGTACATAACTAGAAATAACTTACATTTCTTCTTAACGATCACTTTAGATAATTCGATTCATTATGTTTTTTAATTATTTTCAGAAAATATATTTCATAATTAATAAAATAATAAATAAATAAATAATAACTAATAATAAATAATAAATAATAATAAATAAATTAGGGTCGGCCCGGTGGTGCATGTGAAAAACGGCGCCCGTCTACACGGCAGGACCGGGTTCAAATCCCATCCGGACCGTCCCCCCGTAGTATGAACTGACTATCCTGCTACGTGGTAAAATATGTCTTGATACGGCCAGGCCGTTCTAACCGAGAAAAAAATAATAAAATTAATATCGATTGATAAAATAAACCATAAAAGACAAGTAAGTAGAACAAAGAATGGTAACAATAAAGAAAATATTAGTACGATTTCTGTTACATTTAAATTAAATTCTTCCTTTCCTCCACTAAAATCTCTGCCACTAAAAGTTTATAAAAGAAAACGAAATATCAACTACCATCGTCAGTTACTGTTCGGTCAACCCACACGCCTATGCATAACACCAAACAGAAGCCGACACTTGCGGCAAGTGCCAAGAGAGCAACAAAAAAAAAGCAGACCAGCAGCAGGAACGAGCATTTGTGGCTGCTTCCCGCCTTACGCACCAAAGGAAACCAACCGAGAGCCGGACAGGTTATTGCTGTGACTGGAACGAATAGGAAAATGACCGAAAAGAAGTCCTACGGGCCGGTCATTTAGATCCCTTGTCCCGGTACGGTATAAGGTGTGGAAACGGGCATGCGGAAAGCAGCTAAAGCGCTTACAGCCATTGCCAGCAGTGCCGCAGTGCGCAGGATGGATTCGATACACTTCATTGATCGATTGGTCGCATACGGTGACGGTGATCAGGCGGTGACCCATACCAGCCAGCCAGCACAAGTCACGGGACATTAGCGGGCCGAACCTCAGGTGGTGGTGACTCGCCCACCAAGAAGGAAGATACAACCGATTGAACGTGTCGAGACTAGCGGCGATTTAGAGTCACTGGAGAGCTTTTCCATGCTGCTGCACCCCAGTTGGTTCAGCCCAGGAAACCTAGAAGCGTTCACAACGGGATCAATCAGCAGGGCCGAGAGAGGTTCCAGTGTTTTTTTTTTTCTTCTTTCTCTCTCTCTTTTGGTCGGTGAAACTAATTATGTAATGCATACTTGATGAGCAAGAAGTTCCCCTTTTAGTTATTTCGGTGGAGTTCTAGAAGCAGCAACGAAAAAAAAAAACACATGGAACAAAGCGGATGACGATCAGGTAAAGGACGACGATACCTGTCCGACATCCGATACGGATTGTTGGACAAGGATCGTTTATGAGTACGGGCGTGCATCGTGGGTGGTACAGTGTGACGTAGACGTGATCGAGTCTTTGGCGGTATTCACTTTTTTTTGGAAAATTTTGACCCTTGATAATTTCATACATACATCGATTCGATGCGCTGTCAACGGTCATACGAGTGCGTTGGAGATTCTATTTGAGGCGATGTCTGGGTTGTCACTTTGAATGCATCATTTGGTACGGATTGTTACGACACCAGTTGTGATAAAAGTATTGCTTGAATTTGTTAGCAATTGTTTTACAAAAATGTAAATCTCTTGGCTACAAGGATTGCAGTAGAATTCCTCTGAATATTGAAATCTGAAGAAGAAATCCGAAGTTGAATCGCTCAGTAATATCTGGAGAAAAGTCAATGTAGCCTCAAATAATGAAGTTACAGACCAAAGAGCAGACTTATCTCATACAATATTGGATATCTCCCACGTCTAAATACTCAGAATAGAACGATAACCTCCCGAATTCTTGGATTTCATGGAATTTCGCTTTATATTCCATCACAAAACCATTATTAATTCTTTATTACCCCATCACTACATGCTTAGCAATTGTCGCGTTTGCTAAGGCTAAGCCTTAGGATTTTTTTTATTTTTTATTTATTTTTTATTTATTTTATTTTTTTTTGTTTATTATTTTTCATTCTTTTTTTATTTAAAGCATTAGTTGAGTGAAAAGAAACTTATTTGAACCAATTGGCATTAACATATAACAAATTTAAAAATTTTGCTAAATTGTTCAAAAAAATGGCAAGGGGTAAGCCTTATGAAATTTTCGAGTTGAAATTTTTTTTAATTTTTTTTCTCATTTTTTATTCTTTTTTTAATTTCAAGCATTATTTGAGTGAAAAGAAACTTATTGCAACAAATTCGCATTAAAATAAATCACATTTATAAAATTTGCTACACTGCTCAAAAATGAAGAAAATTTTACATTTTCTCAAACAGGGTATGGAATTTGGTTCCTCTAATAACTTCTGGCACGGACATCTGAGGGCCGCCTCAGAATGGTCGTCCAAGAAGATAATGTAGCCATTGGTGCCATCTACCGACCACAGGTTAAAGATTGGCGATTCGTTGGATATCGACTGAGTTATAGGCAAAACTTGGTGCAAAAATGAAACTTTTGAAATATTCAAATTTTAAGAGTTTTTTTTATGTTTTATTAACTTGTTGTTTCTTTCTTTTATTTAAAGCATTATTTGAGTGAAAAGAACCTTATTTGAACCAATTGGCATTAAAATAAATAAACTTATAAAATTTTGCTAAATTTACCAAAAAAAAACTAAGGCTGTAGCTTTAAAAAAAATTCAAATTTATAGGATTTTTTTTTGGAAAAGTTCACGAGATGAGAATTTTTCGAATGAACAGCCATTCTTCTGTTTTAAAAATAGTATTTATATTCACAATAATTGTAAACAACACGTACGTACTTAAAAAAATGACAAGGCACTAGGTTTTTTTAAACTTTATAATATTTAATGACACTCTATCGATCTAAGTTTTGAATTTGTATTTGTTTACCTTGTTATTGCCAGCGAAACCGAGCTATCCTGGCCACCATTACAGAAAACTGTCGTGGCGTCAAGTCGCAAATTTCTCACCTCATTTTAAGGATGTCAATCATTGGGCTGTTTAACCCACTAGTGCATTCCAATTTTTACATCGATCTTGCTAGCTATATAGTGCTAAGGATCAACCAAAAAGATTACATTTTGCTTCTTAACGCCAAGCGGACGCAAAAATCCATCAACGGAGCGGAGGAATGCCTTCCTTTTTTTTGCAAAACGAGACCCAATCGACCGGTGGAACGCGGTCGACAATGAAGGGGCGGTATGGTACACACGTTTATGCTCTCCCGATACACAATAACGGTCGAGCATAACAGCGTATTACACATAAAAATACTACACGTACACACGCTAAATAATAATGAATATACACCGACAAAGTAATAAACCAATTACGAAAAGATCAAAGAAGCCGCCGGACTCTCCGACAGAAGGGAGCGAGAAAAAGTTTTCCACCTTTCCGTTCCGTTCCGAACCGCAGCCGCTTCCACCGAGATGCTCTCCGCTGTGGTTTCTCTCTTTCTCTCCACTTATTTGTGAGGCCCTTATTTTTTTCTTTGCTTCGAGCCCTTGTCCTTCCGCTGTGCCTTGTCCCCGCGGCACAAGATCGNACCAATTACGAAAAGATCAAAGAAGCCGCCGGACTCTCCGACAGAAGGGAGCGAGAAAAAGTTTTCCACCTTTCCGTTCCGTTCCGAACCGCAGCCGCTTCCACCGAGATGCTCTCCGCTGTGGTTTCTCTCTTTCTCTCCACTTATTTGTGAGGCCCTTATTTTTTTTCTTTGCTTCGAGCCCTTGTCCTTCCGCTGTGCCTTGTCCCCGCGGCACAAGATCGATTCTTGAGTCTTGGGCTCAACAACATAGCACGGGAGAGGAGAAAAAACGGCACCCCGAAACACACACGCCGATTCACAAATGTGTCGGTCGCCGATACGCGTATGCGGTAATAACAATATTGCGTGTACCGTTTATCTCGTTCGCCTTACCAGCCTCTACGAACCATCGTGGGCCACTTAAACCAGACTCTCTTCCTTTGCTACGGTGTGCGGGGTTTTTTTTTGGCCCAGGATGCTCGGTGTGCATCGTTTATGGCTAATGCCATAATGCCACCTAGCCAAGCGTATGATAATCGTACTTTTGGGACAGTTTTTTTTGACAAACAGCGTTGTGATTAAGACTTCCGTAGCGGCGGAGGAGTTGGATGTTTATTCGAACAACATCATAAACCAAGCTGTTTACCCTGGCAGCGTTAGTAAGGCTGTCATAAAATGATCGTTTGAGCTTCTTGTACAGTGCATCATAATGGATTTTTTTTCCTAAAAGAGTGTAAATAGAAAAAAAATTAATAGAAAAAACCCAACTTCACGGTAAGACGGCTTCTCCCTGATACGCGTACCATTTGCCATCTTGAATAATCACTTCCATGTGTGTTTCACACCCAAGGATTTGTATTTTTCGTACTTTCACTGTTTTGCATTGACTGTGAGTTGCATTCCTGCCTGCAAAGAAGGTGAAAACTTCGTCACATTTAGCGGTTCCAATCCGGAACCGTCCGTGAAAAAAGCTTCCGACCCCTTGGCAGACCCACCAGTAAGCTTTGTGTCGAGGATAATCGCCCCGCAGCCGACAAATCCTTCCGTAAAGCCCTACACTTTTGGTTTCAGGGTTAACTTTATCCTTCAGCCTTCACCGCCTCCTGTCGGCGATACGACGCGGTAGGGCCATTCGGGGCCTGGCCACTGAGGGAGACATTTAAATTTCCCAACATCAAAGACGTTCCGCCGCCAGGCAGGCCGACACTTGAGGCAGTTTGTGGCGGCTTTTGGAACAAAACGTACGAATGGACTGTGGCAACATTGCGACGACCTGCGACCCGAGCTAGCAGCTGCGAACATTAGCAAATGCCCGGTGCCATCGAGCCGAGACACGGCCTAAAGACACCTGAGCGGTGATAAACCTCTAGGGCGTCTTGCAAGCGTAGAGAGGGTGGTAGAAAATTACTCCTCGGGTCCCCGCGGGTGGTTATCTCTAGCCCATACCAAGCCGCTGCGTAAGGTACGCTCGGTGGTAATTGTCTAAGATCGGATCTCCCGCCACGACCACCCAGGCAGCGGCATCTTCGTCTGCAAGTGGGAATTACGACAAACAGTGCTCCCTCGTCGATCGCGGCCAAGTGGGCTAGGGAAACCGTTTTTCCCAGCGTTCCTTCCGCTTCAGGGCCCTTAATCGAGTGTTTCCGCTCTAGTGTGTGTGTGCTTCTCCAGAACGATTATCTCATTTGCCGCAGACCGACGATCCGGTGGAAAGAACGTACCGCAAAACCCTCGGGATCTCGTGGGGAAATAAACAAACTCCACACGGGCCACGGAGAAGTGCCTCAAGTTCCGGTGCCGGCCGCGTGCTTGTGTAAAGGCGGAAGTAAGGCGGAAGTAAAAGTCGGAACTATCATTAACGATCGGTGAAGGAAGCTGCGGTCACGTCGCTCCTTCCCTCCGCATCCAGCCGCGAATGAAAACAAAATATGAAAAACCCGACCAAAAAAAAAAAATAACAACAAAACAGAAAAATCGCTTAAGCCGACGATCTTGACTCGCAATAGAAAGAACAAACGAAACCAGCAGAGACGAGTCGAGCGAGCGAGAACGGGC
>CM028127.1:13647196-13709853 GCA_016254315.1 Anopheles parensis
AACCCATGTGATACATAGTGTAGCAACAATGCACCAATTGTTGAAACGTTCGTTAAGTGTTGTAAGTGTAAAGGATAGCTGCAAGCGATGGGTGCTACCGATGCAACAGTTTTTACACACGGCAAGGCCAAGCTTATCGGGCGAAGCTAGCGGTAACCGGTCGCAATCTTTGGAAACCACTCCGTCATCACCGGCAACAGCATCGACAGTTGATAGTGCTGATAAGGTGAGCTAACGAGGCCGGTTGAGGATACGCAAACATTTCGCTCTTGATTGGAAGCATCTTGAAGCGCAAATACGCAATGTTTACATGCGGCATTGAAGAAGTGGAAATATTTGCATTCAATTTTAGTTCGGATAGCGGCCAGCTGAGGTCGATAGAATAGCGTCGTGGTAGATGGACGGACCTAAAACCATCTCGCAATTCATACGATCGAATCCGGTTATGTTGTAAAGACATGCCAAGCGAACCTGTACGATGATCTGGCAGATAGTTGGACGAAATAGGAAAATAAAAGAAATTGCATTGAAACGATGACGTAGAAGGTAATAGTCGTTAGTCGAAATGAAGCATAAACCAAGACCGTAATTTTATATCAGTAATAGAAAATATCAGTAACGAACTAGGTCCTTAGAAGTCATACGGCCTTACGCAAAATTCATCGTCCAACTTCAGTTGTTTCTGTAAGTTTTCTTTCCAAACACTTAAAGCAACACTACCTTCAATGATTTCGAAAAATTTTAACATTATTAAAGTGCCTCATGTCAACACATGCAATGAATCATGAGTTTGCAAAAAAAAAAACACCCGTCCACAAAAGCTTTCAGACATGTTGACGAGTATGGTATTAATTGCAATGCAAATGAATATAGCGTACAGATGCCATTTATCTCCCCTGCTATCACTAACAGTGGAAAATGTTTTTTTCTAGATTTCATCCTGAGTTGCTTTTTTCCCTAGTCGTCAAGCACAGACACACACCCCACCCAACCACACGAGAATGGTCCCACTTACTAAACGAGCCAGATGAGTAAATTGTGGTTTCATTCAATTAGACACTGTTTAGCGAACGAATGCTAAAGAAAAGCTGATCCAAATTGTTGAAACTTGTTACCAATCTGTTCTCGGTTCGATACAGCAGTAAACATCAATATTTACCTTACTGCAATGAGGCTAAAATCGATGCAAAAATTAACATTTTAGGTGATAAAAATAGAAATACATTCGCATCTCAATGCGTGGTGGGTTTTTTTTACCGAAGCATACAATCGAAAAGCATCCCCCGGGAAAAAATATCTCCTAACAAAATAAACAAACAGTAATATTGCAGAACACTTTCCAGAAGAACACACCACTAACCCTGACCCTCAAAATAGATGTTCAAAACAACACAACGTAGATTCAAAATTCGGTCACCACCGTAAGCGGCACATAATGCTTGAAGGTTGCAACGAAAACATTAAACGAAATGTTCCACTGTGTTCGTGAAGTTTCCAAACATCAGAAGCTGCCGGATTATGTAGTGGGACAAATGCGATGTACATGCGTAGTAACGGTCTTTGCGTAGCCTGCCGCTGGTCACGTCTTCACTTTCGTCCCGAAACGATGTCCCGCTCACACACGCATTTTCTTTCGCACGGTTCCAAGTTCTTTCTCGCCTCTATGCGTCACACAACAACAACATAACGAGCATAAAGCATTAGCGGGACGGTGTGTGTTTTGGGTATGTTGGGCAAGCGACCGGATGCCACACTGGTGTGTGCGTGCCATTCACCCATGTTCAAGCTGGTATGCGTACGTGCGATTCCGCTCGTTGTTTACAAATATAACGTAAACGTATGCCGCACCAACACACCACCCCGATCGGTCCGCTTGTTCTCCCTCCTCACCATTCCCATTAACGTATCGTGCGGCGTCTCACACTGTGCTGGGTCTGGTTTTTGCTTTCAGAACAAATCGAAAAGCCAACGCGATCGGAAGCAACAAGCGAACGTACGTGTACAGTCAGTGTCCAGCGACTCATCGTTAATCGACAGCTTCGGAAGGTTTCACAGCTATCTGCGAATATCGCTCACCGAACGGTGCAACCTACGCTGCAAGTATTGTATGCCCGCCGAAGGTGTACAACTGACCCAGAAAGATCAGCTACTAACGAGTGCGGAGGTTATACGGCTTGCGAACCTTTTCGTAACCGAGGGTGTACGGAAGATACGGCTCACCGGTGGTGAACCAACCGTACGCAAAGATCTAACCGAGATCGTNGTTCCACTGTGTTCGTGAAGTTTCCAAACATCAGAAGCTGCCGGATTATGTAGTGGGACAAATGCGATGTACATGCGTAGTAACGGTCTTTGCGTAGCCTGCCGCTGGTCACGTCTTCACTTTCGTCCCGAAACGATGTCCCGCTCGCGCACGCATTTTCTTTCGCACGGTTCCAAGTTCTTTCTTGCCTCTATGCGTCACACAACAACAACATAACGAGCATAAAGCATAAGCGGGACGGTGTGTGTTTTGGGTATGTTGGGCAAGCGACCGGATGCCACACTGGTGTGTGCGTGCCATTCACCCATGTTCAAGATGGTATGCGTACGTGCGATTCCGCTCGTTGTTTACAAATATAACGTAAACGTATGCCGCACCAACACACCACCCCGATCGGTCCGCTTGTGCTGCCTCCTCACCATTCCCATTAACGTATCGTGCGGCGTCTCACACTGTGCTGTGTCTGGTTTTTGCTTTCAGAACAAAACGAAAAGCCAACGCGATCGGAAGCAACAAGCGAACGTACGTGTACAGTCAGTGTCCAGCGACTCATCGTTAATCGACAGCTTCGGAAGGTTTCACAGCTATCTGCGAATATCGCTCACCGAACGGTGCAACCTACGCTGCAAGTATTGTATGCCCGCCGAAGGTGTACAACTGACCCAGAAAGATCACCTACTAACGAGTGCGGAGGTTATACGGCTTGCGAATCTTTTCGTAACCGAGGGTGTACGGAAGATACGGCTCACCGGTGGTGAACCAACCGTACGCAAAGATCTAACCGAGATCGTTGGCCAGCTGAAGGCCACCAATCCGTTGCTGGAAAGTGTCGGTATTACTACGAACGGACTCATGTTGACGCGGCAACTTGTGGGGCTGCAGCGGGCCGGGCTCGATGCGCTCAACGTCAGCCTGGACACACTGCGGGCGGCCAAGTACGAGCAGATAACCCGCCGAAAGGGTTGGGAACGGGTAATGGCCGGTATTGACCTTGCGATCCAGTTGGGCTATCGGCCAAAGGTGAACTGCGTGCTGATGAAGGGTAAGTTTGAAACCCCCCCCGGGGACCCCAGGGTGTGCATGATTTTGTTCTTCTTTTATAAATCTTAACGCTGATTGGTGGTAGTGGCGCAAAGAAAACAGTGGCGCTGTGCAGATATGCAGTGAAACGTACAGAGAAACGTTATTAACGAGAGACTGGAACAAAAGGAAGCAAAGCGTTTTTTGGTATCAGCAAAACACCGTCCCCAGTAACGGGTTCTAATCTAACGATCACGGTGAAAGATTACACCAAAAGTGTAACAACCTTCAAAGTGGAAAATTGATAAGCAAACGTTAACGATAAGGGACAGAGAAAGGGCCCTAACTAGGTCAACCAACCGCGCTTAAATGGTGAAGAATGTGATAATAAAGGGTGTCAGGCGATAAATATGGAACATAAAGCTCTACCAGTTGAGGAGGTGTAACACCCTTAAAGTGTGACAAAAACAATGCCACCCTCTTCTGTGCCTTTGGGTAACACGTATCGTGTCCGTTAAGCAACTGATTTCCATTGCTCGAAGTGCGCTTTACAAGGCGAATTAATCGTGGTCAGAATTCTGAATTCTAAGGTTACATAGTTCAGGGTAACCTTCACGCATATTGGTGATCTTTTTAAGCGATTCAGCTCGGTTTACAGTCCGTTCCATCGAATGCCTACTTCTAGTTGCTACGATCACGATCGACAACGGTGTCGCGATCGATAGTAACTTCCAGTCTTTCTGTTGAGCGATTGCACTCACTGTGGCCATTGTTTTGTTGTGGCACTACCCTGGCTAGCCTCCCNTAAGGTTACATAGTTCAGGGTAACCTTCACGCATATTGGTGATCTTTTTAAGCGATTCAGCTCGGTTTACAGTCCGTTCCATCGAATGCCTACTTCTAGTTGCTACGATCACGATCGACAACGGTGTCGCGATCGATAGTAACTTCCAGTCTTTCTGTTGAGCGATTGCACTCACTGTGGCCATTGTTTTGTTGTGGCACTACCCTGACTAGCCTCCCTCTCGCCCCTCTCTGGAGCTCTCGATCATTGCGATCATCTCCTTGTATTTGTTTACCCCTCCACTACCATCTGCAGGCTTCAACGATGACGAGATTTGTGACTTTGTTGAGTTGACGCGCGATCGTAACGTAGACGTGCGGTTCATCGAGTACATGCCCTTTACCGGTAATCGGTGGGACACGGACAAGATGGTGTCGTACCGCACGATGCTCGATACGATACGGGCCCGCTATCCGGCATTTGAACCGCTACCGAACGGACCGAACGATACGTCGAAGGCGTACCGCGTACCGGGGTACCGGGGCCAGATGGGGTTCATTACCTCGATGACGGAACATTTCTGTGGCAGTTGCAACCGGTTGCGCATCACGGCCGACGGCAATCTGAAGGTGTGCCTGTTCGGCAATACCGAGGTGTCCCTGCGCGATGCCCTTCGCAGTCCCGGCTGCACCGAGGACGATCTGCGCTGTTTCATCTCGGCCGCCGTCAAGCGCAAAAAGAAACAGCACGCAGGTTAGTGACGATGCAGGGGGGGGTGAAGTTAATCTCGAGGCAAAGATGGTGTAACAGGTTTTATGCATTCCTGTTACACCATCCCGAAAAAGGTGCACTCGAACTTCCATTTTTGTCGCCAGTCTGCTTCCGGCAGAGGGTGCTTGTTTGCGTCTTTGTTTTTTCGTTTGTGTTTGTATGTGTTGCCCCGTTGCCGTTTTGATACACTTTCAACCCCTATTTTCCTTCACAGGAATGCTCAATCTTTCCCAGATGGAAAACCGACCGATGATACTGATCGGTGGGTAGTGTCGGAGCAGACGCTGGATAGAGAGAAAAGCGAACACAACAATCTTCCTCCAACAACCCATTCTTCCTTCAATTGATCGTTGACACGACGATACCCCTAGGTTTAACGAGAGACAGCAGCAGGGTAAGAGACGAAACTGTCGGCAAATGATCAGCTTAATAGACCACAAACGATTGCTCAAGCGGTGGACAAGCAGCATTAGAGAATGGGTTCTACGACCTCGGTCGTACCTAGGGCTCATGTAGGAGAAAATATTACGTTCCATGCGGCGGGATCAGTATTCGTGAGCCCGCGAACTCGCGTATCTGCGAGGTTGCACAGTTGGCTGCATGTACCCCCTAAAGGCCACATTTTCGCAGTGTGTGTGTTTGTGCCAATGTTGCCGGTTGGCAAAAGAGAACCTCCGATAAACAAACACCGAATGCCGGCCACACGAACGATGCGTGTATAAACGGATGCGCGTTAACGCAACAGGGTGCGGAATATATGTGGGTTGTATCTGCTTCGTATGCTCTCACCGTCAGCGAAAGAACCGGAAGAAAATGTACGAAGGGGAGCCACCACCGATTACAGGGTGGTATAATTGTTCTGGTGCGTTTCGGTTTCGGGGTCGTTCTTTTTCTACACTTATGAGCGAATTCGCACACAACACGTTTTTGGGTGCACAAAAATGGCAATTCCTGTCAAGGTTCGCTTCATTTCTGCTGCGCAAAAACGTTTTTTTTTGTTTCGCGATCGAATGTTTTTGTAGTTGTGAGACACTGATTCGATCAATCGAATGCTTCCCATTGAATTGGAATTGGTTTCGTAGCTCAGGGTAAATTACTCGTTTATGTTTTAAATCATTTTTTTGTTATCATGTTCAATCATGCCTTGTTGGTGTAAAATACATAAATTATTATTTCATTGATTGATTTATGATCATTGCGAATGATCGCTCTCATATGTTTCACACTGCCAACTGACGATCGTTTCTGTTTCTCCCTTCCTTCATACATAGGAGCATCAGCACTTTCGACATCGTTTGTACACAGCTCATCACAGCACCGTCCCATCACACTGGCACACGCTGGACGGTTGCAGTGTGGGCGTTACTACTCTTCCCTCAGTCACGTGGACGAGCATACCGGGCGGGCAACGATGGTCGACGTAGACGATAAGGTGTCGACCAAGCGGATCGCCAAGGCACAGGCCACGGTGTACGTTGGCCCGACCATCGCGGCCCTGATCGAAAACAACGAGCTAAAAAAGGGAGACGTGCTCTCGATCTCACAGATGGCCGCGATCGTAGCGGCGAAGAAAACATCCGATCTGATACCGCTCTGCCACAACATTCCACTATCGTCGATTAAGGTCGAGACGAGCCTGAACAGTTCCACCAACGAGGTGCACATTTTGGCCAAAGTGAAGTGTGACGGCAAGACGGGCGTTGAGATGGAAGCCCTGACAGCGGTTTCGATCGCTGCACTGACCGTGTACGATATGTGCAAAGCGGTGTCGCATGAAATCCTGATCAAGAATATTATGCTGGTGGAGAAAACCGGTGGCAAGAGCGAGTTCTACCGGAAGCAGATTAATCACGAACCGACGCTGGAGTCGCGCACGATGGAATCACGCGAACCGGACCAGATGCCGATCATTACGCGCGGTTACCGGACGGATCCGATCGTCACGAACGAACCGTTCGTGCCGATGTACATCTGAAGAAGCGAAGTTAGTTGAACCGTAACACGAAGGCCAAAACTCAACCGACAAATCTGTCTACTACATCTAGCGTGTTAAGTGTGCCTTTTTATTCATTAGCCAGCTCTGTCAATCATCGCATCATGCGGGGAATTCGTCTCAGTACCGGTCGTCCACAGTCGATTGGCCCCAGTCAAGCGCCATCTGGCTGGTTCCGCGCGAAATCGTCTGCAGTCGTATTATCAGCTCGCCATAGGTTTCGCACGCGAGACCTTTGTGTTTGGAGCCGTCGGTCAGTATCTTGGGGTCACGCATTTCCGGATTTACGCCACTGATCCAGCTCATCGCCGCTGAACACATGTTGGAGTACTTCGGGATAAAGAGTGGCGCACGTATTGGGCGCTCCGATGACGAACCGCTGAGCGGACAGTGTACCCGCGCATATCCACGATTCGTTTCCACGTTCCATATGTTTGCGCCGTACAGGCTGAAGACAATCTGTGGCCAACCGTACGGGTTGGTGGATTTCATCGTAAACTCAATCGGCATATTAAACACCACCGTTCGGTAATCGGTTTCAGTGCGTGCACTCTGGGTGACTGCTGACCGGAGGCCGGACACAAGCTCCCAATCCGGACCGGCCACAATATCGTACCGACAGAATAGTCCACTTCCGTCCGGACCCATTGGGAAGTAGGCAGACTCGAGCTGACCGGTGATGGTCAGATGGAAGAAGTTTTCACTCTCACCGGAAGTTAGCTGTAGTTCCAGCATGATATGCCACGATCAGCACAAAAGCAATATTATCCACAATAGATCCGGAACTGAACGATGCCCGATGACGCCACGCCAGCTCGATGACAAACAAACAAACTCACTCTCGAAAAGGATGCAAACCCTGTTGTGTGTTATGGTTTTAGCACCTAACCATTTCCATGGCAACGAGCACACCACGGTAGATATAAGCTGTTTAGATTTGGGAATATTGGGTAGCAAAGTAAGCGAATATCACGGTTTTACACGACGCGAACAATGTGAAATTAGCATTTACAAGCAAAACGAAAACCCATGCTAGGTGGGTGGACCGTTTTGCGTACTCTTAGTAAGTTCTTACTGTATATCACAATAAAAATCATTATTTGATCGTTAGGATGTGTGTCGGTGACTTATTTTGAAATCATTTAAACCTTCGAAACCCAAACGCATTGTGTATGTTATTGCATCTTATTTCGTCTGTTTTTTTTTCGTTTTGCTTCATATCTTCGTTCAATCGGTTCTTACTCTTTAAATTAACAATACAGAACGAGACCTTACAGAGTTTCTTCTCATTTTGTTTGCGTAAGAGCAACTGTGCGCAGGTGAATGGTGTATTGGAGCGATGGATTTAAATGATGTGTTATGTTGAGTGGGAAGCTTCAATTCCGCATCTAGAGTCCGTCTAGCCACCACAATTCGATCATAAGTCAAGGCCTTTTGGGGATGGGTGTGTTATGATACTCCTCTTCTTAATGATCATTCATAGTTGATTCGCCTTTTTAAAACGCCACAATCGGGAAGAACCTGCTCCACCCGACAAAGCGGCACATCGGAGACGACAACACAACAAGAAGCGGGAAACAAGGGAAACAAAAGCTAGTCGGGAAAACACACAAAACTGTCGCAACCTTTCTATAGGTTGCCCACCAGCACGTTCCGATTGCCGCACGATTTGTCATCGGCGGCGTTTTCCTTCTCGCTGGCTGCCGGTGGTGTCGGTTCCTGTCCCCGCACTTTGATATTATGCTCATCCTTGTACTGATTAATCTCAATGCCTTTCTTCGTGATTTGTTCCTTGCCTTCCTCGATCAGCTTCTCCAGCTGGGTTTTGTTCAGCTCCAGCTGTGGTAGCACAACCTCAACGGTTTGTTCCACCAGGACGCCACCAACTAATCGGAAACATTTTCGACTAGGTTCCACCACCTTCAGTGTGTCGATGACAGTTCTAAAATGGAAATAAAGCGGTCATAAGTACACAACCGGTCCAGACAAGCAAAGATTACGCGGGTGCAGAGCAGATATCGCACACAAACACACAAATTATGTGCATTTAATGTCCCAGCCAGAACAATCAGCACCGCGGCATCGACAATTTTACGCTCAACTCACTTGTGCTCTTTAAGATCCATCTCGATCGCGTTTAAATTATTGACCAAATTTAGTTGCTGATTCCGCAGCTGCTGAAATTCGGCAGCAATTTTTTCCTGACTTTTTTTCTCTTGCGGTTTGCCGCTAGTGCTGCCGGTCGCGGCCGTAGCTGTTTGTGTTGCCATCGCACAGGTGTTGTAAGTGAGCCGGATCGTAGGCAGCACGAAAATGGATATATTCGCCTTTTCACCACTGGCCAACCAGGATACGGGATGGGATTCCTTTATTTGGAAGGATTATGTTCACGCCGTTTGTGAGCTGTTTTTTTTGTTCCTGCGTAAAATGTGAGAACAGCGATGCTTGACAGATCGAACAGCTTGTGCTGTCAAACTTCGTGTTTTTTCCGAGGAATGACATTCGCACCGGGTGGCTCATTGAATTTTCGCTATTATTTTATATTAGGTTGGTTTGTGAATTAAAATATAAAATGTATGAAATATAAAACGAGTTCTGTTTAGTTTTATTCAAAAAGTTACAAAATAAAACCAAACAAAACTCATAATTCCATTATGATTCTAGACAATCGGTACAGAAGCGCCATCTGTAGTCAACTTCCTGAAACATACACAGTGTAGCTCGTGTGAGATGCACAATGCGTGATCGTTAAAATTGTGCTGTATGTAATGTAATATAATGTATTGTAATACGCAAAGAAAGGTAATAAATAATCAACTTACATCATTTATTTATGTACGAACGTTCAATGTTTAACCATCACCAACCTAGCCAGGAAAATCGATATCGCACCGACTGTCCGAGACATGAAATTTGCCACTTCCTTTACCAGCCGTTCATCATGGCCAAGGTCGGAGACCTCACCAAAGACCGACGACACAACACGCCCAATGGAGAGCAATAGTTTTTTTTTACAAGCAATAAAAAACACCAACTTCGTCTGATCGAACGTACGGGATTGATGCATTTTCAGCGGAAATGGATTGCATTTGATATGCAATGCACGAGCTCATGTCAAGTTTAACACGTTCAAAGTAACATGGAAGGGAAAGAAACGCACAAACGCAAACCCCGCACACTGAATGGTGCGCGCACAGACAGATTATGGGAAGGATTTTCTTCAGTTTTACTCGCTCGGCCATGTTTTCGATCATTATGCAATGCACAAGGTACATGCATATTTGCCAATGGTCGTAGACTGGTAGTGTTACCTCCGCTTTATGTCCATTGCCTCGAGGATATTGAACAATCGAGCGGATGCGATTATTGGTGGAAAAAAAAGGAAAACGAAAAGAAATTTTATGCACCGACTCTTTACTGCAGAGGCGAAGAAATGATGAACAAAATGCAACTAGCTTAGACGTTAGACAAGTTTCCATTAGAAAGACACCTAAAGGCACACACCACAAGGAGGATTCTGGGAACAACATTCTTGTCTTGTCTTGGTGACTATTTTCCACAATTCCTCTGCAGAAGAAAACTCATTGCTAGATGTTGTAGAGCAAAATAACTCGCTGAGTAAAACCATGTCCATAAACATACTTCAATTATTCCATTTTTTATGCGATCACGTACCACAGACGCAAGAGCACGCATGAAATCTCAACTTTGTTGCTGCGTGAATACTTAAGCGAACGCATCTTCTTCCAAAAATTACCTTCATCACAATTGTTTCCACTCGATCGTGCTACACTTTTATGCCTCACAAGTCAAAAACAAAAATACAAAAGAAAATGATCACGGTGGGAATCGTGCATTAACTAGCACGATCGTTCTGGAAAGGTGGCGATCCGTTGGCATTCGTTTTACGATGTCACCGAGCCGGTCCAAACGTTTGGAATCTAGCCTGAAGGATTCGAACGATTACGGTCAGCCGGTCGCAAGTTGGTCGGTTTAGTCCTGCCTGCTGTGCCAGATACGGGCATGCATCACGCACACCTCGGATCGTGCGATCGTGCGACGGTAGTAAAAGTTGCGGCTGCAACTGCAATGACACACTGCATTCGATCGTGCGACCGATTGCCGCTATTTCCGGTTCTGTTTATTTCCCTTTTTGTTGTTGCTGCTGCTTTTGCTTCATTCCTGTTGTTTCCTTTGTAAAGGTGCGTTTGGTAGTAGGGAAAAAGTGAAAGACACTTTCCACGGCAATGGGCAATGGGAATTAACGGAAACGGGATGATGTTTACTTTCGCACCAATGTTCTATTTTCCAAGCCGGTTTTTCGTTTCCCTGGCGTACAGCTTTATGTGCTCGCATATGAATGGCCATCAAACAAACATGCGGTGGAATTGGCGTTGATAAATTTGAATGATTTCGAAAGGGATTAGTATAAGTAATGGCTGCAATTCAATGTAATGTGACGCGTAAAAGTTACTTACTACGATGGCCACTAATCGGAATGCATAAATGTATGATTTATGGTTGTTGTTTTTTTTTACACCGACATTCACATAATTTCTCCTGAGCTGGTAAGAATGCAATTCTGTGTACGTGTTTCGTTTAAATCAGACACAAAAACCACATTTACGAAGTGACAAATGCTATTATTTTTTAACAGCGCTTTCTGCATGTTTACGACTCACTTCACGACCGGTACAGCAATTATATATGTCAGGTCGTAAAGCTTCTTAAAAAATTAGAACAATCTTCATTCGGCTTTCTGGTCTTGAGCCGAACGGTCAAGCGAAGTTTATTGCTTGAGCTCGATTGCCACAAAGCTCGTCATAACGTCTGATTAATGTGCAAGGTATAGTGGCAGGTTCGCAGTGGAAAATATGAACACCACCACACCACAATAAAAAATAACTCCAAACTCATCTAATTGAGACTTGTTCACTTGTGGCAGACAAATGGCAGCGTGATGATCGTTCCATAATCTGGGACACATTACACGAATCGTTCCAGAAATATTTTTGCCCATCCACTCGTTCCATGTGGTCCAGTAAGAAAAAAGAAAACACGATTGTAAAACAAAATCGCATGATCTACCACTGTATGATCACTGTATGATGGAAAGCAACGAAAACCCTACGAGTCCAGAGAGAGAGAAAAGCAAAAAAAAATCAGCAAATACATGTGTGTTCTTAATGGTTGGCGTTAATTTTCCTTTCCAATGCAAAACGGTTCTTTCAGCTTGTTTTCATCAATAATTCCTTTGGGAGCTTTCATTTCCCCTAGCGGGACTCCATCGTTGCACACCGATATTCACTTTCGATTCTGCATCGTGCGCTAGTGCAAGTCGCTGCTTTGCCTTACCACTGATCAGAGCGGTGTGAGCATCTCGTTTTGTCAGTTTTTTCCTTACGGTGGTTCCCCGCGATCCCGGCTGCAATATTTCCCATTTTCCTGACATTCAACTGCAACTCTCTCTCTCTCTCTCTCCCGCGCACTGTGTAACCGCTCGTTAGTGTGGCACTGTTTAGCGATTTTCTCGCATTCATCTTTAAGTCTGTCGGGGTTCCATCACCCACATTCTCTGTAGCTTCTAGTGCATTTTCCTGTCCATTTTTCCTACCCTGTTTCGTTGCCGATCTGATGCGAATGATCATTCGCACAGTGGCGAACGAAGAAAGCTCGAAAGCTTTTATCAGAGCCGGAGTGGTTTGGGGAACTCTTGCCAGCATCATCCCCACTCAGTGACTTGGAAGAGAGAGAGACTCTCCATTACCGATGCATTAACGGCCTTGTTTCCTACGTTGTGTTGTGTGTGCCTTCTTCACCCAACGTACACATTGGTTTTTGCTCCATATTTAAGATTGATAGCTTTTTATATTAAATTGAAAATTAGTGAAACAAGGACTTTATGGTTCTAATTCGCGTTAGTAATAATATTATGATAAAAATAGAACTTTGAAACAAAGTTAGATAATTTTGAATATTTTTTTTTTAATTTTCCATGAAGCATTATTAAAATTATTCAACTTCAAAACAAAATTAAAAAAAAAACTTTTAAAACTCTACCTTTCAATCTACTAAGTAAAACACCAGAAACCCGCTCGGTAAGCTCTTAGTGATTCATTTTGTTTCTCACCCATTTTTCGTTCTCTTTCTCACCAGCAGCTCGCGGCCAACACGAAAGCGTTCACCAGCCGGTGTGCGTATGCGCGCGCGCACACACAGTCCGTTTCCCTCTTTGCCATCATTTCCCGATGCTGAGCGTTTCCCATCCGATCGGTGTTGGGCAAGTTCGCCGGGGTGAAGGTAGTAAAAAGACTTCATACACCGAAATCCATCCGTTCAGTTAAGCTTTGGCGACCGCGCTGGATAGTCGACGGTACCTGTGCGATAGTTTTTCCCCCATTCAGCGTTACGAGTTTCGCGCAACGAAACGGTGTTTTGAAGACTGGTGAAGACGTTTTTCCCACTAACGAAGCGTGAGTTGCGAGTTGGGATTCTGTTCGGTAAACGTATTCACGTGTGACTGGCGCGTGGTGAAGTGTAACTGCAAGTGCTTGTTAGTGTGGACCGAAGAGAGTGACTACTAATAGAAGAATATTTACGTGAAGTGAATCATTTTTTTTTAAGAATAATTTTTATTTTTCATAATTTCCTCACACCATCGGTTGATAAGCTCCGATAACGAAAGATGCGTTTAGGATTGAGCCTTTTTCTTACTCACCGATCGTGATTTATTCAATGCCAACTCGCTTTAGCCGCTTGAGTGCGAACAGAAAAACCGTTTACAGAGTGTTTTTGCCAGCTAGTATAAATCGCAAAAACCGATGTATTTCCCGTTTCTCAATTTCGTTAGCCCTAGCTAGTTACTACTTATCGGGTTTAGCGTGTTTTTTTTCTCCGTTAGCCATCATAACCGCTTGATACCCGCGGAGCGAAACCTTCGGATCAACGAATTTCCGTTTTCGCGGCCTTTATTATTTTTTTTTTGTTTGGTGCGGGTTTTTTTTGGGGGGGGGGCATTTGTTATGGAAACTAATAATAGTAATAATGGTAATAATATAAATAATCTAGATCATTGGTGTGGATTGTACCAACCAAAAAACCATTTATGATGGTTTGAAGCACATCGCGGAATGGGGCACAATCACATCGGCGCGGAAGATCGGTTTGGCGCGAAATGTAAATTAATGGCTCATCAATCATTTGTGCACTCCTGTTGGCTGGTTGCTGCTGTGGCTGCTACCGCTGTGGCCTAACTGCCTCAATTTTATTCACCTTCTGTTTGGCGCTGAAATGTTGGTTTTCTACTGCGACTGCTTAAAAACAGAAGAAAATTTTTCTTTCTTTCCGTTTTTTTTTGTTTACTTTGTTGTGTCTGGAAAGATGCAATTTTGAATCAATTTTTAAGTGAAATGGAGGAAAAATGGATTTAGCTTTTAAACGCTTGCATCTAACACCGATTTGTTCTTCTTATCGCCTTATCAGTGTGTAAAAGGAATTTTGTGTAAGAGTGTGTGAATAGCTCATTAACAGAGTGTGCAACAAGAGTGTATTTTTTTTTTGGAATTAGTTCGTGCAACGAAAGGATTCCTGTTTTCCCATCGGCAGAACAACTCTACTCAACCATGAACATAAAAATATCATTACTAGCTCTAATGGTAAGTTTTTCTTTTAATAACAAAAAAATAATTTGTAAGCGTTTATTACCAACAACAAAAAAATCAACTCCACCCAAAAAAAACACACAAATTTTTATGAACAATAATCAACGATAATAGCAAAACAGGAGCAAAAACAAACATCAGCCACGTTACGATATTCCACACTTTGCTGCGTTTCCTATTGCACCTATCGGGGCGAGAAAGATAAGAAAACCTCGAATCACTCATCCGAAAAGGGCTCGCGTAACACGTGTAACACGGCCAGTATCGCCCAAAAAAAACCCGCAAAGGAAACGCACAAACAAGAACAAAATAAATGCGCGAAATCATATTGCACAATTTGTGGAAGTGTGCCAACGAAAAAAAAAAAAACATTATGATGCTTGACTCCAGTCAGAGAATAGTTCAGTGGAAAGTAAAGAAAGACGAACAAAAAAAAAACACAAACCCCGAAATACACCCCAAAAAATCTGGATGCCGGTGCCCTGTGCAGAAAGCAACGGGACACTCCTTAGACAAATAAAAACACTAGCTGGCTGAGAAAAATGTGCGGTCCGCGGCTGTGGCGGTGCAGTTCATTTGTCGAAAAGAAGGAAGACATTTATGTGCGTTTTTATTTCTCGTTTTGGGTTCCCAGTGTGTGGGAGTTTAAAAAGAAGTTTTAGCTTTAAAGATCACCCCCGGTCCGGCAACACCAACGGGGATGGGAACAAGGTTGCGATTATTCGGGAACCGGGATGGGCGGGTATCAGCATGGTGGACACAATTTCGGTAAAGTCACGTTAACTTTCTAGCTGGTTTGGTTTTTTTTATTTTTGGCACTGCAAAAATATGACGACTGTCCCAATTGCAAGCAACAGCTTCCCGTATATAGGGAAGCACATTAATTAACGTTATTTCTAACACCCGCGCGAGCCGCTTTTTTTTGGCAAACTTTATGCTTGAGTTATTCGCTTTATTTTCGTCAATCAAGATAAGCGTAACTGATATGATAATGAGTAAAGGCACAATATGTAATTTGATTTTAACGCATCATAAAATGTGTACGCTTTTTAATCCGTATATTTAATCTGCCCTCGTCTAATGCAATATCCCTGGATGGGTAAATGTTATTACTATGGGTATGTTAATCGTTTTGCACGATACAAGCGTTTAGAGGATGCGTAACAGAAAAAAAAACACACACAAACACAATGAAACGATCGTCAAGTGGAAATGATTTCGTATCGCTGTGTAATAACTCAAACTAATGGTACGATGCCTTCAACGGAACCCACTCCATTGTTTGCACTATCTGGTGACGTTAAGCTGCCTCAACGTGCTTGTGGAAAGAATTTTCAATCGAAGGATGCAACGAGATCGATAAGAAAGCACACACACAGAATGGTGGAAAACCTTTGCCACCAACCGAAGGGAAGCGGCCGAATAAAACAAACATTTCTTCTTCTGCGACGAGTGTCTGCCTCGTGCGCGCTCGATAGCTGATGCCAAGTAGAACGGGAAAGGAAAAAAAACAACAACAGAAAAACTACTTACCTACAGTTTTCCTGGCCGATGTGCGGCAAAGCCCCGCCATGGTGTTTGTTTTGCCCCGTGGTACGCTCGTTGTGTGGTAGGTTGCATCTTACAGACGACCTCTCGTCCGACTTGGGAGCTTGAAGCTGAGATTTATGGACGATCGCCAGTAATAGATTCCACTTTTGCCACCGGCCTCGGGACGGGAAATGGATGCTGCCCCTTTCGGATGGGACCGGTAGCCAGAACAAGCAGATGTAAAAGACGAATTGTGGCAACAAGAGCCAAGCAGAACAATTCAACGTTTAACGTAAAAAAGGGGAATAGAAATAAGAATGGAGAAATATCCAAAAGCACAAAAATAATGCTGCCAGCACAAATATGCACTCAAACAGACGCACACATGTATAGATGGACAGTATATGGAATGGTGGTTCAATTGCTCCATTGACTGCCAAACACCACTGGATGTTATGGAATGCAAGTGAAACGGCGATAACAAATAAGCGTCCACGGTGGCCATCGTAGATTATGGTGTTATCCTGTGTTTGAAAATGTTTTTTGAGTAGAAAATGTTTTCTTTTACGAGAGAATAAATATAGAAAAGAATACAAGAGAAAGAGAATACATCGAATTTAATTTCGGATACTTTCTTACACAAAAGACTTCGTGCGTCAATAAGTGACGAACCCGACCTAAATGAATGATCGCACAAATTCATGCTTTTATACGGCAAAGAATCTCAGTTTGGGAACATTTTTGTTGTAATCAAATTAAAGTTCATTCATCGTTCCTTTTTAGCGGTCGCAATGCAAGGGGTTTAATCTTTTTGGGACAAAACGATCGTAAAGAAATATGGACGTGATTTAAAGAATGTGCAGAATCGGGAACATTCCCTGGAAAGCATTACCACTTCCCAGACCCAATTGCCATTACATGTGCCATTCGTTTGTCTATGCATGAACAGTCAGCAGATACCGTAAGACTCGCATATTTAAAAAAAAGAAAAACAGCATTGCATTGCGCCAGGGCAAGAAAAGGGCCACAATGGTATGAATCAGTTTTGAGGTTTATGTACTTTACCATTTTTATTGTTTGCTCTACCTTCGCTGAAACCTGTTTTTCTTGGGTTTTCTTTCAAATAAGTTTGAACTCTTTTCTTTATTTTGGAGTTTGGAGTTTGGAGTTTTGCGGAAATAGGGCTTACTTTGGTCGATTTTTCTTCCCGCACAGGTTATTTGAAACAAAGCAAAGATTGACCACTATGTACAGTTTGAAAACTTTAGCAAAAGAATGTATTATGTGGAGGTGGTTTAAGGTAATAAAACAGTGGACGAACCAGAGCAGCATGCGTGCATGATTAACCATTTTCTCGCATACTGATTGAACACCTTCCGAATTGCTGTTGATCCATATTGCGAGCTTTGCGTGGTGCCGTACGTGTATATGCGTTGCATACCAATGTGCTGCCCGGCGCGAGAGGGGATTATGATAATCGGGCCACTGCTAGTTGGTGGCGAAAGCGTGCGTAATAATAACACGGCCCTCGTTTCGTGGCGTTGAGTACCGTATTAAAGTTAAATTGTTTACCTTTTTTTCCACCTCGCACAGGCTGAAGGTGATTAAATTTAGCTATTCGAAGAAAAGAAGAACTAGCCCATAAGAACGTGAAAACCGTTGCACTTCTTGTCGATACTGGTCCATGATTGAATCGTACGGTTGAAGTTTTATTTATATATCCGTGATTGTGATACACCTTTTTGGATTGAGATGATTCCACTTTCCCCAACCGTAGCGATTTCTCAAGAATTGGGAATTTATTTCGCACTATAAAAACCATATTTTATTGTGCGATTTAAATAGAAATACAAACAAAAAAAAATTTGAATATTGAAAAGCAAAGCAGAGAGAGAATTCGTTTCTTGTCGCCATTTGAGTGGATAAAATTTGCATCCAAATCGTTGCCACTCTGACACTACTGGTGATAAGCTTTATATACAGGAAAGTGAAACGAAAATTATATCTTGAAGATGATCACTTCCGTTTGCTGAATAAGTAAATTTACTCCTATGACGTGATTTTTTTTTCTATCTGCAGCTAAAACATTGAAGTTTGTTTTCCGGTTTTTTCTTTTATATGACTCACGATGCGCTTCACGTGATCAAGCGAACGTACGGCAAATTAGAGTACGGGCGTCGGAGAAGTTTTTGGTACGGTTTGCGGACTCCTATTTTTTCAATTTACCTTCAAACACGCCTCCGGAACAACAAAAAAATTCTTGTGTCGTTCTTGCGAATCTTCCGACAGTGCTCTCTAGCGCTGTTTCTTATAACTACAAACGATCCAATCTTCGAAACAATTCACCCATGACGTGAAGATCACCACGCAAATCCCTTAGTACCGCGCGAGTACAGCGCAAGATGTGGCGTTTCCAGTTGATTGTTTATCTCCACGCCTGATCAAACAATTTGTACAGCGGACGGATCCTTACCCGTTCTACGCAAGGATTCCGTCCAGTGCTCGGTGCACTTTGTGCGTCTCCGTGTCTATTCTAAAGCCCACCCTTCTTGGTGCGCTGTGCATGGTTTCTCGCGTGCACTTGGGAATTGGTTTTTGCGTTGCGTGCTGTACATTTTGCATGACTTCGACTACACGTACAAGTGGTATTTATTTTTCACTTATCCTTTTGTTCTCATTTTCCCCGATGGCCGCTTACAGAGCATGCCGATCTCGAACTCCGATCCTGGATGCTCCTGTACAGTTGTACCGTCAGAACAATCGGCAATACTCCCTTGAGAGATTGTGCTGTGTGCTTCGGTTAGGTCCAAACGAAACTAACAGTCGTAGACAAGCACCCATACACCCGTACGCCTTTGTTCTGTGGGCTTGATGATCAATCAAGGTACCCGGCGGATGCGATTCCGGGCCGTGGGCCTTTAAGAATGTGCCCAAGAAAATGGCACCCTTGCTTCGGTTGCTCTTTATACTGTTGCCGACCAGCCGACCATACTAGTGTAGGAATTTTATTCGCGTATAATTGAAACATAAATCATTTTGCAATCTAAACCTTCGTACGGAGGTGATTACATGTGTGGCATTTTGTGTTTTTTTTTTTTTGCTATGCGATTTTAATGAGCTACCGCTGATGATCGGTTACCGAACATTATGGGTACGGGTTTTGTTTACCTGTATTGAAAGGGACTGTTTTGACATGCTAGTCTGGAGTGGATGTCTTTTTCTTCCCTGCAAACTTACCACCTACCTAACGAGCAGACACAAATAATCCATCATCACGCTCAGGAATTCTACTGAGCTAAGCTTCTTAATTATAATGATGTCTTCATTGACCCAATCAAACCCCAAAAACCCAAACCAACGGAACGAAAGGCAATGAAGCGGTGGTATCCCAATCAACCGGTCGGTATTGTGTCCCCACGCTCGCGACGATCAGCCGGATTTACGCCGGATATTACTCCGCAACCGGAACATCGTCGCTACGATGATGAGCCGACCGATCGACCGATTGACATTGTCCCAAATTATGAATATTGTGAAAATAAACACTCCACACACTGGCACACACAGACAGACAAAAGTGAAAGGCACACACGGGTACGATCGATTAGGCGGGGAGGAGAATTATCGCCCAGCACGTGGGTTCCCCACGAAAACTCAAAAACCCAACAGTTGACCCAATTAGTGGTTCATCGTGCGCATTTGGGATGCTGACCAGCGGAAGTGTCGTTACTATGCGAGCAAACACAAAGCCCAAACCGTCATCGTTACTGGAAGATTAAATTTCAGATCTTCTTCATCGCTCAATGGTTAAGCTTTTAAAGTGCTGGTTTATCTAGTGAAAAAAAACCCACATAATACACGAAATTTTCCCATATCCGCACGTTCCCGAGTGGTTCAAAATGTCGGTCACGTATTTATTCACGGGGTAAGACTAAAGGCCCCGATAGCGCGCGATCGTTCGCTTACTTNGTTCCTTCAAACCAGATGCCACTCCAGCTGTGACAAAAAGGCAAACAATATCGGTCACTTCGGTGTTCGCGTGAATGCTAGAAAGCCCACCGAAAAGTCTTATGCAAATAAATCATTTTTAATGAAGTGGTAGCTCTGCCTCGGTGCTATTATTAATTTGGATTGCTTTCTTTACACTCGATCATTGAAAAAACCCTCAAAACCGGGAACGGTTTATGCTTCCAGATACCAGAAAAGGGGTAGCTTCCGTTCAAAGATGATCGACCATATTTGCATACACGGGTCCACGGGCGGCAGGTGGCCTAAATATTTCACCACCGCACGTAGGAAAACAAATTGACAACTGTAAGGTACGAAATCGAGCACCATCTTTCGAGCAAACAATGGAAAAAATGGCAAAGTGAAAAGCATACAATCATCAGAAGATGATCTCATTTCACCTCACCATGACCGCCCAGGTAGCTGGCGATCCATGAAAACCGTCAATTAGGAAAGCAAGAAATTGCAACCGATTCGTTGCAATCGCGATCGCACTGATGAGTTGTGGTCTCTACCGGGCGGATGAGTGAGAAAATGGTTTCCATTTGGGTGGGTTTTCCGTCTTACTGGCCATACACTCCTAACCGTGTTATGTCATTTCATGCTGCACCAATGTCACTGTTATGGGACAGGGTTTTATCGCACACCTTGTTGTTCCATCGTACAGTAGCTGATTTGAGGTTTTGCCTTCCAGTAGGAACACGGACCAAATCCGTTAGGTGCAAAATACCACCCCCAGTGACTGCGGTTGACATCGTCTTAGCCGGCGTTCCAACGGATGAATGGGCGTTATTAGTTTTATCTATTTCACTTTGGTGAAAAAAAAACAGGAAAATGCTCTATTGGAAGCGGAAATGAGTGACCCAAATTTAGAACAGCCGAGAGAGAAAAAAAAAAACAATTTGAAAACGGAATTGTTAGGCGTTTTATTCGTAGCGGATCGTGTTGATATTGTTCTCAATCTTGATTTTAAGCTAACTTCCGGAATTGGTTTACTTTTTTGTTTTTTCGCTCAAGCTTATTCTGTACTGCAATGAACGGAAGCAAATGGCGAGAATCAAGTTCTTAATGAAGCAGCTTCCATATGGGGTGGTATTTTCCAAAGCCATCCAAAAGAGGAGCAAAGCGCTGTGTCTAAATATAGCAGCCGGGTTCCCTTCATTGGCTGCAAGCGAATTCAAGCGCATCCACGGTAGAAATCCAATTAAACGTAACCGTAAAGAGGCGGTTTTGTCTTATTCCATTCCTCGTAGTGTTTCGTACCACCCAATACACAATGATTCGTGAGATTGCAGTTGACAGCGTGTAGGTTCGTCGCTTGTTCATTCGCTGCAGTCTTTCGTACACCCGTTTACTGTGAACGGCGAACGAATTTCAAGATCAAACAAATTCTACCCTTTAAGAACGTGTTGAGGGGGGAAGAAGAAAAAAACAATGCGAGTGCTTAAAAAATTTCTGTAAGCTAGCATCATAAAGTGAAAATATGTAGTTAGTAACAAGAACGAAAAAAAATACGACAAACTGCCGTTAACTGGCTGTGATGAAATAACCGATCGTCATCGTTTAATGACGTTTTGGCTGTGGATTTAAACAAAAAAAAAAAGCTTCAAAGCTCACCTCAGATTGATTGTGGCGCATAGATTCTAAAGGCGTGTAAGCATTGCACACCTTTTCTGTTTTTTTTTTTTTGTTTGAACCCGTCACAAGGGCGTTGGATGCTCCAGCTTTGATTTGAAGCAAGCGGAAGGGAATGCGTTACGGGAGCCGAGCGTATGAAAGCAAATTATTTCACCAGTACCCTTTTGTCCGTTAAACATCCGTACGAAAGGAAAACCGTTTCACCGTGGAACGGCGAGCGAGGCGTGGTGTCTAGACGCGGATCAAATCGAAACATAAAGATGCCGACGACGGGGCCTGGGTGATGATCACCTTTTTGTTCCTCACCCCTCCCGCAGGTCGCATTGGTTGGTTTGATTGAAAAATCAAAAACTCATGTTAAAATTAAACATTTTCGTTACATTATCAGCTTAATAAATGCTTGCGTTGCAAACCCCCCCGGTGAATGTTTCGGCAGTGGTGGGTATTAATCGAAACTCCAACACGGACGAACGGAGAAAGAACTTCACACTTGATGGCATCGGAGTTTTCGTTTGGTTCGAGGCAGGTTTGAAAAGCTTTGTCCGTTCGTCTGAGTAAGACATTAGCCTGAAGGGGAAGTAATTCGATTTACTTGTCGGCTCGAGTACCACTAATGCGAGACACAGCATTCGTCTGCGGAGTATGTCAAGCTAGTAATTTAGGTTAATATCGACTCGTAATGGTGTATCATTATAAACAAATTTCATCTTCCTTCATGAAGAAACTGTTCGGTTCTAGTGCGAAAAGTTCGACCTATGGAAACAAACATTAGTGAGCCATTTGTAACCTATTGTGGTTTAATCCAAATAAGACTTTATTAAAGCTTTAAAAATTGTTTCAAGCTACTCTACAGTGACTTATTCTTACCCTCGAGTATTTCTTCCATTAACGAAGGCACATCATCAGCCCATCATCACCTCATCAAGCCGTCCCGGCAAGGGTGCACAAAGAGATCCCATCTCTATCACTGCCAAGAACAAATCAACCTTTTTTTGCGATCGTGTCTTGGATTTTCTCCTTCCATCGATCAGAATAAAAGTGAAGGCCAACCCACTTGACCTTGCCACTTGGTGGTGTGATTCAACTTCAATTCAAGCCTGAAATCGTGACAGTAACTCATCCACGATCAATGACACTTGACAGCAGGGAGAGAAGAAAATGCACACGAGAAGACAAACGTAGCCACACGGCCTGGCCCGGGGGGGAACAGTTTATCACTTTCGTTTTGTGGCTCGTGTTGGTTTACGATTACGGTTGCGATTATGAAGGAAAGGAAACGGAACGTCGAAATGTATTTTGCATTTTATTGCACCATTTCGTACTTCAACCATGATATTAGCGAACGTTAGCGCTGTGATTGGATTTTGGCTTAAGATGGATCATAAATGTTACCCAATCGAACTCGGATATGAATGAGCATGGTATAAAACTTATGAAAGGATTATAGTAAAGTAGTACAAATCAATTAGAGCAGCTAGAGTATAGAAGAGAGAGAGAAAGAAAACCCACTCAAATACTTCGACATTCCGTGTGAATGGTTGTTTTGGAATGGATAATTCCCTACCCAAAACAGGTGCTACCTCGAGCGACCAGAGGTCATTCATCTTACCACCGCTTCTTCGTCAGCGTAATCCACCACCCAAGATGTCTTTCATTTCGTTTTCCCGCATTTTCCAATCGATTTCGAAACCGACGTCTGGTCTGATGGCGCACGCTCGGCAGCTTAGCATGGCTTCCGGTCGAATGGGAGCTTAACGTTCTCGTTAGAATCCGTTAGCAAAACGATCAACGATCGCGATCGAAATGGTGCGATAGAGCTGGGGCAGCGTGAGTGGCCACGTGAAATGGAAAGTACCCCTTACCGATCCGTCCGCGCAGGGATATTTATGGCCACATCGGTGATTTACTCTTACCGTATGGTGTTGTCTGCACGTTCAGTCGAAAACGAAAAACTAAACACAACATCCTTCAACCGTGTGAAGAGAAGCGGTCAGGTGAATGAGAAAACAGAGAAATTGAAATTGGTGATCTTTGCAAGCAGAAGCTCGCCAAAGGCTAGACTCATTGAGCGAAAAGATCGCGTTAGAAGTTCTGAAGCTCGATCAGCTAGCAATGGCTAGCTTGACGTAAGACACTCGAATGCTTTGCACTCGTTTGCTTTCCCATCCCGTCCCGACCCGTCCCGACGGGCGAAATTAAACTGAAAACGAAACGAAAATGAAACGTTGCAAAAGCAAAGCTTACCTGTAGTTGAAGCTAACCTCACCTAGAACCGCCGGTGATCGATGGATCTCGATGGGGGGCTCCCTCGTTTTTTGTTCTCGAAAAAGAATGGCAAACTGCTCACCCCTACGACCCGATGATTACAGCCGGTCGGAGGGAACAATTTTACAAATTCATTTTCCATCATGCGGTGTGATTAGGAAGCGTCGATCGGGAAAAAGGAAATTATCGAAGTAAGCGTACGAGCGGCTTGGTCTAAGCATGGGCCGCAAGTACCAGTACGGGTGTTTTGCTTGATCCCGCACAGGTCAGATTTGCATTTCGTAATTGATATTGTAGTACGAATTTGCGTAGGACCTGTGCTTGGTCTTGGGTAGCTAGTGCAGGCGCGTACAGTGAACCCTTTTTTTTAAACCATGGACGGGTGTTCAACCGAGAGCGATGAACTTGCCCGATCGGTAGGCTGATGCGGATGGAAGCGACGAACCCTTGGGCGTTCGTTAATCGCAGTTCACTTACTGTTTGCCGGATGGGAAAAACAAGTGTATCTATGTGTGTGTGTGTACTGTTTGATCGAAAGCGATGCTCTGAATAGCAATCGATCATGCGATCAGTTGTTTTGCCGTGGGTACTTTCTTTGAAGAAATTGAAACTCGAATTTCATTACAAAAAGATTTTTTTTAACTTAAAAAATTATAATCAAAACCATCATAACATAATTGTTTTGTTAACCCTGTAATCGTTGATGTAGATTAGAAACATAAAAATAAAATATTTACCAGTGCCTTGATGAAACTGAAATAAAATCGAGAGTTAATATATCATGCTGGTAAATAAATGTTTGTTTCATGTTTTAATTCTATTATGGTACAAGATGTTAAATGACGCTTGTATTTTCTTTCACACTTAATTTAATGACAACAATGGTAGCGGGTAGCTTCCCAAACCCATGCATCCTATCCGTTACCACCTTCTTGATTTAAACCACCGTTAAAATGCACTCGTGAATGCATAATTATTATGATTTTGATCAATCCCACTAAGGGCACGAAGCAGTGTGCCAGAGATGCTTCCCACACCAACTGTTCCTGTAATGAAATGAAACGTTACCCCACCATTAATAAAGTCATTCGCCAACGAAACCAACAAAAGGACGGCGGCACACTTGAAGCATCCTGGATGGTGGTAATGGTGGTTTTGTTCACAAAACACAACGCAGCAATGGCTGCCGTTGACAATCGATTACTTCCAGAGCATGCCAATTCCATGTTTCCCTTCCCGCTGCCCGCCTGTCCGTCGATGTGGTTTTTTGTTACCGTGAAATCTTGATCTTTGTCGGTAAGGGGAAACATGTCGTTGAATGTCCAGGACGGCATCATTACCCATCAACGGCAGTACCATCGTCGGCAGGAATCGTAATGTCGTTGGATCCGTAAGTGGCTTTTGCTTGATGATTTAATTATGGTCACACATTTTCTTTACAACAATCTGCCCGTTGTTGTACTGCTGCTGCTTCTCGTGGGTGCTCCCGTTGGGATGGGTTGACTTGGCGAAATATTAGTTCCGTTTCGTCTCAATGTCACATTGCATTTGTGCTAACCGGACGCTTCATGACGGGGCCGAATCTTTTTCCACGCGAGGGGGGTAAAAACAGTTCTAAATAGATCCATTTTGGTTGTATTTCTTAAATCGCTTTCAAGGTTTGCCTTACGCTGCAGCGCGAACATTAAACTTCCTTTCAACGGCAGGCAATCCGATCCGATCCTATTTTTGCCAAAAACACCGAAACGATTCACCAGCCGTAGCGGTATGCGCACGCTAGAGACAATTTGTTAGGGACCGATGATTATGCTACTGATGACGATGGTCTGCGGTTGATGCTTACGATGCTCCCCTGTACTTGTTTTTGTTGTTGTCTCTCCCCTGTACACACTTTACAACGTACATAAACAGAAGAGCTATCAAACTATACCGAACAACAACGAAAAAAATAAACACACATACATGACACAGTGCATCTTTCACCATCGTGTCCTCTCACCGTTACGGTCATTCCACCCCTACGGTGTCATTATTGTACCGAGGGTGATGAAAGAGGGCGACCCATGTTCGGGATAATCGGTGTCCCTTTATTCACCCGACGGCCGGTACGGCTGCAAGCCAGTCGGGAGACATTATCGTTGGGAGATTTTTATGATTTTACTTCCGGTTTTTCACACATTTCCGGCCGTTCATCCCGTTGTTCCCTTTGCTGCTCGCTAAATATTGGCCAGCGACAGTACATTACGGTACAGGCTCTAGTGCTTCTTTTAACGGCAGCTGAAAAAGGGAGAATACCGCCAATGCACGGTGGGACAATGTAGAACAAATAAGCAGATATTACATTTTCATAAAAATATTTTCCAATTTCTGATTAACTCTAATTTCTGATGCATTTGTATTGATCAAAAAAATACCACGAAAAAAAATGTAGATCTTGGATCATATTCTTAATTCGGTTTTAGAATAAGACCAGGATTGTATTGATTTTCTCAAGGCTGTTAGACAACATTTATATATTAATAATAAACATTATACATAATACAAAAATTTGATCTCACTCTTTTTAATTTTTTTAGCTGCGAAATTATTGTTTCATCTTTAGTAACTTGTTACTTATTTATTCTTCTGTTAAATGAGTTTGAACTTTTTATTGGTCTTAGTGATTTACCCGAATTTAATCTAATATTACTAACTTTAAAATATGAATACTTTTTTTCTCTAAAAATCCACCTATTTTCCCAGCGTGCAGTGTACTTATAACGACGATACTACCGTCTAAGTACAGCACGCGACTCGTCTACGTTTGCAGACGAGTTCTGCGAGTTTTTTTTTCTATAAGCGAACGTTTATGTTCCCACTTTTTGACTCACATCGACAAACGTTCGGATGATTTAAATGCGCTCCAGAAAAGAACACCAACAAACAAATAAAAAAAAAATCCAAACGCTTTCTGGCGACACTGTTACCCCTGTTTTTGCTCCGAAGCCCGGATTAATTGCACACGGGGTTTGGTAATGGAAACTGAAACCGTTCTTGGGCGGGTTCACAGAGCGTATGTTGATTTCATGGCATGATGTTGGGTTTTTTGTCTTTTTTTGTATTTGCAACAAAAAACGATTCGATAGGCCTGACAGTAAAGATTGGAAGTAGCAAAAAGGCCGAAATGGATAAAATTCCGATTTTGGCAAACACAAGCACACATACAGTAGAACTGTTTCGGGTGGCGCGCGCGTTTCACTTGTTATGCGCCGTAAGCCGTTGATTGAAACACTCCGGATTGCACCTTCGACTTTTCGCCGTTTTTTGTCGTCGAGGCTGGGGGTAGGTTGCAGATTGTTGGCTGTGACAGGAAGCGGTTGGGCGGAAAATCGGCATAAAACAAACAAAATCAATTTGGATTTAAGGGTATAATCTGATTTTCGATGTACACTTTTGTGCGGCAGCTGCTGCTTATTGCGCATTTTTGGTTTCTTTGCCAGTTTGATTGCAGTTAAAGTTTCCATCTCACAACCGATCAAATACCGATGATGGAAGTGATATGTGTGGTAGCTGTATTTGCTCTTGTTACATTGTTTCAATTAAATTTTTTTTATCTGCTTTTTTATCGGTCCTTGTCGAATTTAGTGCTAACTAGCTGAGGAATTGCGTTAGAGACTGATGGCTCGTAAATGTTTGATTTTGTGCCAACCAGTGACATACGATACCCCTTTTCTGTAGTATACGAAGTAGCTCCCTATTCAAGAGATACGTGTGAAACGATCTAAAGATTAAAAACGCGACTGGGAATGACATCAGGACGATTCTATTTTTCCTTTTACTTACCCAAACCATTCCTGAATTGCAGAACAAAGCACAAACAGTTTGAAAGGGTAATAAGACCAAAGCGGTTTTTTTTGTTCTGTCAACCCACAACATCTTTGCAATCGAAAAAGATGCCGTTGGGTGGGAGAAAATACATAATAATACAATATGACTCACGCGGATCAACTTCCGGACATGCAATTTTGAATGTGAAGATGGTACCAGCTTCATTTGGAAGGGCGAAACAGATATCATCTTGAACGGGCTAACATTAATGTTAAAAAATCTCATACAAACGCACCTTCATAATCGTGCACTCGAGTGAGTAATTATGGTTCTCACATACTGCAACAGACCGGCCTGCATTATACTCACAAGTCTCTTAAAAGAGCGCTTGAGTCACCATTGCTGTACGTTTGATGCACCCGATGTCTGCTTGTGGTGGTTAAAAAGCAGTACCATGCATTTTATTTACATTTCTTTATTTGTACATCCACCTGTACCTTGAGGCAAGGAATAGAAATTCTTTTCGTTCGGTTTGTTTGAACTCCGTGTAGGCCCATAACGCATCGGTCGTTAATGTTTGTCGTTTGATTTTTCACTTAGCTTTTGTTTTGTTTTCTTCCCCTGCTTTCTGGACATGACTGACGACCAGTTTCACGTCGTACGGCACCGTTAGAACCGTCAAATCGTGTTCTTTTTACATTCCCAAAAATAAAAAAGACACACACACCTTAACTATAGTTTTCGGTTAAAGGCTTAATGGATGTTCTTTTCGCTGTACCAAAATTGGTGCTGGAACACTCTGCATATGGAACCGGTAAAGTACAACGGGTTTCACGCAAGTTTAACCATCGACAATTCAATTCATTCCGACAATTGAGGATTTGCGGTAATTGAAGAGAAAATTATACAAAAACATAGAAGCAATTTTGCCTGGAAATGGTGAAGTTGTTTTTAATTTTTAATTTAATAAGAATTATTTAATAAGAAGATAACTCATGTAAATAATAGCTCATCTTCAAAACGCTCATCTCTCTTATCACAAAAAAATCTTGATGATGTGCCTCTGATGAAGGGAAGATTAAGAGTTGACAAAGTATCTTCCTCTGGCTAGTGTTTCTTCTATTCCTAAAACCACCCAATAATAATTAAGAACGAAAGCATAGAACAGCTTTTCGCAATACGGGACATTGTTGTACGTTCGCTGAGTGCTGAAAAGATAATAATCTCCAGAAAACACACAACTGCTTCTGTCCAGCTCGGTTCACCGTTCCCGTCCACACTGCTTTCCTTAATTAAAGGAACGTTTGCTGCGAAAAAAGGGAGCGAAAGTTCCCTTTGCTGTGTACATTGGCCAGCGGTTCTGCGTAATAAATGCCTACCGTTTGCATTGCGCAAATTGCCGAACTCCCGACCTGCATCGGCATGCACCGGAACGGGCAAGTGCTCTTTTATTTTCTCGCCTCGTTTCGTCGTTTTCGGGATCACCGGAATGACCGTTCGTAGCGAGTGAATGCACCACGGATGCGCATGGTGCACGATGCACCTCCGATGTCATGCTTGGCCTATCGTGAGATTTGATGTAAATCATGTGAAATTGAATCTCCCAGAAGACGGTAGGAGATGATGCACCGGATGGGGGATGGTAATAATTAGCCGTGTGGGAGCACCATGCGCTCACAGCTGACTAGAGCCGTTAGTCGTATCGCAATCGTACTGCACGCAAACATGCGAAAAAGCGGTGTTTCGGTCGGCAACTTCCCGAACCCGTCGGCAGCTTCAGTTTGGACTACAAAACGAGAACATACAGCTGATCGTGGTACGATTCACCGGGAAAAGCTCACTTCGGTTAATTATTATCTAATCTCACTGTCAGTATGACTACTTCTTGGGAAGAGCCTTCTTTCCTACCCTGGGCTGGCGATGCATACCTCCCGGCTGTGGTCTGCTTTCCTTTCGGCTAGGTACGGTAATGAGAAACTGTTTTCAGGTTCTTTCTTGCAACCAGCATGTGCATCACTAATTCGTCGATCTGCGCCCAATTAAGCATGAAACACTGGGTGGTGGCGGTTATGCAGTTATGTAGTTACGGATCGGATTCGATCGGAATTTCTAGCGATTTTTAAATGGTGAACAAGAATTTTATCGAATTGGAAAGTTCAAAGCAAAGAATATAGGGCTAAACATTTGAAATATATAATTTGTAGACCTTTCTTTATAAGTTTTTATAAAAAAGAGAACAAAATGTTTCTCTTACACCTTCTAGTGTTGGTTAAAAATAGATTTTATTATTTCTTTTTATTAATTCCTTGTCAACGACTCATGTTATCACACTTGAAAAGATAAGAAGCCTACCGTAAGACTAATGAATGGCTTGTTATCCAACATTTATCAATGTTCAAATGGAATTTAAATACAAAATTTACGATAACAAAACAAACATTTCGCGTTAACATTCCATCCAGCCAGTCCACGAGCCGCTACGACATCTTAATCTTAATCGGCCACCATCAGACACTTACTGACCTACATTTTCCACACACGTTAAGATCAATTCTGCCGATCGTCAAAATAGTCGCCTTTTCTTTTGTCGAACTTCTGTCATCCATTTCCTGCCCTGAGAGGGCCAACCATGGCAGTGTGTCACCGTGACAAGGTTGACGAGCGGACAGATGAACACCGACCGACCTAAACGGGATCGAATCGATTGGACTTCCGATGCGAATGTGTTTTAATTAGTGAGGGAACCGCATCACATCGTCCAAAGCGAGAGTTTCAGTCGAAAGGGTGTTGGTGTTCGTTTCAGAATACTCTTTTTTTTCTTTGGTTTGGCCGTTCCTTGTACAGGATACAGGTTTCGGCGAAAGTTACGTGACCGTTTGCGAAATAACTTATGCAAAAGAACTTGACACTTCTAAGCGTAAAATCGGGTGGGGAACCGCGATGAGTGTTTTATTTTCTACGAAATGTATGCATGGTTTGTGGTGCGAACATACACACGGCATTGGGTACGGTTAACGAGCTAACAACGGGAACGGAACCCGGCCGTGGCAATGGTCACGGAAACAACGGAACCCAATAATCAGTGACGGATATTGACACAATCGTTCTGTGTCTGTGGGAAAAGCATTTCTTCGAACTCTTTTTTTTTTGTTTGTGTGTGTCTCTCAACCATGTGGGATTTTTGCTGGCTGCTACCTACCGAGGATGGAAGGGCTTATTGGGGAAGCTTTCTCCCATGCGTTCTAAACCGTAATGGACACGTTAAACACTCGTTCACGATGTACAGTTTTGGGTAAAGAACAAAACACCTTTTGCTTTTCGTTGTAGTTGTTTTTGTTTAGACATGACACAGATGGGAAAAGCGAGACAGGTGTTACACACCTTTCCACCCATTTGTCGAACAATTCTAGTATGAAAACGGTATCCCTCCCGTTATTTCACAGATTTGCTCCGGTCCATTCCACCGGTCATCTTGAGTGAATCGTACTTCCTTCGCTTGCATCGATGACATCGATTTTTTGCCGTTTGAAAAAAAAACGCACACAGACTCTTCCCGAAGCATACCGAACGGCCGTAACCCACCCAAAACGGTCGGGAATCGGCACTGGGAGAGAAAGACATCAACGGGCGCACAGTACACGAACCCGATTCTCACGCAGCGTGACACTCGGGGCGTCCATCGCTCCATCGCCCAGTATCCGAATCCGATGATCGATATCCGGCTGACTTGAGTTTATGTTTTCCTCCGGCTTTTATCTGTGCTGCTGTGTTGTGAAATTGGGCCCGAAACGAGGTCGTATGATGTGATCGTATTTCGTACAGTTTCTCCTCCCATCCGTTCGGTTTTGTTTTTGGCCTTTCCTTTGACATAACGTATTCGAGATTGCTGCTAATTAATTGTAGCTCCTATTACTTCATCCGCCTGTCAACGAATGGATCATCCCGTGACGGAAAATCGGAGCGAATGTGACGAAAAGTTTAATAATCAGCTTGATTATCGTACCAATTTGTTAAGAAGTTTTCGAACGAGAATTAAAAGCACAGCAAGACAAGATAACACCAATTGGAGCTAATCAACTGTGACTCTTCCAAAATGACGCTTTACAGCGTATCGTGTTGTTTCAGTGCATGTGGTAGGTCGTCCACCTTTTGCTTCCCATTTGGCTCCTGTTACAGCGCACGGTTTGAGCTGATGTTCTGCGATCGGAAAATCCTGTTACCCGTGCCTCCGGGATAGATGTGTAAACTATCAAATGTGGGTCATCGCTGACCTGCATAAGCCGATAATGGTAGGTAATCATAATCATCTACCCCAATCGGCCAGTCGCGCTCAAACATTGAGCCATTGATCGTGGCTGCCGATACAATCAGCAAGATCGAGCCACGGATCAGGTTGCCGGAACACATTAAAGCTGCACCGTCGGCGCTTGGATGCTGCCTAGTGTCCACATTCCATAATTTCTTACTCCTACTGAGCGTTGAAACCGAACGGACGTTTGCAGGAAATTCAACAGCATACCTCCCATACCAGAGGAAGTGACTGCAGTTTTTTGTTTGAACTGTTTATTTTTTCCGGCCTACCCAATCGAACCGTTGATTGTTTTTTTTAGCATAAAACGATAATTGTGTAATATTGGAATATTTATAATTTAAAATTATTTGATCACCTTTAAACATGCATATCGCTTAATAATAGTGCTTCTACCCTCACTAATCGATCAGTTCATCAACGCATATATATTTGCTTCCTTTACACACACTCTCTCGGTGCTTTTGCATCTATTCCGTTCATCATCTCAAACTATCGTTGTTGGCGGTTAACATTAAACGAGATCAACCACAACACTAACAACAACAAAAAAGCCTCAGCATAAGCCTTTGTTTACCGTTAGCTTTATTACTGGCGCGCGTTTCATTAATCCACCGTCCATCATCAAACTCCATTAGCCGTACTCGTTGTTATTATAATTAATAAGATTCTATTACTTTGCGGCAATGGATGAACCGACAGGTAGGTCATTAAAATAACTCCCTCACCAAACAAACGACCATACAAAAGCCTTTGCAATCCTGATCGGAATAAGGATACATTCTTAGCTGACAGAAGAAAATAAAAAAAACGCTTTTCTTCCGCATTACTATAAAAGTGCTATAAAAAGTACACAAAAAAAAAATGGCGTAAAAAAGTGTAGCAGCTGTAAATAGCTTACTCCATCGGTAACCCTTTTTATGGAATTTCGCTAATGTAATAAAAAAACCATTCCGTTTGAATAATAACATACTTCAACGGGCAAACAATGAAGCAAAGGCTAACATTTAGCGAGCAGTAACTTCAACAACCCAACAAACAAAAAACGAACACATTACCCATCTGCAATTTTGCATAACATAAGTGGATGGTAATAATTTGATTAAAATGTTGTAAACACTATCGCAACATCAATTGATGCCGATGGCGCTTGCTGTACGATCGTTGGTCACAGAGTGTTTATAGGGTTTTTTGTTGTTGCGTTCTCTTGGGCACAGTTTGGATGGCGCGTTATACCCTGCGCTAGTATAATCGAGAGGAAACACGTGTAATGGTTGTTGGAACATTTTGTTATAGTTTTTTTAATGCTTCTGTTTTACTCGCGACTAGGTGGAACATACATCGATGTGATTAGTTCTTTTGGCGGGAAAATCAATGGTGAAATAAGAGGAGTAAAAAGACTTTTAAACTTATCAAATAAAGTGAAATAACTGTAGTTAAACTAGCTTTAAGCATTAACTATAATTCGAAAAAAGGAAATCATAAAATCAATTTTAATTTTAAATTTCGAAACAACCCTTTTTGACCGTAGAAAATAATAAACGCACGTTTAAGTCTTGCTCTCTATATTATTAAAAACGAAAAAAAGCTACTATTCACTAAGCTTGTGCTGAAAATGAGCTTTTAATGTCGTGTCCCAGCAATTCCTTTTACAGATACATCGCAAAAAAACCTAATTCCAGATAATAGTGGGTTTTCATACCATTTCTCTCTACAATTGATTTTTCGCAGACTGCCAACATCCCAACTAAAACGCAAAATTGTGTACGATTATTTTTAAATACTAGCTACAGCCTGGTCTGCTACTACTTTTTCGCTGCCGCAAAAAAGGCAACGAACTTTTTTGAACGCTTGCCAGATACACAAACAAAAAACCCCCGAAAACTCACCATACACCAACGCACTTTCACCTTGGCAGATTTTTGCTTTTTGTTTTGTTTTATTCATTTCCATCCATTTTGTTTCCCGGGTTTCCCGGAACTGGATCGTGTGCTGGGTGGGTGGGTAGCTTCCTTGATTTCTTTTCCGCTTTGTATGGGGCAAGTAGCAAACAAAAAAAGAAAACACCGCCCGGCAGAGGATATTCATCTCCGACCACAACCAACAATCAAAGCTGATGTGACCACAACGGTCCCCGTAAAATAGGGTGACATTTGACTCGTAAGTGTCCGACATCCGACATGCCCAATCTGGTGTGCGTGCGTGTGTGCAACAATAGGTCATTATTAGCACGACCTCTTCGGCACCCTGCTGGCGGGTCCAACCGGTGGGTGTCGCGATTGCCATCGTTGATTCCCGAACAGGTATGGGGCTATTGGCCCCGCATCAGCGTGAACACCGTGCGCTTCCGGTGAGAACCGGGAGACCACGTGCGAAATGTGTTGAAAATTGTCATCTTTCTCACAACCACACAACCACCATCATCATCATGATCATAAGCGATGATGGACGAAGAAAAGCGAAGGAACAAAAAACAGTAAGCGAAAGTTTACACCCTCTTGCTACTAACCGCAAGTTTGTCCCATAATTTGACCTATCGGTCCATTGTGTGTCCCTGTATGTGTGTGCGCGATTAGTGTGCAGACACCAGGCTTTCACACCGTTTCATCCAAGCCTTCCGGTTTCGGTGATTTTCATTTAAGAAATAAACGCTGTTTTCGATTACGGTAGTGCATGAGCCCGTAATGCCATTGCATTATGGACACCCTTTTCCACTGAGGGATGTTTGTTTCTATTCTGCTCCGTACGATGATGATCATCACTTTCACTGACGTACCGGGGGGAGGCGGGTAATCCGTTTTCCAATGCCGTGTGATAACGTGCGAAAGATTAGACGCACTTTCACGGGAACGATTAGGACTGGAGCTGTATTTTTTGGGAGTTTATTTCTTTCTGATCCAAACATTTTNATCACTTTCACTGACGTACCGGGGGGAGGCGGGTAATCCGTTTTCCAATGCCGTGTGATAACGTGCGAAAGATTAGACGCACTTTCACGGGAACGATTAGGACTGGAGCTGTATTTTTTGGGAGTTTATTTCTTTCTGATCTAAACATTTTGCCATGATGCAGCGAGGAAGAAGGCTTAGAGTTCACTGGAGATGTTCACAGGGCACAGGGTGGCACATTGTTGCGAGAGAAATTGTGTCTTTATTGTTATTACGTGTTTTTGGACGATTATTTTGCAGATCGCAATCTGTAGGAAGAGAAATTTTTGCCAAAAAAATGTTACCGAAGGCTTGGGAACCAGCAACCATATTAGGTTGGTATACAATGGATCAATAGGGATGGAAAATTATTTTCGCCGTGAACAAAACTAGCTTATCAAAATGGGGTTTTAAAGTGCGTCTTATAATTGTAGATCTTTCTCGCTAGATTAGGTGTTATTATTTTTAAGGTGTTAAAGCTAATTGTTTTCGGGCTATGTTTTGTAAAAAATCAATTCTGTTTCGCAAGCTTTTATCACCTTGGTGGGTTTAATTGTTTTTTTTTTGCGAGGAGATTCATTAATATAAATATTTTCGGAAGAATCATTCAAATCATGAGTTATGAGAGACTCAGGAAAATTCGTTACAAAGCATCAGAGTTTTAGATTCGCTTTAAAGATTCATTCTGATTCATCAATGAATCACATTAATCCAACACTAATTTCTACTCAAAATTAATTTGAACTTAACTTCATGAGCTCCGTATTCCTTTGCCGAAGAAGCAAATTTTTATTTCATTCCACGCATGTACTGCTCGACCGTTTTGTGTTTTATGTTTTATTCCAGTTCCCGCAAAACGCCTTAAAGTGTTAAAGTGAATTATGAGCTCACATGCTTGACTGAATGGTCCACGGTACGGAGCGTGTTGGAATGCTCTGTGAGTATCCCCGTCACTACATGCTTAGCAATTGTCACGTTTTTATTCTTTTTCTATTCGAAGCATTATTTGCGTGAAAAGAAACTTTTTTCAACAAATTCGCATTAAAATAAATCTATTTATTAATTATGCTAAATTTTCAAAAAAAAGCTCAGGCTATATCCTTAGGAAATTTTCAAATTTTTAGAATTTTTTATTATTTGTTTATTTTTTTTTATTTTAAGCATTATTTGAGTGAAAAGAAATTTATTTGAACCAATTGGCATTAATATAAATCAATTTAATTTTTTTTTGCAAAATTACTCAAAAAAATGGTAAGGGGTAAGCCTTATGAAATTTTCAAGTTGAAAATTTTTTAAAAATTTTTTTCTCAATTTTTATTCTTTTTTTAATTTAAAGCATTATCTGAGTGAAAAGAAACTTATTGCAACCAATTCGCATTAAAATAAATCAATTTATATTATTTTTTAAATTTCCCAATAAAAAAAGTAAGGCTATATATAGCCTTAGGAAATTGGCAAATTTATAGAAATTTTTTGGGAAATGTCCACGAGATGAGATTTTTTTTTCGAATTAACAGCCATTCTTCTGTTTCAAAAATAGTATTTACATTCACAATAAGTATATACAACACGTACGTACTTTAATTTAATGTTTAATATTTAATTGTAAACTTTACATTGCAAATTATACTCTAAACTTTAGAATATAAATAGAAAAGATGCACACACCTTCACGCCATTACAGTAACGTCTACGTTTAATGGTCCTTCGATTTTAAAAAGGCCCTAAAATTGATGGTCAGGTGTAAAACATGTGCCGAATCGCCTCAAAAAAAAGCGACACAAGTACGCTACTCCGTACCAAATCCCGTTGCCAGCATGGCTAACGGTATTGTTTGGCACCTAGTCGAATCACTGTACACTATGTGGAAGGGAGAGCCACATAAAAAAAAATCAATTGACTCCTTACTTTTCGATGGGAATAAACTATTTTCGAACGAGCATTTCTTACGAGCCGTCTCGATTTTTGGGTGATAACTTTGCATGACAAACCATCGTCGTTACGCTTTCCGCTTGAAACCCGCGTATGTGTGTGTCTGAGAATGCATAAAACGAAATGGATACATCTTCGAACTTGTCAAGCAAGCACCTGCTGACGGATTTTCGACCGAGAACGTGAAGAAAACTAAATCACCCTTTTTGGGTACGGGGCCGTTTCGCTTGACCAGACCAGACCACAGACCTAGCGGCAATGCATTCGAACGTTGGCCGATGTCGACACGCTGATGTATGGTAACATTGACACGGAAATGGATTGCAACGGTGAACGACCCGAACGGTACACGCATCGTACTGACCGTACGGGTGTCGTTTGCATATTTAAAAAGAATTGTTATGGTTGGTTGGTACGCTACTTCCATGCCAGCGCTTTGGGTGATTGATGCTCGTTTTAAAATGGGTCAGGAATCTTAAATGAATGTTGGAGGGAAAAATGGTAAGAAATACTGACCGATGAGGGCGCCATACAAATAAGAATTGATTGGAAAATAGAATGAAACGATAATAAAAAATAAAATCTCTCTCAAGTTCTTCTATTGTAATTGATATTGTTTCGAATAAAATATATTTATTTAATTTAATTGAAGAGCGTCTAATAACAAATCAATCTTGAAACGAATGTATTCTTACGACACTCAAAAATCGCCATCATTAAAGTCGAATGTTTTCCCATTGATTGCCGTCACCTGATTGCAGTTGATCATTTCCGGCACACAAGCGAGATTTAAATCGATACACATGAATGGGGTGTGAAAATCTTCATCAACTTAAATAAGACATCACTCGTTCACTCCATCATTGTATGCGAAGGAATGCAGACTTGCAACGAGCAATTGCAAATAAAAGCAACAGTGGAAAAGTGACACAAACCTGCCACCGGAACCTGAGCGGTTTGAAGTACGCAAGCAACCATCAGCGATTCATCAAACGAGAACGAACTCTTGTACTCCCGCTTTGTCATGTGTCGTTCGTCACTTTTCTTGGACATTAATGAAGGAAAACTAACACACCATTAAGCACTGGCATTGGCGATGTTCATCAACCCAAGATCAACTATGGATGGGGGAAAAACGTTAAGTCGAACGCTAAGAGAAAAAAAAACCGGGAACCAAATCACTGCACTAACCAACCACCTCTTTGCGCTTGCTAACCGGCTATCAAATTAGGTCAACCCGGTGTGTCGGCAAGCATTCTTTGCCACCCGAGTGAGAGCGTTTGGCGAATCGAGTACGCTTCAAGTGCAGAAAACCCCCGTTCGGTGCAGCAGGGTGGCGCAAACGAAGGCGAAAACAGACCCGTTTCCGATGGCACCGATTCTTCCGACCGTTTGTGGACGTCACCTGTAACATACAAAAAAAAAACGTATTAAAACCAAGCACCAGCAAAACGTTAACTTTGTCCGCGGGATTAGCAGGGATGCCTTTTGCTCGGTGGCAAAAGAATGCTACGGATGCTACGGCAGTGGTGGCTTTCAAGTTTGGCATTTGCTCCTGCGGAGTTGCACTGGTTTCGTTTGACCTATATATTGTGTGAGTTTGTGTGCTTTTTTTTTGTTTCTGTTCAGTCGTGCCATGCCAGAAGGGCTTAGCAAACACATGAGCTGATAGTGGAAGTTTGCATGACTTTTGCTTTGCTTTTGCTCGCCGGCACGGCCCAGAATCAGGCATAGAAACAGGTTCCCGACGACGTGGCTGCTGGAATCTAAGGCCCATCCGTACGGTCGCTATGCACATCCGGGGCCTTACGCCGAGTGCCGCTTTGCAACGCGGAACACGGTCAAACGCTAAAGCAACGTGTCGTGTCGTGCCCGAAAGGTAGGGCGAATCGCTAGCACCGTAAAGTCATCGATTAAATCCATTATGAGTTCACATGTTTGATCACGATCGGGACACGTTTTCTCGCACCGGATTCGGCCGGTACAGCGCTTTCATGCTGTACTGTTTTCGTTTTTCATTCAGAAGCCTCCAACGCGCGATGGAAGAAGCGATCCAGGCGGTAGGAAAAAAATGTTGCCCATATGTGTATCTTCCCATCCCGCCGGAACAAACGGAACACCTCACTCACGACCGACCGAGCTGGTGCTGGATGCTGGTGGGACAGGACATACACGCGTGCTTTCTCCCGCGGGGGGTATATCGGTTTGAACCGGGTGCACCTACTTTCCGTAGGCTCGATCACGAATGAAGGTCATAGGAGGGCTTTTGTATCCACAAATGTATTGTGTGTGTGTGTGTTGCAGGATTTTCAAACACTTGAACGTATCGAAAACATTCACCAAACTGGTGGGAAATTCGATACGCGAAGTACGGGACTGGTGTAAAGCGGTGCAATCGTGATGCACTTTTTCGAAGGGAGTTTTGTTTGGGCTTCCGAAGAGGAGAGTACCGATCGGACAGCTGGTAGGCATGAGAAATGGGCTGAGATCGAAGTTAATTTATTTCATTAGATGAGATGAAATAAATGGCTATTTGTATGGCTATTGGTACATCAGATCTTGGAGCACTGCGATCTTAGGCTCTCAGAGATCAAATATTTACAACACATAAAACTTACTTGTGGCTGGGAGACATTTCTCGGAAGTACTTGATAATAAATCCCACTACTTTCAAGCCTCAGTTCTTCTTGCATGCTAGCAACTCGACAAAGTTCTTAGCGATTTGCAGATCCACCAACTTACATCCAGATTTGATAGTATTCTTGAGCCCAGTGCAAGCTCAGTTTTGTGGAGTAGATTCTTCGGAATGTCCACAATAATTAGAATTTTGTTATTCCCTGAAGAATGGCATTTAAGACATTAAGATCTTTAGAGATATCAGTAATAAAAACATGTTACAAATCACAATTGAAAAGTACATGATGGATATCTTCTTCAAACATATTTCAAAGCAAGTCTTTCCAAGGTATTATAATCTCTCTCACGATACACTTTCATTCTATGTTTCTCCCTCTTCGCAGTTAATGATAGGCACGACCGCTACGTTTGTGAACGGTCTGCTGCTGGGAGACACCTGCCAGCACGACATGGACTGTTCCGACAGCGTCAAGGGCAGCTACTGCACCCTGGAGGGCATCTGCGAGTGCAGTCCGTTCTACGTGCGACTCAACGAGTCTTCCTGTTTGCCGTGTAAGTATCGTGCGCTCGCGAGATCTCATGATCTTTCGAGCGTTTCCCCCTCAACCCGGCGGGAAGCGTTAAGTAGATCCTGGGAAATGTTGTTTTGTGACCGATACCAAACCACAGGAAAAATCCCAAAAATAGACATACCTACATCTTGGTGGTCACTCTTTTTTTCGCTTTACATCTAATTAATCTTTCTCCGTCTTCTCTTGCTTAGCTCAACTGCTCGAGAGTGAGTGTAGCCTGTCGGAGCAGTGTTCGATGCGTGTGGCTAACAGTAGCTGCATCGGTGGACGCTGCCAGTGCGATGGAGGTTTCCTGCAATTCCGCAAACATACCTGTCTCTCGCGTAAGTATATCCACCAAATTAGGCAAAGTGTTGGAGGGGTTCAGTTTTTTCCCCTACCGTTTTGTACCGGCTATTTCGCTAGATATTAAGCACCTCGTTCAGCACGCTCGTTATGCCAATCGTGTATCGTGTGTATCAATTTCTTCGTATATATGGTCATCATTTTTCAATCCCTGCATGCCTCCACGAGCCCAACCAGCTGCAAATGCTACTTGTTTTCGCTAACTTGACCTCGTTATCGACTGACTCCACGGTATGACCCTCACGACGGAGGGTGTATTGGCATTCAGGGTGACCAACTTTATGAATTTCTCTACAAAGCGCATGAAGACACACAGACCAGCTGTTTAGGAAATATGCATTTCAATGCATCGCTAGAAATGCATATATCACGAAACGATGCAACAGAAATCAGGCTAATGCAAATTCGATACTTCTCCAGTAGAAACTACACAACCACAAATGAGTCAACTTTTAAGCTTTCATTTTCCGTTTAAATCTTTTGTTTACCCGTATGATCCAATCGAAAATAGGAAGCGTGACACGCTCAATCAATTATTCAAACATTTAGCCCACCACGTGCAGAAACCTTAAAGGATGATCGATAAGTATGGAAATCCGTCGCAATGGATTGATTGACGTCTTGTGTGCCCTTGTAAGGAGAGAACCCCCTTTTTCTGTGTTTGACCGTTTGACTGATTGTGCACCTTTGACTGGGGCTACCAATGGCTACCACCACCCGCGGGATAAAACACTCCCGGGCTCGACCCGGGTAGGAAGAAGAAGCTTTTCAATGCTTGAAGAATACCGGACCGCACAAGCAACATGACAGGACAATCGTTATTTATGGCCAGTTTAGATGTGGGAAAAGTGCATCGGCAAGAATGTCCAACATATTGGAATAGACATGTCTATTGAATGTCATTAAAGTTCATCGATGTACAGTTAATGTTTTTGCATGTTCTAGCTGCTCTACGGGGGGAGCATAAAAATGCAAATGAGATGTGATTAAACTTTAAGTAATTTTTAAACCATAACTCTTGGCTAACATGTACAGAGATGCGAAGAATTCATCCCAGAGTGGCAATTAGTTTCCAATATTCAATAAACAAAATGTTGCTAAAACATTTATTACGCCGTACTAGGGATCATAAAACCAACGATTCTAACTTCATGTCACTGTAGTCAGTAAAATAGTTTATTGCTTAACAAGCTTCCTGCTCGGTTCATCCCGTTTCTGCTTTGTTCCACACAGGCCGGGATCTGCTTTTGCGTCTTTAGCAATTCGACTCGCTGGCTCATTAATTGCTGGTCAGTTCACCAAAAAGCAACCGATTTGCTAGTGACCCACACACACACACACAGCTGCACAACTATTTATCCCTTCGGAGATAATGAGCGTTTGGCAGAACAATGGCAGTTATCCGTAAAGATATCGAGCAATTCCGCATCGCACGCGTTCAACCGTAATCGATGAACATCTACGAGAAGCGTGAACGTATACATGCGGGAGAAAAAAAACTTATTTTCCCCCCATTCCCACTCTACTAAACTACTAACATTAAGATCAAGAGCCTTTTCTTCCCGACATTCGTGTTTTTTTTTTTGGTGGAAAGAGAGGGGGAGGTTTTAAGGAAAATTGCCTCAAATCATGGTCATTGACTATTCGAATGCGGGACTAATAAGCAATGGATGTGTGATTAAGCCTTATCTGGACGATGAAGCTACGTTTGTTTTGTGTTCTGTTTCCTGCTGTTGCGAAGTTCTTCCTCATTTGTTGTGTCTCCTCCATGTTTTTGGGCCCAAAAGATTTCATCACGAGCGACGAACGACCGCATGGTATGGCACGCATACATGTTTCGGATTCGGCTGACGGAAATAGAAAAGCTGCTAATCGTGCTGCCCGGTGCAACCATTCATTCGCTGTGATGTGTGTTCCGGTTTTTTTCTCTCTCTCTCTCTCTCTCTCTCTCTCTCTCTCTCGAAACGAGCTGAAGAAGAGTATTAAAGCAAAGCAGAGCAAGGAAAACGCGTACGAATGTTACGCGTAATTTAACTCACCACCGCTTATGTTCTATGTCAACCTGACCTGGTCCGTCAACCGACCTAATGAGCGACAGATGCTGTTCCTGTTTTCGTGACGTGTGGTCCCCGGTATTGGTGCACGTTGACAGGTTGTGTAGCAGCAAACCTGGCATAAAACCTGGCGATGAACAATGGTATTGCACCATCATGAACCATCACCAACAGTAGGCCACATCCAGAGGGCAGCAGGAGGGCTTTCCAACTCCACTTATGCTGAATGGAGTTTTATATCTCCACCGGCACCGCGGCATAAGTGGGCAAACAGATTGGTCCAATTTCGGTTTGAAAGGGACGCGGGGTGGGGGTTCATGTGAGGAACCTACCACACCCTACAGCGGGTTAGGGCGGGCAATGGAAGGAGAAAACTCACCCGACAGCGACAGTAATGGGTGGACGATTAGTGCTGTTTTACCGAAATAATGAACATCACACAGGTGGGCAGAAATGGGAGCATTTGGTTGGTGTGTTAGATGATGCAGCAGATGACCGATCCGAAGGGTGCACCCTCGTTTAACCCCCTTATTTCGCCTGTCCATTATCGATTGGAGCGGCTCATCTGTGCCATTAGGTATGTGGAGCAAATCGGACACCACAACTCGGTGGTGCTCTAGTGCAAAAAAGTTGATTGCGTGCTGGAGATGATTTTAGCTTGACATTCTAGAAAAAAAGATTTTTTTTCTCTGATGTGGATTATAAGCCCATAACGCAAGAAATTAACTGAGGTTAACCATCCAGTTCGTTATGTCGATTTATGTTGATTTCGTTTAAATACTAATCTTCAACAAATTTATGCTACCGATCGCCATCATTCATCAATCTGAAGAGCCGTACATCAACTCCCCGGGGGACGGGACGGTTTTAATGTGCACTTTACCGGTTTGTTTTAATACTACAGGAAGCCACAACAGAGGCACCAATAATTATACCGAAAATACACTCATGGCACAGAAAACACACACGAAAACAAATAAAAAAGCCCAAGAGCAATTTGAAACCTTTTTTTTTTTGGCATCGGGAATCGCTTTCACGCAGGAAATGAAACGACGGAATCAAACCAAAAACCCCCCGACAGAACAATACCCGATCACGATCTGAAAATCCTCCAGCCAGTGAAAGTGATTTTCCATTTAAACGTATCCACTTGCTTTCCCGTCCAAATAAACAGGATACGCTTTGACTAACCTTTGGCACTTAAGTAGCAGCATCTAAGAAGCGGGCAGCTGGAAAGCAACATCCTCACCTTTGAGGTCTTACAATGAGGATGGTATTAATCAACACTCTCGCACACCGGCATTCAAGCTACAGAAAGCCCACTTGTTGCTCTTAACCAGCTGCATCAGTCGTTCCAGTAGTGAAACTGTTCCAATCAAACTACTTTCTCCCTTTTGTCGCACACTCACCCGTGAACCCGATATACCCTTGCCATAAAGAAAATTCGCATGCAAAGAAAATGCACAACAACAGCGTGGCAAACTGTTTTGTGCAAAAAAAAATGGGTTCTCGTAACCCCAAAAAAAAACCAACCAAAAATGGCCGTGTCGTGACCCCGAAAATCCGCTATCAAACGCAACGATTTTCATGAAAAAAAAACCCCATTCATTTTCCCACGCGTTCCATCGTAATGGGTTGCACAAATTATGCTATGCACCAGATTGAGGGTGGTAATGTACTCGTTTTTTTTTTGTTTTGGTTTTTCGCATAGTCATGATTAACAAGACACCGGAAATGGAAGAGATTTGTTTGCCTGTTGTTTTGGTTTTAAATGAGACTGATCATGGTGGAAGATATTTGTACAGCTGGAAATTCCATTTTTTAATGAGCTAACGTAACATTTTAATATTATTTTTATGTCAGTAATATTTCGAATTTTAGATTTCGAGCATGAAATGAAGGATACATTAATATACTCAAAAGCTCCAATAAAAAAGATAATTTTTGTGATTTTTTTAATGGAAAATTAATTCCATTAATACATCATGTCTTTTGGACATAAAGTTTGCAAAATCAAAAGTATGTTAAATTAAAAAAAAAAAAACAGATAAGTTCACACAATTTTCCAGGTCTTTCTTCGGAAGGCTTTCTAAAAAATCAAGTTTGCTCAAGGTGTTAAAATCTTTTACATGACGAGCTGGATTCATATAAATTATGTTTATTAGAAATTGGCTTAAATTTCATTGTAAAAATTGGAATATTTTCGAGACTCCAGAAGCTCTTGTTCATAAGACAATAATCTTTACAACAAATGCTTTGTAAAAAAATCCATCTTATTTTACGCTACTTAAAACAATCCAAAACTGGGAGCTATACTTTACACGCACTAAACGACCATTTTAAGCAAATTACTGTTGCTTTGTTTAATGTAAATAATTACACTTGATTTACTATATAAAAAAATTAATAACACCTTAGTTCGATACAATTGTTAGAAAAAAAACTGCAATAAATATAGCAGTACATCAATGATTTCGATACCGAGCCTTGAACATAAATTACATGCCGACTTGCCGACTTGCCGCATTCGGCACACACGTCTAATAACAGACGTGAAACGAGTTAATTCTATTAAGAAGAGAAAAAAAATCAATTGCAAACCAGACACGTTCTTCGTTCTGCATTTTCTGTTGAAGAGAATTCGAAATGAAACCCCCGTAACTATGACCGCCGCTAGGCTAAATCGATCCGCCAATCTGTATATGCTAATGTACGGCTACGGCTTATCCCGAGGGGTCGAGATTCTATCCTGGACAAAAGAAGCAAAAAAAAAAAACAACAACCTAGCCTTGGTGCACCGGCGTGCCGGTCGTGAACTTGAACTTTCTGCACCGGATGAGCTTTCCACTTATACCATATTTCCTGCAGTTCCCAGTGCGCTTGCGTATCGTATGCGGTGTGCAAGCAGAAGCAGAAGGGAACCGTTCCCCACCATTTAGGGCGTTTCATCCCGAAACACACCTGGCCGATACGGCGGCGGAAGGAAAGGAGAACTTACCAAAACGGGGAGGGAAAAATTATAATCAAAAACACTCCATCAGATCAACCTGTGGCTTCCAATCAACAGCGGTGCGGTTGCATTCCGGTTCCGTCCCGTTCATGTTTCATCGCTTTACAGAAGCCCGTCCATCGTGCACGATCCGATGCCCACCGGATCGCACACGGTACCAAATGCACGGGCCGCATTATAAGGCGGTAATGATCACGAAAATTACATAATTCAACAAACGCCCATCACCAAATGCCGCCATCCTTCGCCTTACCTTCGGGGGGGTGCGATTTGTAGCATTTTCCCTCCAAGTTTGTGTGTGTGTGTGTGTTTTTCTTTTCCATACCATAAGAATTGTTTTTGTTTCGATTTGAACAAAACGGAGCGGATATTCGATTACCCCAAAGCCTTTGGAGTGTTGATCTTTCCAGCTTCAATTATGCTACTCCATCCCGTACCGGGTTTTTGTGATGGGAGAAATAAAAAAACGAAACAAAAGGCCACATATTTTGTGGGGTTTTTTTTTTGTTACAACGAGCTTGATAAAGTTAACGGGACAGTAGGGATTTAGTTAAACTCTTAGCACCCTTTATCTGGTCTCTTACTGCACCATGAAGGAAGTAGCGCAATCGGTTCTTCAACATTTAGGGCGCATCCGCGAACGTCTGTTTTTGGGGAAGTTTAGGAAAAATCACCCTTCAAAACAATAGCAAAATTTGACGAAATTCCGATCCCAATTGGCTCACAATCCGGGAAGTTGGAGTCCCGTTTGCTGATGGTTCATTTGTACCATTCACTTGAGGAGCACACGAATTATAGAGCAACGAAAACGAGAGCCGAATTAACACCATTTGTTCGTTCAGCGTTTGATTGAACTAACTATCGGGTGAAACACTATTTACCTTGGTTGGTGTATTACTAGTTGATCCAACCAAGATGTCAAACACTATTACTACCATTAGCGTTATCTTTGTTTTGCTTCATCGCACTAAACTGGAGTTCCTTCCTAATGAGCGTCACGAGAATAATGTCAACGGCAAAGAATGGGTAAATTATTTCCCAAAAAGCCCGTATCTTTCTGCATCGGAATTTCTTTAATCCACATTCGCCACATTTTCTACCGGGCTTGATGCTCCGGTAGAGAGGAAAATTCTTTTCCACCCGTACACAGCCACAAACGATCAAAACATTCCAACAACGCCACTGATTGGGATAAGAATGGTGTGGCGTGGATTAGCCGCACGATATGCTGGAAGGCTAAATTGCATAACTTTGCCCGTTTCAAGGGATATATCCCGGAATAATGAACCTTGCCGGTGACGAAACGGGGAAAAACAAAAGGCATTATTTACGTTTTGTTTGGGTGGAAAAAAAAATATTGGAAATTTTTGCAAACATGTTGCAAACTTCCAACGAATGTTCCTTACTGAGACACAAACTCCTGTAACGAAGTTCAAGTTAATGAGGTTGCTTTTTTGTGGTATTCTAATTATCTTTTCATTCTTCGAATCGAATTGAATTATCTAATAACTACTCTGCCTCGGTAGGCCCATTTTCCATAATGAACCTCACCTAATGAAAAGGACATTAAAAGACATTAGCAGCGTAAGTAAACTAATGCTGCGAAAGAAACCACACGTGACGGAGTCGAAAAGGACAGCTTACTTTCTTTCCAACTCACTGTCAAATCACACTAGCAAAACGGTCGAAAAAGTATGTCAGTAGTGTTTTTAGCATAATATTGCAACCTCCTTTGACTAGCTGGCCCGAGCAGGCGAAAACTACATGCTCATGCTTCGATAGCAGTGCGCCAGTACGGCGGTGTCTACCACCGAACAAAAAACACCATCAGTGTGCGCTCATTATCCGAACGATTTGCAATGGATTACACACACACAAATAAAAACACGCGGAATATGATGGAGGGAATAGATTTGTTCAACCTGATGGTAGTGGAACGATGATTCTTCGCACCCTTTGCACTGCGCTCTGCAATCGGTGCTTCTTACCCAAAAAGGGAGAAAGGTCGCGGTTTCAAATGAAAGCAAGAAAGAAAAGTGAAACGTGCCGAACAATGACGGGTGGACAAATGTTTTAATAACGGTTCGCCTAATAGAGTCTTCAAATTAGTTTGGCTCTTGTGTGGCACGGGTCGAGTGCTTACTTTACACACGGCCGTATAATGGGCGCGCAGGTACTGGTGGTTTAGTGCTTTGTGTAATGCTTTTTGTTGTCAGTTTTGTATGTACCTTGGGCATGCTAATAATTCCATTATAGAAATGAAAAAAAATTGCCGTAGAAAATTTACCGAATGCATTGAGAATTGAGCCTTTTGAAAGTAATTTTTTTTTTTTTTTAATTTTAAGTTTGTCTTTTACATTTCATTTAAGTCTTTTGTAAAAAGATTGTTTTTATTTATAAACACATTTTTTAAGCTTTTGCGTGCTTTAATTGGTCACCTTAGAAAAGGTTTTTACAAAGTTTAAATTAATTTTAATGTTTTTGTTTGTTTACTCTTCCACATTTTATACTCCCAATTGTGGCATTCTTCTCATCTATTGTACACCTGCCTTATCATAGTGCAAAAGTATTCATTCCTGCTTTATACGCCTGATATAAATTTACCTCACTTTAAAACACAATCTTAACTAAGCTCAAAACGTCAAAAGATTGAAATAAATTCCAATGTGCGAATGTAAAGAAAGTGCTTGATACGAGCCTCGAAACAAAAGCTCCCATTTGCTGATCATACGCCTCACAATCGTTCTCATACTTATCGTTTTTTTTCCTCCCTTACTCCGTTTGGTAACTATAAAGCATGCATGAATAAAAGCACGAGTTACCATCCAGCAAAAGTGGGTTAATTTTTATCTCTCCCAAAGCCACTACACTCTCGTTCACCTCAATCCGAGTGGCTGCTTCTGGGTAGCTTGTTGCATCTCCTGGGGATTCCTGGACTTGATGTTCGTTATGCTGACAAGTGGTTCAGAAATTCAAACGAGTGCGATCTTCTTTCACAGTGAACCACCTACCCACCCCGTTCGGGGGTGAACAAAAGACACGCACACCAATTGCGCTAACTTCCATTTGCATAACAAACTTAAATTATGCTCCATGTTTGGGGAGAATGGAACAATTTCGCCGTCATTAATCAGCAGTGTAGCTTCAGCGAGTGAAACCTTTTTTTTTTGTTATACCTTTCGTACGTAAAGCAGTGCACAAAGAGTGTCGTTTTTGATTCCCGCTGGTTGCACAAATTCGTGTCACAAATCAAGGTCAGGTGTGAATCGTGAATGCCCCCTCCCGTCCCCAATCATCGTATCAAGTTTCCTTGGACGATGTGCGACAACACACGTTTTGCGGGTAACTGTATCCACGGATACGGATGTCATCTCGCTGCTTACGGAGCATTTGTTTTTATGATTATCCTGCCTGGGTCCGTGCTTGTTTGGGTTGACAGAGTGTAATTGTTGCGATGCGTTATCGCGCAATTGGATCCGCTAGTCGTGTCAAGCGACCATTTACCAGTGCGGTTTGGTCAGTTGCAGTTGGACTAATTGAATCGCTCCTCGAGGACGATTGTTATGAAAAGGGATTTTCCCTGTTTGGTCGATATGGTAATTATATGGTGTGGATGAGTTTCCCATCCTAAGGCTAGTGGTTCGTTAGTGAACGGTAAGGGATGATGGCAGCATCGTTGCCCATCGTTGCGTGTCGGAAGCTATTAATCGATGCTTTGAAAGTGGTTTTCGTTAGGGACATATCAATCTCCAAGCTGGGGGGGGGGGCAATTGCTTATGATAGATCATCATATGCTCCTTAAATTAAACAATTTTCTGTAGTTTATCTTAAATAGATAAACGAGGTTTAAACGCTTCATTTGAGTGGGGCTATAATGATGAAGAGAAAGTAACATTTTACACTATAAAAATAATTAGTTTCAGATCAAGTTTCTTCAAACTCAAACAGCCATTCAAACATGAGTGTTTTCCAACTACTCACAAAGGAAAATTTATTTATTTTATAAAGCATATTTTCCCCCCATTTAAATTCATTTAAAATACATTGTTCTCACTCGCTCACCTAAAATGTCCTAAATAAACAACCCTGAAAGCAGATCTGCCAGCCTGAATTATTACCACCGATAATCACACCGTATCCAGTTGCGAAACACTTCACCACTCGCTAATAAAGTGTCTGCTAATTTATGACATACTGTCATGCTGCATATTTCCCATCAGCGGATCACAACACCGTTTCACCTTCTTCTCCTTCGGGGAAGATCATCCACATCTCCACCGCCCGGTGTGTGATACGGATGTGAATTGTGGTTAGAGGAAAACTTATCCACCTAACTCGCTCGAAGATGATCGCGTGCTCCAGCCCAACTGACAAGGGTTTGCACCAAGGGAATGAAGATGAGAACCAGATTCCAGCTCGAGCTGTTAGCAGTGTGCAATTTCTCAATGGCCGATGCATTACATGCATCCAGTTCGTCTGGGCATTTGATGTTGCACACCGCAAGTAAATACTGGAGTAAGTGTGGTCGGGTTCTATGGTCCGGAATGTGTACGTAAATCGCTTCCGGTACGGAGCATCTCTTCGCACGATTTATGTCAGTGGAATAGACACTCGAGTGGTTTGGTGACATAATTTCACCTCCAGATTGCGTTCGTGGCCCGAGTAATGCGTTATGCGATGTATGTTTATGTGTCTTTCTTTCACGCTGGGAATGGTTTCAATGATGTAGGTCAACAGGCAAGGTTAGCTATCAACTTGGTGGAACCATCACGCCGGTATGATGTCACCTTCCGTAATGGTTTTCCTGGAAATATGACACGCACAAGTACTGGCGATCCGGTACCGGTCTTTTGTTGTACGATGTGGCTATGAATGCGATTGTACCGATGAGGGAAAAGGTTCTTCAGATAAGTGTTGGAAGAATGGTAGATTATCTTGCAAAATTAATTCTACACAATACGACACGAAAAATATTGTGCCAAATCGTCTTTTGTCCAAAAGCTGTTTGTATTGTAAGAATCATCCATCATGAAGCACCATCATGTCATCGTTTTGACTTATTGTGTGCATTTTAAAGCATTGAATTGGTTTGTTTTAGTTCGGTTCACTGCATCGAAGCAGATTCTCAATCGATGGAATTAGCTTCCGTTTTCAATTTCCGTACGCCAGACAGTTCCATCGGCTTATAACCGGTCCCTAACATTCATGCCATCCTTCCTCTGCGAGTACCTTCACCTCGGTATAAAAATGCATTCATTTATTAGCACGATAACCAGTGACCGTGTACGATTCTAATAATTTAATCGAAAACACTTGTATATTTGCTCACTTCTTTCGACCGGGACTAAGCTTCTGTCTGAATGCGTGTGGCCGGAAATCGAAAATCAGCATCGATATGTCGGGAAACGCATTTTGCACAATAAATTATATCCACATCCACGAACCACCCGATGTCCACACACGTGGCCAAAACAGGTCGGTTTTTTTTATGTAGTTGTGCAAATTGCTAATCGTTATGCATTTTTCATGCTTCTCTTTTTAGCCGCCCAGCCGGGTACGGTTTGCTACAGTCACGCACATTGCCGCATGTGGGACACGGAAAGTCACTGTGACTTCCTAATCCCGAACCTGTTCGGTCGCTGTCAGTGCACATCGCCCGCACGCCAAAATGGGCCGACCTGCGTAACCGAACCCGTGACGATGGCTGTCCCGGAGGAGGAACTGCCTGCTTTCACCAAGCCACAACAACAGAGTCCCGCCGAAGGCAGTGGAAAGGAAGAGAACGAGCTAGGTTCGATCGATCGGATGTCTACCACGACGGAGGATGATGTGATCGTGGTGGATAACATTGTGGAGCGTGATGATGCTCAGGATGACCAGATGGCTTCGGCTGAGGAGCATATTACCACCGAGTATCAGTCTCCGGTTTCGGAAGAGGATGGTATCAGTACGACGGATTTCATCGAGATCTCGAGCAGTGGCTATCCGGAAGGGAACCGTGTAACGACCACTAGTGGTATGGAGCAGTACGAAAACACGGACGAGTACTCAAAACTTGAGAAGGAAATTGAGGAACAGTTCAAACAGCAAGAACTTGCCGATGCCTTATCCACAACGACGGCCGCTGCATGGGCTACGGAAATTGCCGAAGCCATCACCACACAGGAACGGGAGCAGGATCCGTTGGAGAAGAGTGATTCGTCGACCCAGATGACAATCGAAATACTGTCCCCTGCCACGACCGATCGTAGTGAAACGACAACGTTCAACAACAATGATGAACCATCAACAACCGAACTTGAGTTCGACACCGAACCAAGTGACGTGGAAAACGAGGTAGAGATTGTAGAATATGATCGTACGATGACACCCGAAGCTGACAATACACAGCAAGCGGCATCATTGATTCAGCAGGAAACCACCGTGACTGCGTCAGGCACCGAACGCACCGAAGAAACAACGTTACCATCTGCCACCGAACACTCCAACACAGAATCGAACGATGCTAAGGAGATGACAACGACAGAATTTATTGAGCAGTACCATGATGTGCAGCTGCGCCGCCAAGACTCCAAACTGTTCGACGAAGATGAGGTGGATGAGCTGGTTGAGAAGAGCTTCAGCAAGGATCGTTTCGAAGCGCGCGAAACGACAAGACATTCCCAGCGTGATAACGAAATAATTGACACACAATCGCTGGACACGACGACGGAAACGCTCGTACGATTGGCTAGCCGCACGACAGCAATGGAACCGGAAGCACCACTCTCAACCACAACCGTTGCTACATCGACTGCAAGTGAGTATCTGTTTCCGTTGAAGAATCACGTGCGAGATTTGAATTCAGTGCAGCGCCACCTGGGTGTGAGATGAGCGTACTAAGAAGCTATAATTCAAGCAGCGCGCTGTAGATGGCGGTTTATAGCTTTATAGCATAATCATTTTTCCGTTACAAATTCAAATCACGTGTGCGATAGAAACGAAATTTGAAAATCCTCTTGCGGTTAGGATGTTCAATTTATTTATGAGGCATTTTTCCCCCATTCACAGGAATACGCACCCGAGTTGATCTGGGAGATGGTCCAGTTTCGTTAGGATTAACCTGTGCCAACAGTGAGCAGTGCCAGCTAGCTGATCCCTACAGTTACTGTAACGATGAGGGACGTTGCGATTGTTCCTACCGTACGCCGGATGATTCTTGCCGGGCTACCAACACCGGATGCTCCCGAGGAACGTTCCAGGTATGGTTTTCGCTAGCAATTTTACCCCCAGAATGTATCTCATATCGTCATTTCGTTTTAGTGCCGCTCGAGTGGAATCTGTATCAGCTGGTTCTTTGTGTGTGACGGACGCCCAGATTGCAGTGATGCTTCGGATGAAGAGTGTAACTTTGCGCCGAAATCAAACACCACAATGCAACGCTCCAACAACTGTCCCGAGCTATCGTTCCGGTGTGAGAAAAGTGGCCGCTGTATATCGCGGGCCGGTATCTGCGACGGAAAGGCACAGTGTCCGCACGGTGAGGATGAGGTCGGTTGTGATTTCCGCAAGTCGCGCAAATGTCCGGAACACACGTTCATGTGCCGCAGCGGTGAATGTTTGCCGGAGTACGAGTACTGCAATGCGATCGTTTCCTGTCGGGATGGAAGCGACGAGCCACCGCATCTGTGCGGTTCGCGGGCAGTGCCGAATTTCTTCGTCAAGCTGCTGAGTGGTCCAACGGCACGGGGTCGTAACTATTGTCCGATGCGTTGCGGTAACGGACGTTGCCGATCGACAGCGATCGTATGCTCTGGACGTGATGGATGCGGTGATGGCAGCGATGAGGATCGATGTTCCGTCTGTCGTAAGTATTCATTTATTTCTACATCTTTGAAATGATTATCTTCTCGTGTAACTCACCACAAATAGGTGGCTAAATCTTCAAAAATATACGCCTTGTTGAACAACCCTTAACATGACATAATAGCAGAACTAATTCAGAAAATAGTTGCTGCCACTAAGGAATCGATTTTATTTCCCCTCACCGATAGTACCTTTTAAAAACTCACACCCTTTTTCGGTATCCATTTGGGACAATGACATGCAGTTGAAAAATAACACACAAAGAGCAATTCACCCCTAAACAACCCATCGCCGCAAGGACGCGCCTAAAGGTGTGATGTTTATTAGCTGGAATTTAATAATTTAACAAACGCGAAACAATCCCAGAAGGGCGTGTAATCTGCCAAAAAAAAAGAAGAGAAAAACAAACCCCCCCCCCTCCCCCCAACAAGCCCCATTTGATTGTGTCCGTGGTATTCATAAGTTTGATTTTTAAATGCCACTCCACATGGTTATTTATTTAACGCTCAACAGCCGGGAAATGAGTAGCCGGCTACGCAAAACGGAAATATGTTTCCATTTCAAAGCGCTGACGACTCTCTCTCTCTCTCTCTCTCTCTGTGTTTCTTTCCCAATTGATATCCTTTCTCTTTCTCCCTATTTTCTTCTCCCACAGGATGCCCTGCACCTGCCTACAATAACGTTTTGGCACCGATCGTACCGGCCGTCATGTCGAAACCAAGGAGTAGAACGAGCCGCATTACCGGTGGACACTGGTCACGAACATAAGTGCGGTGCTAGACACCGTCCGGGTGGGCCAACCGGAAGTGGGTACCATTAAAGGAACTGTGTAGGCTCGCTCGCGCCATAAGGTTTGCGTTGTTTTCTTTCTCTCTTCCCCTCTCAGTTCCATATTTCTTACTTTTAAATGTCGCCCAGGGTTTGCTTCATGTACCACACACGTCGTCCCGTAGGTTGTACTGGCGTGCGTGGTTATATATGGTACGGTCAGCACCATCCCGGGGACACTCGTACCGATTGTACCGAGCTATGCTAGTTTTGTAAATAAAAGTCCCATAAACCGTACCCGGTAGCTAGTGTAGGCAGTGTCGCGTACTAGGACGAGAGAAACCCTCAGACGTCAGACGTTAGGCGAGTCGCCGGGCGCGTTTTAATGTACCCGGTTTTTTTTATACTACAATTTCATGTTGAAACGAGCGAAAGCTATTTTTTGCAAAACAGAAAAAAAACGATACTAGCAATTAAGTCGATAGCAATTCACAGCCAAACCGTGCTAACGAATGGTGTATTTGTGTGTGTACTAGAACACTACCATCATAATTACATCATCCCAGAACCTTCTTTATCTATTTATCGTCACATTAGTAAGACTAGCACGGTTAGTATACGGTTATTGTAGGCAGTGCGATAAATTAATAGACATTTTAGGGAAGAAAAAGCGTAGCAAAAAACGACTGTCAAAAAGGCACGTCAACTTCTGGACGGGAAGTTAAAGTGAAGTGCGTCGTGCTTTTTTTTTGGAAGGAAAGTTTTACCCGTCTTCCGGTAGAGAGAATGAGAATAGGAAACACTCGTAGGAACTCCTTGATAGAAACACGAAAGCCCTAATGGATTCGCTCCAGATTCGATATTCCACTAGAGCACGCTTTCGATAAGCTGATAGGATGGTTTATTTATTTTATTGTGGTTGTTTTCGATCAACCCAAAACGGAAGAAAAAAGCATGAAGTGGAAATTTATTTATTTCAAATGATAAACTATCAAAGGCATCACTCACATGAGCTAGGATTATTGATAGATGTTGGCAATGGTGAGATAAAGTAGGAAACATTAAAGCCTAGATTAAAGAAGGAAATCTTTTTTTCTTTTTTTTTTGTTGAAGAACTCGCTTTAGCTACTATTGGAAGCCTGGTTCATCGACGGGGTTTTGATGACGGGGGAAAAAAAAGATGCAATCACTTTTGAGAAGAAATAACTCACACAAAACCCCGATTCGCTTATCGATTGCATGTCGTTGAATGATGCACTCCAATAGACTCGGCGTTGCGTTGCGATGTTTTATTTCGTTCATTTCCTTCCCTATCGTTCACTCGCTCTGTCTCGTTTTCATCCGCTCGTAGTAGGATTCAGCAGGAAGTACAACTGTCGTTTCACGAGCATCCAAATCATACTGGCCATTTTTTCTACATCGACCTAAAAGGGTGCACAGAGGTCTGTCATTCGCCCGAGAGCGTTAAGATTAGATTGTTAGCAATTAGCAAGCGACATAACATAATTTATAACTAACGAAATATTCTACAGACGATCGGCGGCTAGCGGCCGACCAGAGTGACATCGCACGTACTGGAGCATGTATCGCTGTAAAATGTAAAATACAAATTTTAACCAAAAAACCCACAACAACTTACATTTCATTTCAAACCCACCATACATATCACATTCGCTTTCGTTTGCTTTAAATGGGCCGAATCATGCTTCCGTTTTGCCATTTTATAATCAGCGTAGATCCATCCGAGAAGTTGTGCCTGTGCGATTTGTTTTGCCTTTGGTTTTGTTTATGTCCATTACCATGAACAATTCCATGCCGCTTATCGCGCCACTTATGACCACGGGGGCGGATACGATAAGTTATGCGCAGGGTAGTTTAGTGGACTGGTTAGTAAACTCTACGATACGCAAAGTATTCTGCACACAAGTGGGAGAGAGAGTGAGACAGTGGGAATCAGCATGATCGACGGGTTGAAGATTGAAGCTGCACGTAAATTGAGCAATGGCCGATATTTCGCTGCGTTCCTCTATGATTGAGAAGGTCACGGATACCAACGTACTTAAATTCTGACAACTTCGAGCGTACGGCACAGACGTGACTGCAGAGTTAGGTTGGTATTGGTACTGGAAGATTACTTTAAAATAAATCACAAAGTATTTGATTTGTTTATTGTGGTTATTGTGTCCTTGAGATATTTGTTGAACAGGTACCAGGAAAGTTATTTTGTATTAGGTTCTACTTTACGAAAGGCGACAACAAATCAACAAATTTCTAGTTCGTTTCGTACATCTATGTTATTTGAGCGATCATGCAGAAAAGCGAATTCTATATTGCAAATTCCTCAAATGGAGCTCAATGTGTGACTCCGCCAGGTCTGATGTTGTCATTTACAATTATCCAACGGAGATGATGCATTAGCACATCCTACTCGGACCGGCATGATGTACGAAGATGCGGATTAACTTTATGGCGCTATTTCGAATTGATAATTAAATGAAACAACGTTTCCCTTTATCGTAGAGTCAACGGACAGGTTAATAGAGGGAGGATGGTGTTAGCAAATAGACATAAAGTTTAATTTTATATTCTGTGTTCCAATGACGGAGTATATCGCAGGTAAGGCATGTCAAAGTCTTTCATTTATTTCATTTTATAGACCAACCCCATCTGAAACACAAATTGATTTGTAGATTGCTTAATCAGAAGCATTAAATGTACATTTCTTGAATTAGTTTTGTAGGCAGTTTCCAACAATATTTTCCAACACTCCATAGTTCTCTTAGACTGTATGCTCAATTTCCTCGTTAAAATGATCGTTACAAAAATATCTTTAGAAACACGTTTCTTGTCGGCTTGACCACCTCTAAGATCATGCCTGGATTTTAAGGTTTATTAGACTTTTGTTTACCACGAAGTCCTTGCTACTGAAGGACGGTTCAGATAGGATTTGATACCCGGTCCTTTCGTGCATAACAGGCGCCGTTTGTTGCCCTTACCCTTACCCTTACGAATAGTAATTTTAAACTAAAATTATTTCTTAGGAACTGACAACAACATTTACTGAAAGCTTGCTCCACTAACATCCCTCCAACCTTCCCGGGAGGAAAAGAGAAAAAGGATCGCAGGATACCCGGTTCGCTTTCATGCTCGTACTATGGGGTCGTGCTGCTCTAGACCGAGTAGTGCGCAGAAGCGACCCAAGAGAGAAGTTGCTGGCTCCCTTTGAAAAACAAACGTACGAATACTGCTGAACTGAACCGCTCAGTGTTCGTCGGTCAATGCTCAGCGCGTCAGTCGCCGTGGTGAAGTGTCGCGTGAAAACCCATCCGTCCTGTGGTTGCTGTTGTGTGTCCTCAGGATGCACAAGCACAGGATAATGCAGTATTACTAGTTAACAGTGTGTGGTTTGTTGGATAACAAAAACCTCCTCAAAACACAGGAAAAAACTAACCCAATGTAAACCGACCGAAGAGCGCCTTTATTGAACGAATGTGTCCTGGACAAGGATCGCTTGCCATTTACTCCACAAGAGCTGCACCGATGGTCCGATTTGGGCCGGAGCTACTACTACTACTACTACTACTACCACCACCACCACCACTATTTGCTGCTGGGTGAAACAGCTGCCGTACCTTCCTGTGCGTGTCGTGTTGCCTTACTTGCCTGCGGAGTACACGCGTGTGAAGCACCGGAGGCACGTGGACCGCTGTGGGGGTAGGTAGGATTTTGTTCGCGTCATGTTGTGATACTGCAGGAAACGGACTCCAATACCGCGTGTCTGTGTGTGTGTGTTTGTGTGTACCATTTCTAAGTCCGGATGGAGACGCCATGAAGCAACAAAAAAAAACATATGAGTGCATACAAACCAAGAAAAAAAGGGTCTAATATTAAAACCAGTCTTCAAAGCGTCTTTAAACATACACACATTCAAGTCATTCGAAAATGTTTTGTCCGTTCCGCTCCCCTTTTCTGCAAAAACGGATTTTGTGTGGCGATTTTTTTTTATTCCACCCCTAATGCTGCAACTACTGTCGCGGGTCTCCTCCCCGTCCGCCCCCGGAAGAAGGAAAAAGGCAGCATCTGGACGCTGTGTGTGCGTGTTTCGGCGAGCGAGGCTAATAGTGTGCAAACATCATCGGCCGCTTCGATGCTCTCCGGGCATTAGTTTCGAACAGTTCGTTCTTCGCGTAGGCTTGCGAATTGCGCGCTCGCTGTTCAGTGTCGAAGCGCGCGTACTGCTGCGATGTGTTTATGCGCTTCCGTCTCGTATCTGGGAGTTTTGTAACTATTCTACCAACTGTGCTAGGTATGACGTTCACATGCAAACCTTCAGGGATAATAAAGAGAAGGATTTTTGGGGAATAGTTTGGGGACATAGTTTTCCCAAGTCTGTGCATGCGGAAGAAGCAAAACATTACCTCGTGTAGAGCGGCCACCGCACACTCGCTGTTTGTCAAGTGATTTATTTATAACATTGAATTGCGTTTGGTGAAGTGCTGCGCAAACATTCCTCATACTGCGGACTCCTCCAACAGGCTGGATGTTCTCACTCTAGCTACCGCTCTAGAGGAGCAGATTTTCTTCACATTTGTTTTTCCTTTTTGCCGCCAGTTCTGTTGTCACAAAAGCTGTGTGTGCGTGTGTGCTTGCCGGGAAATTGAGATATGTGCATGTGTTTGGTGCGTCAGCTAAACACTATCAACTTTAGAGAGGATGTAGCAGTGATTGGTGAAGATTGCTGTCCCATCTCAGTGTGTGGTGAGATNCCTTTTTGCCGCCAGTTCTGTTGTCACAAAAGCTGTGTGTGCGTGTGTGCTTGCCGGGAAATTGAGATATGTGCATGTGTTTGGTGCGTCAGCTAAACACTATCAACTTTAGAGAGGATGTAGCAGTGATTGGTGAAGATTGCTGTCCCATCTCAGTGTGTGGTGAGATGCGTCTCATGTTGGGTGACTACAAGATAATGCTCTACAGTGAGCGACTGTAATGAGACTAGGCGTCTAATCGCGAATGATGCGTGCGTCTCCCCAGGCGTGTGTAGTCTCTGTGTAGTTCTGGCACCTGGACAAATGGAATACGATTCGGTGATCTAAGATAGCGTGACTTAGTGCCATTTGGTGTACACTTGTGGTAATCCACACTCGTACGTCCCACGCAGTGTTGATTCGGTGTACAGCATGTGGTAGTGTCAAAAAGGTCAGTAACAGACGCCATAAACGACAGCTTGCCGGAGGAAGAACACCTCAATTATCAAATATTCATCCAGTGGATTGTGCCGAAAAGATAAGTGCTCGAAGCTTAAGTGTGCTCCAGATGCTCTAGAACTCATGCATGAACTTTGATACCCATTCGTGTCACTTTTGTTGAACCGATTCGATCGACAACTTTCATCAATTACTAAGCCATTTCTAATCGAACACCCAATTAGATCATATCGAGTGTCATCAAGAAGCTTCGCACCGACAGTGTCGTTGACAATATTATAAAAAAAGAGAGATCGTTTCTTTGGAATTGTATTTGTACACGATTACTGAATCAGTGTCTAGCTCTCTACACACCAGGGATTCACGTCTACACCTCACACAAAGTCAACATTCATTAGCATTCTTGTGCGAATGTCCAGCACTTTCATTGCTTCTTCCAAATTAAGTAAGTCCCCGGTTCCGTTGCCATGACAAAACCGGATAGCTGCAAAATGTAATGTCTGGCTGCAAATATGGGGTATGTTTGTTTATTTTCAAAACAAACAAAAACGTTGTTTTTTTTTTGGCAATCACCCACATGGTGGTTGAGTTGGTATTGATGAACGTAAAATTGTGTGCAAAGACCGATGAAATGTGGTGGCCGAAGAAGAGACCGATTAGTTGGGTTTTAGAATGGTACAAACGGGCGGAAATAATTGCTCAGCTTGTGTGTTTGTGGTTGTCAACGATGCGCCAAGCGTGCAGCCGTCGTATAAATCCCCCCAAAAAAATATGCCAAACTAAACAATGATGGACGATTAAAAGTATGCGCTTGGTTGAAGGAATTAAGACCTGGCAAATTCTGAACTAAAACGGCAAGATCGCTGAGACGGACAGGAAATAGATCGCGTCTGGGATGTGATCATGCGCTACTGTGTGGAATAATGGAGCTATTTTTAGACAATTTTTGAAAAAAGATGATTTATTGCAGCAGATACCAAAATTGTTCTCCTTAATAGCTATGTATCCATATTAAATAATAGTATTTAGTAGTATCGATAATAACAATCTCATAGTCACAAATCACTGAGTGGATGCAATCCATCCAATTCATTGTTTAATATATGAACTATAATAAGTAATATATAAGCCAATAAAAAATCAATTATTTGTTATGCCAATAAAAAAAACGGACCAAATTCCAGTTAGTTAACACAGTAAAGTAAGTTACAACACAGAGTAAGTTAATGCGTGAGCCCTCAGTCCAGCTTTTGTTTTAATCCTGCTTGTGTAATCACGAAGCCGAGCTAAACGGCGCCCCTGTTCTTTGTAAAGCTTCCACAAAACTACCCCAAAAATTGATGATAGCTCATTATATCGTAGACATAACAGTTTAATAGAGTTACCGATGGCACCGGGAATAGCTGATTTTCTGTTACACAAGAACGTTAAATCCGGTGGCTGACGATGGCTCAATCAGTGGGAAAGGTCCTTTAGCATTTCCTGTGACGTCACACCGTACCGGTATTAGTCATCCGGTTGTTAATCAAACAGAGTACGTCATCAATGTATAAACAGACACACACAAGTAGCAGAAGTGAGTTTCCCTTCCTTTGAGTGTGGTTCGATTTTTGCCAGCGTGCTTCAACTTTGGTGTTGAATGAGTGTCGGCAATTACTCAAACTATGGAGCAAAATTGGTCCCGACCGTCCCTATATAAGGGGCGCATTTTACTAGCAGCTAGTGGAAGGACTTGTCCTGTGCCATACTTCAAGAAATGGCTTATAAAAGCAAGAGCGATAGAGAGAGAAAGAGTGAAAGACCAACGTAGCCCCAAGGTATGTAGCAAAAGGGTTCTCGTAATAGGGCACGGAATTATTGATGCATTGTGCCACGTCGTTACTGGACCTTGAATAGATTTTCCGGGCCCGGGCAGGGAAAGCGATAGTAAAAGGAAGCGCACAGCGTCTACCAGTGCGGGCCCAGCCAAACACGGTCGTTGCCTTTTATTGTTTGCTGACCTCCTTCTGCTTCCGGACTTGCCCGATCGTTGCCCGAATGGAGTCTGTCGATGTTGTGCAGTTGCACTTGCACCGCGTGAGTCATTGGGATGAGACGCCAAACAGGACGAAGGCGAGCTCCAGCTCATGGTGGGGAATCCAAAAGTTCGTGGCAAAAGGATTATTATAAAGCCGGGAACCATCCACAGCGGATAGCTTTGCCAAAGTGGAATGAATTATTAATGGCTTAGCATTTTAAAGCTGGGAGCTGTCTACTCCGGACATTCGGCAGTCATTGAGGAAGTGTTCAATTGATTTCACTTTCAAAGGGATATTTAATTTGCCGTATCTTGGTATTTAAAATCTTAACACTTTAGAAATAAAGTAAATAATTTATGAAAGTCGTCAAAAAACTTCTATACCATTCCAAATCTTCTAAATTACTATTATTCCTCGTCTAATTTCATCATGTTAAAGAAACAATCTCACAATCCCCTTTGCAACGAGATGATTAGATGCACTTTTGCAGTGAGAAAATTGAACAAACAAGAGTGAGCATTGCGAAAACAGATCGCCCCAGGGCATTCGTATAGAAATAGATTCTGCTCATTCTCTGCTAACGGAAGCAGCGTAAACTACGACACTCAAGGGCTGAGAACTGGGCAAAGAATAGGGTTGCTGTATGAATCTTCGTCTTCAATTACTCGCAGCTCAGCGCCTGACGATCGTGACTATCAGTGCGCTCGATCGCATCCAAATCGGACTAGATGCGCGTGATTGCATCTCATTCATGCGCGGGCAACTGCACCCCGTATGCTCCAGCAATGTTTCGTCTATTGTGCAAAAGGTTTGGAATTTAATCACATCATCAGCCGGACAACATGACGACCGGTAGTAATTATCGAAATTCCCACCGATTGATGGTGAATGTGTGTGATTTTTTATTTGCGAATGTGACCTTGCGACCTCGAAAAAACCCGGATTTATCATACAAAAGACCTTAATAAAAAAGCCATCCGTCTAACATCACTTTTGCTTTGCTAAAAGTAGCTCCTCTCATCCATACTCAGGGACCTTGACGTGAAGAAGGTAAACGATCGCTCTTATGGATTGTCCAGATTCTTGTGATTTTGCCAAGATTCGCACACGCAACATTCACCGGGGATAACGATGGCCTTGAGTCGCGTCATGAGTCTCGTCATCGCAACAAAAAAGAAACATCAACAAAATTCCCAACATGCCATCGGCTTGTCTGTCTAGTGCCTGTTCCAGTGATAGGGGGATGCCGCAGGCATTTATCGCTTCAAAAACGTAACGTAGTGAAGTAAGAAGAGA
>CM028127.1:13709864-13725424 GCA_016254315.1 Anopheles parensis
AAAAAAGAAACATCAACAAAATTCCCAACATGCCATCGGCTTGTCTGTCTAGTGCCTGTTCCAGTGATAGGGGGATGCCGCAGGCATTTATCGCTTCAAAAACGTAACGTAGTGAAGTAAGAAGAGACCCCAAAAAAACGCAGTTCAAACAGTTTGAAGCATCATTAACGAATCAGTGACGATACGAAATGAAAACGAAATAATGAATTAAAACTTTGAAAAGATTATTTTTTGTTTGTTTGTTAACTGATAGGATTTATTCCAAAGCGGTTAAACTGTGCATGATTTATGCGGTTGAAGTGACAATGTGCTTTGATTTCAAGAGGTCCATTTAATTATCTGGTTGAGGAACTTCTTCACAAAAAAAACCTAGGAAACGTATGAGATCATTTGCAGTCGGGTTTTACTCACGATCGTACATTCGTTTGCTTGCTTCCTCCCAGCAATGAGCATACACTATGAAACCATCGGTGTTACAGACACTGCTCGAGCCGGCAACATCACTGGCGGCTTTCAGTAAGAAGCAACGGCCGCAACATGCCACCTGCACCAACAACCGGCGCGATGCCGGTGTCCGTGCACTCCTGCACAAGGACAAATGTCGTGCACCGGGACGTGCACCGGTGTTCGCGGTCGGCCTACTGTTTTGCGTCACCGTGTACCTGTACTTTACGACCACCATCTGGCCCGATACGACCCAGATGATCGTGACCATACCGGCAGATGATGCCGACCTGCCCGGACCAAAAGGTAAGCCCAAATCAAGCTGAAACTGGTCTGGTGCATGCATGAGTGCGTTGATGTTTTGCATTGAATGATTCTTATTGTGTGTGGTTATGTGTCCTTGTGCATGTGTGATGTATTTTGCAAATCGAAAAAAAAATTAATTCATTAAATAGTTTATCGCTGAAGGTTGGTGTTTTTTCTATCATTGAAGTTTTTTTTTATTTAAATTAAACTGCACCTTCCAACGTGTTCTGTTTGTTCTGGAATATTAAGCAACTTCATAATATTATTTGGGAATTTAATCTTTAATGTTTACAAAAATAAAAACCATTTAGGCGATCAATTTTCTGACTTTTTACTTTAAACATAACAGAATGCTTCGATATGTCCCTAATACGACATTTGGAAAAAACCGATTTTTTTTTACTATTTTGAAATCAATTAATAGCTTGCATACTAATTGCAATAAACTTTTATTTAATCAAATTAATTTAAAAAAACGGCTTGACTCTCCCTGTAGCGATAGAAAAACACACATGCTTGTTTAGTAAATATTGATTTCCATCTCTTTTAGCTAGTTTTTTTTCTCTTCCTTACTTTGAAATGATGTAAACCATTGCCAATGATGCACCCAATGAGCACCCTACCACGTAGTGCCACCGACGAGCGGCATAATGCAGAAATCGATTGGTTTTTTAATATGTCTTTCTTATCTCCCATTTTATTCCCTACCCATTGTTTTGCGTTCGATTCTTTCTTCCCGTATCAATCCGTGCACAATCCGTGGCGCAATGTATTTCTTTCTTCTGTAACAAACAAACATGTCCCTATCCCGGGGTTAAACCCTCCCCCCCCTATCCGGGTGGTATCTGTCTGTACATGTATGATTTAATTACGTGCGAATTGAAATTTCAAAAAAAAAACCAAAACCTTTACACGCCTTGCAATTTAACAAAACACCGCCCCGCGTTAATTGTATCCTTGTGATTTTTGTTTATTCTAATGCACGCAATACATACACGTTCCTTGTTTTGATGTATAAAATAAAAATAACCAAAAAACACAAAAACAACCCTTTTCTCCCGGGGGTGGGGGTTCCAATGTTTGTTTTGAAATTGGTTTAAACAAAATAAAAAATAACACAATAATTGATTGGTTTGAAAACACAATAACCAAACCTACTTAATCCCCCAAAACACCTTGTAACAATGTTGAATTACTAAAAAAAAGAAGACCAAATTGCAACAAAATGCACCAACAACAACCAGGCTCATGCTTCACAAGCGAGAGCAGATGAACTGCAACTCACTTCCAATCGAATTATTCCGATCGTTCCCCAAACCAATGCCTCCACCACCACCACTACTACCGCCGCCGTCGCCGCCGCCGCCGCTGCTGCCACCGCCCGTGCAATCAACAACTTGTCGTCGACGGTGCTGATCGAACACGGATGTAATCCGGGTACGATTGATCACCATCCGACGGTGGCGGATGTACCCTTGCTTACTAACACCACCATCACGACTGAACCGGTCGATCCATCCGCCCCAGTGCCAAAGGGATTCATCGTGTGGGGACCGGGCTGCCAGATAATGGACCTGAACCCGGTGGCCAAGGACGTGATGCGGCTGTTCAGCAAGGAGCGGTTTGTGCCGTGCAGTCCCAAACAACCGCTGACAACGATCGAGCAAAACTTCGACAACGACACGGTACTGGTGCGCTTTCATCACGATCGGATGGATGCGTTCATGCCGCACTATATGCGGTACGTTCGCTGCTGCTACCAGAGCATCGAACGATCGGGGACAAAGGATAAGGCTGATAAAAATTTCTGGTAAGTACATGCGCCTCCGTGCCAAAGCGGCACTGAGATGTGTAGCAGCATTGAGTATGCATTCGTTTACCGATTTGTTTAGGGTTGGAGAATGTATTACTTTCAACGAATCGTTCCTGGTGCCACCTTCGATACGAAACGGAATTCTAATACGATGCAAAGCAGGTGTATCTGAGTCGAGTAAGTCGAAAAAAGCGATCTACACTAACGTGCACGCACTGGTGCGTCCGCAACCGAATGTCCGGGAGCGCATAGAGAAGTTTAATGGACGAGCAGAGAAGCGACCGCTCAGCGTACTCATGATTGGAATTGACAGTATATCGAGACTGAATCTTATCCGTGCGATGCCTCACACTGCGCAGCATCTCTACGATACGGGTTGGTTCGAGCTGAAAGGATACAATAAGGTAGGTACTCAGCTATTACTATTTCCATTTTATTGGGGAATTTAAAAAAAAAACGATGTCTATTCATTGCAGATTGACGATAACACTTACCCGAATCTGATGGCCATCCTGACCGGGTACAACAACTCACTCGCCTACTCGGTGTGTAATCCGAAGAAGGTGGGCCAACTGGAGGAGTGTCCATTCATGTGGAAATACTTCGCCGACAATGGGTACGCGACGGCATACGCAGAGGATGAGGCTGGCATTAACACCTTCAACTACCACAAGTATGGGTTTGTGGTGCAACCAACCGATCATTACTTCCGCCCGGTAGCACTGGCGGCGGAGAAGAATCTTTCCAAGAAGATGAAAAACTCGCTCACCTTCTGTCTCGGGTATCAAAACTATGCCGATTACATCTACCAGTACGCGCTTGACTTTGCGTCACAGTACCGGAACGATCCGTACTTTGGGCTGTTCTGGACGAACACGTTCAGCCACAACGACATTAGCGATCCGTCTTCTATGGATCTGCGCATGAAGTACTACGTCGAGCAGCTCGATGAGCGAGGAATTCTGAACAACAGTATGGTGGTGTTCTTTAGCGATCATGGACTACGTTTCGGACCGGTTCGTATGTTGCTCACTGGGTGGTTGGAGGAGCGACTGCCGTTTAACTTCATCTGGCTGCCGGATTGGTTCCGGGAGGAGCATCCGGAAATTGTGCAAGCGCTTAAGATTAATCGCAATCGGTTGACAAACCCGTACGATCTGCATGCCACCCTAAAGCATGTGCTGGAGCTGTCGGGCCGGATCGATAATCTTCCCGGGCCGCTTAGCTGTCCCAACTGTCAGAGCATCTTCGTGGAGGCGCCGTGGAATCGTTCGTGTGAAGAGACGGCAATCGAGTCACATTGGTGTACCTGTGCCAACTTTCAACCCATCGACAAACGGTCACCGATGGTACAGAAGGCGATCGCGTTCGTGATCGATTACGTGAACCGTGATCTGGAGGACCACCGGAACAGTACGACGTCCAACTATGCCTGCGCTAAGCTAACGCTGGGGTCGATCACGCTCGCTAAAATGGCACGCGAACCGAAGGGTAAGCTACCGTACAAGGATTATCTGCTCATCTTCGAGGGTAAACCGGGTGGTGGGAAATTCGAATCCACGGTACGACACTATCAGGAGCGGAATGCGTTCGAGATTACCGGATCGATTAGCCGGTTGAATGAGTATGCTAGTCAAAGCGAATGCATGCATATAGACTACCTGCGGAAGTATTGCTACTGCCAGCGTACTAAACTTTTCTAGACCGATTAGCGATTAGAAGATCGTGCCCCATCGTGCATGGAAACGATCAGGCGTAGGTTTGTAGTTAAACGATTAGTAATTTTTATCGCGGCCTAAACTAGCGAATGCCCCCTTATTCTAGGAGCGTTCTCGTTTCAAAGCTTATAAAGCTATTCTCCTATACCATTTCAACAGTGAATATCGACCTTCCTTGGCTTTGATTTCACTTCTCAAATCAATTCCTGTTGTTAAACCCTATTACATCACATCCAGCGCTACAGCATTCAAGAAGGTAGAAAGAATTCGCATAGTTCGATTGATCGAACCTACTAGCATCAAAACCACTTACAAACGAATCAAACGACGTTCCTTTCTGTTAGGGCAAACTGTTTTGCGTAGTTTCGTGCATGAGCAAGTTGTTTGGTAGAAGCAATCTGTGCCAACGAGGGCAAAGGTGGAATAGCAAGAACTTGTAGGACTAAGAAAAGTAGAATCGTGATCTGTAGAACAGTAGTGTGAAATTGAATGAGTGAATAATCAGAGCTGGCACAAGTAAAGCAATGTGAACGAATTGAATTCGAAACGAAATTGCTAAACTAATGCGCAGAATTAGCAAAATGTAGTTGAATCGCTCTATCTTTTTGGAGGAGTAGTTTACAACAACAAAAAAAGAATCCTCCCAATATAGAGCTCGATTCAGAATAGATATTTTGAAACCTATTATTGTTACGATGAAAAGATTGTGAATATTTTTGTTTACTTATTAAACAATCATGAACTAGGTAGCATGATACAAATATTAGCATTAGTTAAGTTGATTTAGCGTGGACCAACATGCATGCTAGTAGCGGTACGCTTGCAGCGTTGCAACGAATGTCACTTGCAACGAACGAAAGCTGTATTTGTGGGTGTATATATATCATGCAAAAAAAAACCCACAATGTTGTGAACTAAACCTGAGGTTATATTCTTTAGAAAGTAAAGTAAAATTTACATTCACTCTGAAGTAGCGTAAGGATATGGGACGCGCCCATAAGCGTACGGATAGAATAGGGCCAGTAGTGAATGATATTAAATGAAGCAAACATCAAACTAAGGCTCGATAGCGCACAAGACAAGAGAGGGAAAAATGCTAGTGATTACATTTTACGAACAATAGAAACCATAAGATATTGCATGTACAATGCTCCCCCGTGTGTTTAGGCGCACTGTAAATAGTTGATTGCTGGCGTTTGTCGCCAGATTTAATAGTCGAAACACTCCCCTACCCGGCAATGGTTAGAAACCAATATACAACATTAGACGGAAATCAAACAATTGCGAAGGACGCAGAACTCAAACCAGATGAATACTATTTTACTTTTGTTATTTACGAATATTGGAATCATTAAACAAATGCAGTGAAAATGGTTAAATAAATGGATTTAGAAGATCATGAATAATGGGCGTGTGTTTGTTGAAATGTGAAACTTAGTATAATAAACATGATTAGTGTTGGGTCAAGAGCGAAAGAGGTACCTCAATCGCTCCGCTCATCTTATTGTGCGCGCTCCCGCACAGCCCACGCGAAAAAGAGGCAGCACCGTACGGAGCGCTACACACAGGAGCGATTGTGCGATTTTGTGCAAAATTTATTAAGTTGATTTATTTTAATGCCAATTGGTTCAAAGTTTCTTTTCACTCAAATAATGCTTTAAATATAAAAAAGAATAAAAAATAAAAAAAAACTCTAAAAATTTGAAAATTTCAAAAGGTTCATTTTTGTACCAAGTTTTGCCTATAACTCTGTCGGTATCCACCGATCCGCAATCTTTAACCTGTGGTCAATAGATGGTACCAATGGCTACATTTTCTTCTTGGACGGCCATGCCCTCAGATGTCTGTGCCAGAAGTTATTCGAGTAAATTTTCTTCATTTTTGCACCAAGTTTTGCCTATAATTCAGTCGGTATCCAACGGATTGCCAATCTTCAACCTGTGGTCGGTAGATGGCACAAATGGCTACATTTTCTTCTTGGACGGCCATGCCCTCAAATGTCTGTGCCAGAAGTTATTCGAGGAACCAAGTTCCATACCCTGTTTGAGAAAATGTAAAATTTTCTTCATTTTTGAGCAGTGTAGCAAAATTTATAAATGTGATATATTTTAATGCGAATTTGTTGCAATAAGTTTCTTTTCACTCAAATAATGCTTTAAATTTAAAAAAAAAATAAAAAATGAGAAAAAAATTTAAAAAAAATTTTCAACTCGAAAATTTCATAAGGCTTACCCCTTACGTTTTTTTGAGTAATTTTGCAAAAAAAAATTAAATTGATTTATTTTAATGCCAAATGGTTCAAATAAGTTTATTTTCACTCAATTAATGCTTTAAATAAAAAAAAAGAATAAAAAATTCGAAAAAAATTAAAAAAATTCTAAAAAATTTGAAAATGTCCTAAGCAGAGGCGGATTCCGTTTCATGTCCTTGCCGATCAGACTAGCCCGCTTGTGCAGGTTTGATAGCTAAGCAGAGCGAGCAGTATATTCATTTGGCTAATTTATTGTTTAGATGTACTCCGTTTCAACTCATGTACATGTGTATGTGTATGTGGGTTTTTTAGGACTCCGAAATGAGTCGTTAAAGAGCTGACTCCTAACAACTACTCCTTCACTCTGAGTTGACTCACTAAAAAGAGTTGTTATTCTCATCTCTAGTGTGCAGCGCTCCGTGTGGAGCTACCTCAAGCGTGCCGCACACTTTAGAGAGCGAGAGCGGTGCGCTCCGCTCTTGCAAAAGAGCTACTTGACCCAACACTAAACATGATTACTTCATGTATGAATTTATATGATATTTAAAGTTGATTTATTTAAATGTAGACAGCCTAAATAGGGGTTTTGAACTGGGTCGTGCGGGGTCGTTTTAGTAACGTGTCTAGCCAACAAGAGTCCGGGAAGTTTTATTCGTTGAACGAATTTCCTTTGTCTGAGTAGTTTCCGTTCGAACCGACAGCGTCCTCATTTTAGAGGCATTTGTGAGCAGCAACAGTTTTACATAATAATTCAGCAAACAAGTGGAGTTGTTATCAGACTTCCGAATAACCATGTGTACTCACCCCTCGACATCATTCGTTAGGCTGACTGTTGAATTGAGTATTGAATATTTTATTTCGCATATGTTACGTTACGCGGATACCACAGATAACACAGCTATTCATGTACGATTACGCACGGAAGTTGCGCAGACTCAGGACACTCATGTTTCAACCAGTGCTGAACGAGCACAACGTGGGATAGCCACCCCAATAACATCTCCGGGCACCGTGAGCTCCAGAACCGGAAGACGACCCTCGACACCGGAAGAAGACATCACGGGAACATCGCCACAGCAACACCAGATAACGATATCGTACGATCAACACCGCGATAGCAACAGATGACGACATCGGGGAGAACCGTGATTGGTCGATAGATAAAATGCAAACAGGTTGAGCTAGGGAACAAGTTCAGAAGTCAGAAGCATTTGAAGTCACATCTAATTCAATAAAAGTATATTTTGTTGTTGTTATAAATCGATCACGATTCTCATAACTTGTATATGGTAATTGCTAGGAGAGTTGGTAATACGCTACAAAAGCCTAAGTTTCATCCCTTCGATCGTTGTTGGTCGTTCCGAAATGTTCATTGAAGTACCCATCAAACCTGGATACGGCACTGCACGAGCTGCGTGCACTTCGTCGATCGTTGCCAAAGCTGCCACCCGCAAACGCACCATCATCTAGCTGATCCACCGAGAAGGTGCGTGTCGTCAGTAACATCCCAACAGCAGACGCTGTCCGTGTGATGTTACCTTGCGATGGGAACTTGGTAAAGCATGTACACACTTTGCCCAAGGCACTCGATCCTGCCGGTTCGGTACTTGGGCCGGCCGGTGACTGTGGTTGCTGTTGCTGCAGAAAACTCTCGGTACCGTTGGTTGAAAGCGTACCGTTTCGCATCCTTTGTATGTACTCTACTGTTACGATACGTCCATTACAGTTTGAACAGTACAGGGAGCTTGGCTGAGTAGTGGTGGCGGGTGTTTGGGTTGCCTGTTGCCTATCCGCAAGATGTTGCTCCCGACAGACAGGACAGTATTTGCGAATCATATCATAGCTACTGGTTGAAGAGGCGGTAGGGGCACAGGACGTGGCGGGTTGGTTGATAGATGTGCTATTCGTTTCACACAGACAAGAACTTCGTGCAAACGAAGCCGAAGTTGTGAGTTGCGATTGCACTGTTCGGTTGGAGTTGATCGTTTCCTGACTGCTACCGGTCGAGCTGAAACGAATGCAGATGTTTTATGTAAATTGATCAATCTTGAATAAAAACATATGCATTCGGATACTTACACCCCAAGGTCGTCTGATGGTCCATTCCCATAGCCGAATAAATATGCATCAATCTCCTGCATCTGATCGATATCCAATGAGTTGAACGTGTTTCGTGCCATAGAAGTCGGAGGCACAGGATTTTGTTGTTGACGATCCAGCCTTGGTTCGTCTAAGCTACCACCAAAGGTTTGCCACGGACGCTCTGCACGATTGGAACCGTTCCAGATGGGAGTTGGAAGTATAGTACGAGTAACTGGTTCGATGTTGCCACTCGATGGCATATTATTACTGGTAGTACTGTGGTTAATACTGTTACTGTTACCGGTGCTTCGATCACTGTTTACAACATCACAATTAATAGTAAAAGGTAACGAAGGAATAGCGCTGGAAGTTGGCAGGTGAGTAGGGATGGTGGATTCTCCTACGGTAACAGCATCACTCGTGGATCCACCAACGGCGCTGGGTAGATAGTTTACTCCGAACGTGATCGGAACAGTGTCTTCCGGATGGCTGCCCGGCATACCGCTGCTCGCAATGCTGGCCGCTGACAGGGTGGCATTATGCATCGCGAAGAACCGGGCATTGCTTTGGTCGTACGTTGGTGGAGGACTGGACGTGGGATGGCTGACGATGACGCTCTGGCTCGGGCCCGTAGACGGCGCTGGAGTTTCTGTAAACGCCATTCTAAACGTCAAAGCTTACACTACGGAAATCTGATTTGTGCACCATTCGGCCAACAAACTCACCCAGTATGCGGGAACTGATGAAGAAATCGCCGCTCTCCTCCAGGTTGCTCCAATTAGCCATCCGCAGATCGCGATCCTCTTCATCGATGTCCGCATCGGAGTATCGCTCATAGGTATCACCATCGGAAGGACCATTATCGCCCATACCGGAACCTAATCCTAGCGAGTATCCGCTAGTCGACGGAATGCTTTCCGATTCCGGGGGCAGTTGTACCTCCAGGATGGGATTATTCACTTCCGACGTATTGCTTTGTCTGCGGGACCGTCTCATGCGGCTACGTCTACCGGAAGCAGAGGAGGACGATCGTCGACGGCGCTTCCGTTTCATCTCCTCGTCCATACCAACTTTAATGATCTCATCATAGTCTGGCGGCGCTTCGTACACTGGCGGATCGTCCAACTCCTCCGCGCCATGGGTATTGTTGCTGTCTACATGAATAATGCTCACTAAAGACGGATTCTTTGCAGTACTGCGGCTGCGCAACGGAGCGGGGATTATAACTTACCTAACAGCTCACTAATAGTTTGCAGCTGACTCTGTAGTTCGCGTTGCTGACGTGCTCGATTCCCGGTACGATAGAGCAGCACGATAAGGGCCGATATAAGCATGATCAAACCAAGGCTGCTCGCAATGAAGATGATGGTAGCTGTACGGAGATCCGGATAACGATCCATCTTGGGGAAGTAGTAGTTCGGGGTATGCGCATACCAGCGACGATCCATCGGCTCGGTTGACCATTCCTGAACGCAGCTTTCCGGCTCGTCACTATCATCACCGCAATGGTCGAAACCATCGCAGTGCAGCTGTATCGGTATGCACTTACGGTTCTGACACAGATATTCGGTCCCCATGTAGCAATCTACATAGCGTCGAAAAGACGAATATTCGATAAGTATTGTTAAGGACTGTGAAGCATTCGGAACACTTACCCAAATAGCTAAAACCCGAGTAGACTAAGGCCAACCGTGAAAGGTGTCCAAATGACGCTCTCAGATGCACATAAAACCCAGACGTTAGTGGAACGACTAGATCTTTCTTGGCCAGCGCAGTGTCCGCTTTCATCACGCTAAGCACCGTTCCATCCGATGTGGTACCTTGAATGATCGTCAGCATAGAATGTGGACCAAGCTTCTCAAACGTGTCCACCTTTAGCGATAGATGCGTTTTCAGATGAGCGTACGTGTTCGGAGGCTTGAGCAACCAAACACAGTCATATATCCGGGTATCATTGGCATTGCCCAGCATCTTCATCATCGTAATGGCGCCACCAATGTTTTCAACCACTCCACCACAGTTCGTGTTCGGATGGAGTGATTCGTCCGATGAGCTGGCTACATGTAGGAAAGACACCAGCGCACGATATCCCAGCCCAGAACCACCGTTTGCGTAAAACCGTATTATCATCGATGGTCCAGTGCTCTGGAAAACTGGAGGTCGAAATATTGCCCCCGAAACGGTACCCAACCGTTGGCCGTTCCAGTCGTAGAATTCCATCGTGGATGTTTTGGCCAGCTGAAAATCGCTGAAGATGACATTGATCCGACAAGCCTCGACATTGCAGCTGAGCACATATTCCTTTCCGAAGTCTCGCGGATAGTAGGACGGGAAGTAGGGCGTGGTAATGATGCGATGATGAAGATAGTTGTTAATGCTGGTAAGATTCGGAGCGGGGCCAGGATTAGCTTGAATAGTTTCACGGTTTCCTAAGGATGACACGCACGTCCATCTGGGTTAATTTTCAACAATTTAAGAAAGAAATACAGACAGCTCTTACGTTCAGCGACATATTCCAAGGTAAATGCATGCGTATGGTTACTCCAGTAGATGAACTTGATCAACACCGAACGGGTTTGCGTTTGGTAGACAACATCATGGCCGCAGTTTCGCCGACCGGTGTGTTCCGTCGAATCGAACGGTGGCTCAGTAAACTCGAGATAATCACACCGGCAGGGCGGTTCATTATGCACGGAACACTTGGCCGGAAAGTTCGAGTAACTTTACGGAGTATGTTGAAAATCGATAAGAATTACAATTATTATTACAACACTGAGGTGATCCATCGCACACGCTACGCGCCACCGAAGAAAGCGTTTAGTGGTGCTGCTTACCTTAATGAGATTTTAAAGTTGCAGGACGGGCAGGTTACCAGCTCGAGTGTGCAAACGTTCGGGACAACGGTTTGGTTTGCTGCTCGTGGAATCTGCAAGAATTGGGTTCAGTTGATATGTTTGCCTGCGTTAACTTTAAGGGAATGTGTAATTTTAAATTTAAATTTTGAAAAAGCAGGACAGAGTATGTAGCTTTGGAGATATAAAGCCCCTCCAAAAGAAAGGCTATATAATGGGGGAAGCCAAGCCCTCGGAGGTTGTAGTGCCACAAAGAAGAAGTTAAGTTGAAGACCGCTCCATTTCCGTTTGTCTAAGCTTAATTTACGAACAGCACATTGCAGGCGATATGTCAATAAGCGTCCGGTAACAGTCACCTTGTTGCGTCTTAGTATTTCTAAGCCAGATTATAAGCCTTGACCTTTGCATGTTGGCTCAGTCCTTTAGGTCGTTTTGTCCGAATGAATCACTAGTACAGTACAGTTGTCCGACTGTTAAGAAACGTGCGATACTTCCGTGCTTAACCAAAACTTTTGAATATATAAATAGATCCAAATTCTGGCACATGTAAAAACAGTTTTAAAGTATATTCAATAGTTATGAAACACGTGAAAAGTTTGAGTTCACAGTCCTACACATTTTACAAATCATGCGTTCGGTCTCATGCTGTCCAACCCTTGTCCAAAAGTATTGTTCACTTCCGTTTAATTTTTGGCGCTAACTTTCCTCGAATCCGTTGACGCGTTATTATAGAACCCCTTAATCCAATTAACAACCCAAATGACTCACAAAAATCGATTCCGCTGCTTCCAGCGACACTTACGTAAGGTACCGACACATTGGTCGCTTGCAGTTGACCACGATCGCCAAGCTCAAAGTACACTCGGTGCCCATTATACACTCCGCAGATTTCATTATTCCGAAACACTTTCGGCAGACATCGGACTGACGGGATCAGAAAGGAAACGCTGCACAGAACCACCAGACCGATTCCCAACGGTGCCGACGTGGGTAAGCAAGGATTGCGTTTAGCCGTACGGCTACTATAAAGCATACTCGAACAGATAAACCTTTGTATGGGGGAGTTCCGCTCCGGAAGGATTTCAATTGCACAAGAACTCTGTACTAACAGTTGATATGATTCAGCGTATGATTGCAAACGATTGTGAAAATGGTTGTGTTTTGCTTTCTATTACACTGTTGGCGTAGTTTTTTCCCGCTGTTTGCTAGTTTCGTGTTCGTTTCGTTTGAAAGTCGCGTTGATACTGATTTCCCACTAGCCTCTTGGGATAACGTCAACGGTTTTCCGGAAGCCATGCAACTGCCCAAGCGCAAGGTATGGGGACGGTTGACAACGCTTAAGGGCCACTGGGTTATATCGTACACGCAGCGGATATGTGCAAGAATAGCGTCAAACAAAAACAGGTTACGTTGCGTCCAGGAGTGGCGCATTGAGTGATTTCTATCTAGCCGTTATCTAGCGTCCTTCCGCAATGGTGCGCAATTGTTACATCCGTTCTACGGTTATGAACGAGGAGAAGCGGATTTATTTAAGCCTTATATCATGAAGCTTACAGTAGCGCACGGCGGTGGAAAGGATACAACAAACCGGCGAATAGTACACTAGAGAGGATTTAAAAATTTGCCTAGAAACCGACCGAGGAACGAAAACTGGTTAGTTCCATAAAAGGAATTTCATTCATGCGACATGCGCCAACCCTTTGTGCTTTCTTTCGGTTGTTGTTGGGCAGTTGGCAATTTTACATAAACTCTACCGACAATAGCAATTGTCACTAATTACGACATACAGAGTACGAAGAACCGGGCGAAAGTAAAGTATCGCTTGGGTGCATTTATTTTCACAAACCAAAAGCCTATCCATGTGCTTAGAATTCCATTTTCATGTCGCTAAGGGCAGCCGCCTTGCCTTTGAACGTTTGCTCAAGCTTGCGAAGAAACTCTTCAAATATGACCGTGCCTTTAAACATGCTCGTTTTCTTGTAGTCCTTAATCTTCGAACGGGTCTCTTCCCCTTCGACGGTATTCTTTTCGTCAAATGCGTTCACTTCGTTCAAGAGATTGCTGTGTGGAAAATAGAATAGAAAATGGAAATAGAAATACGAAGGTTTTAACTTGATGTCTGAGTGTAATGAAGGTGTAGCACTACAATATACTTACGTTATGGTGGGTACGTCTGTCGGGTCGAATTTGGAAGCGATGTTTGGATTGAAGGGAATGCATACTTTCCCAGTTTTGGGATGCACACAGAAGGGCGATTTCAACAGATGGTTAAAACCTTTCGTAACATTTATGTCGAGCCGTGGATAGGTGAACGCCAGAATTACTTCCTCCACGATGAACTTATACCGCCGATACCTGTTGATATTGCCAGACATGCGTAGTTCCTCGAAGTATGCAACGAACTCCTTCCAAACGCTCTTCGAATCGCTCGGGCCCGCTTTAAAGCGCTTTTCCAGCTCTGTTCGCATGGTCGTATCCTGCACAAGGGCCAGCAGCTTTTTCACACCCTCCGGTTTGCCGAACATGTTCTGATCGACCAGACATATCTCTTCGAACANCGAATCGCTCGGGCCCGCTTTAAAGCGCTTTTCCAGCTCTGTTCGCATGGTCGTATCCTGCACAAGGGCCAGCAGCTTTTTCACACCCTCCGGTTTGCCGAACATGTTCTGATCGACCAGACATATCTCTTCGAACAGTGGTGCCACAATGCGATAGGCACGCTTCACACTGTGATGCATCTCGTCATGTATGCTAACGCGTGATGCCGTTCCTTCACCACCGGAAATTAACACATTCAGGTACTGGGCGATTGCAGATCGTCCCGCCGTGTCGAGATGGCGGGCCGACTTATCCGACACCCAGCAATGAATACCACGACGACCACTGAACACCCACAGCAGATGCTCGTAGCCGAAATCTTCCCGAAGCGCTTCGTCCAGTACGCGACACGCGATCGACATAAACTTCCAGCACAGCTGGCAAACGTTCGCCTCGTTACAGCACGTTCGAATGTCGTCATAATCGGTCATATCGATATCGAACACCAACTCCCTTTGCACGGGCTGCATTGGAATGCCACCACGGTGGTCTTTAGGGCGAATGTTGTACACTGGTCCGATATCGATTTTAAACGGAGCCCGCAAACAAATTTCACGCTCCAGTTCCTGCTGCGTTTCAAACGATTGGTAGCGTATGTATACATCATGCTGCAACGTGAAGGAAAACTCGCGGTTCGAAAACACGGACGATTCGGCTGTAGGAAAAACATGACACGAAATTAATGAATGAATATTGGCTTCAAGGCGCAACATTCTCTCTCTAGGGAACGTGGGAAACTTACAGCGTCCATACGACATCCACCGGTAAAACTGTTTGTGAGGAAACAAACGTTTGTAGTACAGTGGCAACAAGTCCTGCAGTATGTTGGGATCGAACTCGGATTTGGTTTTCGTTGTAGAATCTTCCAGCTCAGGCATCGTTGGGAAATGGTCGATTAAAATCACACACAAAATAAGACACACCGTTGAACGAATGCGATATGTTCAGCAGATGCAAAAGCGCGCCAAACGCCAGGTAAACAAATAAACAAATGTAAAATCTGACAGTTTGTCGCACAGCGGTACGCGCTGATCTTGGTACTGCGGTACTCGAGATTACAGTGGAGCGCCGGTTATCCGTGCACGTCGGTACTCAGCCCTTGCCGGATAAGCGAATTTCACGGATAATAGGCACAATTCTTTATATTGATACATATTAGTGTTTAGTGAATAATGGGTAGACTTTTTTTATAAACCTAGATGTTAATTTTCTTCGAATTTGAACAAATTATATCATTCCCTATTGAAGCTTTTATTTCTTGCCATCATCGGTTTTACATTTCACATGTTAATACTGCTTCGAAAAAAAATGTCATATCCTGGACAGTTCCTTAAATAAAATTCTAAACATTTGAAAATCTCATAAGGCATAAGCTAAGGTTTTGGGGAAATTAAGCCAAAATTTTGAATTGATGAATTCTAATGCGAATTTGTTGAAATATTTTCCTTTTCACTCAAATAATTGCTGCATTTGTTATTAAATTTATTACTGGAAAA
>CM028127.1:13728424-13764884 GCA_016254315.1 Anopheles parensis
ACTGTGTTTCCGCGGTGCCGCGGTAGGTTTGACAGCCAAGCGGACCCAACTGGTATACAAGTTATACGTGTTTTCCGCGGACCGCGGCGTCCGCGGATTCATGTGGAGACAGCCTTAGTGTTCAGTGAATAATGGGTAGACTTTTTTTATAAAGCTAGATGTTAATTTTCTTCGAATTTGAACAAATTATATCATTCCCTATTGAAGCTTTTATTTCTTGCCATCATCGGTTTTGCATTTCACATGTTAATACTGCTTCGAAAAAAAAATGTCATATCCTGGACAGTTCCTTAAATAAAATTCTAAACATTTGAAAATCTCATAAGGCTAAAGCCTTAGCTTTTTTGGGGAAATTAAGCCAAAATTTTGAATTGATGAATTCTAATGCGAATTTGTTGAAATATTTTCCTTTTCACTCAAATAATTGCTGCATTTGTTATTAAATTTATTACTGGAAAAATTAAACAACCTAAAAGTCGCGTCTGAATCGCAAAATTACTTTGGAAAATTGAGCTACTTTTGTCGCGTTTGCGAACAAAATTGCTAAGCACGCAGTGACCGGGGAATAAATTACAATTGATAGTTTGCGCGTCGTGTAGGCTCATCTTCATCGTCAAGGTTGATAGACCACATCAGCGCGGAAACGTCAAAATGCGCCCTACCACCTTTGTTCTGTATGCACCCGTGCCAGCTGTCATAAATTCCTCGCCAAAAAGGGAAAAGCAAAAAAGGAAGAGTGTAAATACGATCATTTCCAAAAATCAAAAGTTGCCAAGCGTGTTTCGAATAAACTTTCGATGCTGATACTGTTTCCGGGCAGGCGTGGAATAGGCCCACGTCGGAGATAAGTAGTGGGTGCATCGACAACATTGTTCACGCGATAAGCATCAGCATCATCATCTCCTCCTACACGTACATTGCGACGAAGGCAGTGAAAGTACCGTGGTGTCAGTGGCACCAGCGAAAAACATCAACATTCATCATTCGTGTTGTTTGGCAAGTTGTCTGAGGGGAGAAATCAGCCAACCACGGAACGTTTGAAGCCATGTACTGTCTGCAATGTCTCATCCCGGTGCTGTTGATTCCCAAACCAACGAATCCAGCCCTGATGCAAACGCATGTGATGTTCATCGTGCTCTATCTGATCGGATTCTTCCTCGAGCGCAAACCGTGCACCATCTGCAGTCTGGTGTTCCTGATGGCGGTCTTTCTGATCTGCAACAGTGGCGTTGGAAACTGCCTGTTCTGGGGCAACTGTGAGGGCCACACGTGTGACAACGGCTAATGGAACGAACGATGATGGACCAACGAACGTGAGCTTGGGGTGGGTTGGTGATGGTTTCTTTTGTACTGTTTGTTTCACACTTTCTTGTCTTGATTGTTTCCATCGTTTAATCATCGACTAATTCGATCAATACGGCCAAAGATTTAGGGAAATGTGTAACTTATAAGTGCACCCAATTGATGGCACATTCGTAGCAGTATGTAGCTGAATTGTTTTATCGTTTTAGATGTTAAATCGGTTTATGATTAGTTGTTTTCGTTGCCTATATACGTTTATTTTTTAATTTGCTCGCATAGATGGTTGACGGTAATATTTCGAGAACACAAAGACTGCAGGACGCAGATCAATCTGAAACGTAAAAGCGGTTGTGCTGTGCTTGATAAGCTGCTGGATTGAGCCTCTGAGATTTGAAAATAGCTAAAAGTCGTCCTTTTGAACAAATTTGCTACGAAGCTACTAAATGCGCCGAATGAAACGTTAGACGTAGCTTACCCGTTGTGATCGTTGCAGGAAGCGTCGAGATTAGGTCCAATGTTTCATGATCTGCAACATCAACATAAACATGCTTACAGAAACGTACAGGTTGATAAACTTTAATAGCATACTATAGTAGTAGTGATACGTTTTTGGAACAGTAATGATTATCGTAATTCAGGATTAATGGTTGTTGGTTAATGATATTGGCAGTTCGAAATTCAAAGTGTCATCCTGTATCACCCGCTGTTTGGCCATAGTTAGCGAGCATTAAGTAAGTTCTACTCCCTTTTTGCGGAAGGAGTAAAACAAACGTATCGTTACAAAATTAATCAAAAATTAATATCACTTGCACGTCCGCCTGTCCGGCCGACTCGGCGTTTATTTGTAAGATGGAAACAAAAGCAAATTTGTCACCAAAACTATCGTGCCAGTGATTCGCTGAAAAACACTTTTACACGCCAATCAGATTCAGTAAACCTTTCCTGTTCAAGCCACATCGTTTTATCACTTTTGCTTCACGGCCGTGGTTCATCTACTCGATAAACTCGATTATCATACGCTATCGTTATCTGCCATTTTACAAAGGTGGCACGGTGATAAGTACGATGAATCGTCTGCCGTTGGTATAGTATAGTGCGGCGTGTCCTGAGCAGAAAGTCCCATAAGAAACTGGCGTGGCGTTTACACGTGTTAAAGGATGTCACAAGTAAGAAAAAAAAACTACTAGAAACACAGCAAAATAAGGCAACACGCGCTCGAGAACGATAACTGTACATAGTTGATGAACATAAATGTAGTATTTATTTTTTTAACAAACACATCTTGAATGTCCCTAGGTTAGCGTGTTAAAATCAATTTAAACAGCAAATGTACACTAATTAATAAAAAGAAACAAGAATAATCAAACACTTGAACAGCGAGCACGCCCTTCTTTCGTGTCGTTGCGAGAAGTAAGAAATGTTTAACACACGATTAAAATCATATTTGTAGATTTATTGTCAGCGTTGAACATACACAGTTTGATGCTGTCTACTTGTATCGGTCCTCTTGCGAGAAACAGGTGTGCTTGCTTTTGTTTGGCTAAAAGTGGAACTTTAATTTTTTTTTAAACACCAAGCTCCTCTCCATTGTACTTTGTGCGGAAAGGAGGTTAATTGTTGCCTGTACTGTACTTCGTTTGCTGCATGCAGAATCCTTTTCAACAAACACACCGACAATACACCGTTTCCGCTTGCCAAAAATGCGTATGCGTCCACTTATCACTTCGAGCTCTCGGGCAAACAAATGCCTCTACACATTACTAAAACGCATAAAACGCTCGCCGCCCGCCGATGGTGTTCTGGTGTTTTGCATTGGTCTCGAATCGCCTATCCCCCGTACGTTTTTTTTTTGTTCATTTCAAATTCCAAAAAAGATATTTATTTACATATTCTTTATTCGCCCTTCCTTGACGATGTGTTCGACCACATTGAGATTCGCTGATGTTCGTCCGGATGTAATTCCATCGTACTCCTTCTGCTGTCCCCGTAATAGTGTGTAGTACTAGCAGTTTCAAGTCCATAGTTTGCGTGGTAATGCTGCCGTTTAAAATCACATCTTAATTTGTGTTTGTTTGTATGTGGTTTAGGGCGCACATAAACAAAAGAAAGAGAAACAAAAAAACAAGCCCATAGGGTGTTGCAGATAGGGACTACCGTTGCGGTGGTAAGCCCGTCCTTACGATCGATTTAAACCGATCGCGGTTGGACATCTGGAGGAGAGAAATTAAAGCATTATTAACAAGTGATCACTATTGCTAAAAAATCATTTCACATCCATAGACTACGTACAATGTGGACGGACAGCGTCCTCCTCGGAGGCGGATGTTTCCACCACCTTTCCGGGCAAGCTAATCGGCGTTAGCAGACTGCGACCGTAGTGAATTCGACCCATCGGAAGCATTGGTTGTGGTTCGGGCAGTTGCTGCACTTGCTGCTGCTGCTGTTGCGGTGCCTGTTGCTCCGGTTGCTGGTGGGCTTGCTGTTCCTGTTCCTCCTGATGTGCCATTTCCGGCTCGGTCGGGCGTGGTGGTTGCTGTTCCTGCAGCTCACGCTCATCCGAATGTGGCGACGGTCCTTCCTGATCCGGTACGTTACGGTACGAATCGGTTTCCTCCTCGCTTTCCTCCGATTCGGCAATACGGGCAATCAGCGATCGCAGCTGCTCGGTGAACTTCTGGGCAGCGAAGTCAGCGACATTCATCTCGTCCGAAGACTGCATGGGGAACTTATGGATCGCCATATCGATCGGCATTTCGCGGATTTGGACCTCCTGTTGCTCGGGTGCCTGCGGCTGGGGAGCTGACTGTTGCTGCTGCTGTTCCGCTTCCTGCTGCTGGCGAATGATCTGGGGCGGCAAGAATGGGCGCATAATCTCCGGAATCGGAATGCGCTGCAGATGAATGCGGACCTCGGTACGTGGTGGCATGGCAGGTTGGGGCTGTTGGGCCGACTGCTGATGCATCTGGGCGGCCATGATCTGAGGCAACTGCTGCAGGAACGGATGGAAGTTGGGGCGACCCATCGGTGCGTCCGGGTGCGGGGCCTGCATCATTTGGGCCGGAATCGGAGGAAGTTGTTGCTGGGATTGTTGTTGATGGTGGGGGTTCATCATTGGCATCGGGAAGATTGGTCGTGGCATCTGGCGAATGATGGTTTGTGCCGGTGGTCCCATCTGCTGAGGCAGGTGCGTGAGTGGACCAAACGAGCGAACCGGTGGGATCGGAATCAACACCTGACGAACAGGCTCAGCGTCCTCATTCCTGATGGTAGGAGACAAAAACAAAGATGTACCGTTTATTACTATATGCTGTCCACACACGTCGGGTACGCTGGGATGTACTCACTTCAGCTCGTTGCCAGATTCGCAGAAGATGGCAATACGCTCACCGGTAACCTTCTGCTGCTTCGGGTCCGTGGTCAGATCCATTCCGAATGGCAGACGCACCATTTTCGGTGGCGAATCGACCAACTCCTCAGAACGGCGTCGCTCAACGATACAGTTCATGCGGGACCTTTGAAGAATAACGAAGAAAGAAAGAAACGATATTCTACATTCCAAAACTGTTCCAACTATTGCGAACTCTCAAACTACTCACTTCTGGTTTTCCCGAAGAATAGCGCTCGCCAGATCGGTCAGATGCAGATCCAGCGGCAGGTTGACGCGGTGACGGTTGTTCATGTCGATCGACTCATCGCTTTCACCATCGTTCGAGGAATCATCCTCATCCTCGGAGTCTCCCGATTCATCCGAATCCTCCTTGTGGTGCTTGTGGGATTCCTCCTGCTTTCGCTTCTTGGTTTCATCCCGATCGATCGTCTGCAGGTTGCTTTCATCGGCCGAGAGGTTGTCCTGCATCAAAGCCTGCGCCTTTGGCAATTCCTGTATGGGAAATAGAGAAAACCAGTATCGGTTAGTTAAGCAATCCCATTCCTTATGTGGGTGGATTACAATGCAGGCCACTAGTGCTCATGACAAACTTGGAACGCAAAGCTTAACGCTCGTACAAAGTGATGTAAGTGTTTAGTAATCACCTCCCGGACACGATCACAGGTTGGGTAGAGTGAAAGCCCTCAAAAAAGGTGTACTTCCTCGTTTGCTAGTAACATTGCGTAAAATGTGCTAACCATGTTACATACGCCTTTACATCAGCACGGACATACGCTGGGCCTCCCATGCTGTGCATGTAAACAAGCTATCTTAAGACCCCTCTGTTACCTGTCGATACGAGCAACGGAACGAACAATGAGCGATAACGATCGTATGCGAAACAGTTAGAAGAAATTTCTTTCTTTTGATACCTACAACTGTGGAAGGTATTTTTTGTGACATTTCTACACTTCTCTATGGAGGAGATACCTAGCCGTTCTATTTATGGAATAACTGGTGACTGATTTGGACTTAACCGGATTGCACACAGCTGAGCGAGTATGTTGCAAAAAACCGTCATGTCTGGTCATGTCTCGGTACAGCATGGTTAGTGCATTCGACACTAGCCGCGGTAGACTTGAACGATACTTATGGCGATCGGATCGGGATGATCGTGATAAAAAGGCTTCTTCATGTTTGGTGTTGGTTTCGTGTGCAGATAGCATCGTGTGATGCGTGCATTGCGTGTGAATGTCGCCATCGGTTCACGTTCGTATCCATTCGACAACTCACGGTTGTCGATTAATATGAAAGATTGAGTAAGTTTGCTGAGGTCATCCTAAGGTACGAACCATCCAACTTTTTTTTTTTAGCTGAGCTTAAACGATGTATTACGTCTCCTTTCACGAATGGCGGTGGTTGTCGCTTTAGTTGCGCTTGAAAACTTAATTAATCCATTTCGAAATGGACTTGGATTACGGGTAACTCTCCTACTAGTCCAAACATCATCTAAAGTTCATTAGTACAGCAAGCAACCGTGCTTGCAACATCATTCTCGTAGCACTTTCACATCCAACACTTATGTACTGTTGATAGAAAAATATTTTGCAGAACGGCAATAAACAACAACCACCTGGATGTGATTTGTGTGAGGTTACGTTACATTCTACAAACCCCATGAAATAATCTTCTCAGCAATAGAAAAAGGCTTAAACTCTACTTAAACTAACCATCCTGCATACAAGTGGAAGCATCGCCTGCAGAGTGATCGTTTCGTCTTGGGACGATCGATCCGGGTACATGATAAACGTAGTAGCCACGGTAACGATTATGAAACGACCTTTTGCCAAAGCGCCAAAAACGAACAAAACCAGCTGCCTGTGGCTCACTCGGCTATCTTCACCTTCACGGCCGGTACTCACTCGCCACTCAACTCATCTGGAGATTGGAAAACGCGGTACAAATGAACCGTCAAACCGATTGATGATCACACCGATGGCCCCAAAGATCTCTACGGATTAGACCGCCGGTAGCACTCCCGGTTTTGCCGGTGGACGGTTGAATGTACGATGAATCGGTTTTTTTTATTTTCCACTCGCACTCCAAACCTTCCGCAAAGTGGTAACTTGAAGCTCACCTCATACTGTGAGGCGGTGGTTACTTCATCTTTCAGTTTCTATCCATGCGGCGATGGCTTCTTGTCCGGCCATCGCCACTATTACACCCAATGTAGAGAGAGAGAGAGAAAAACCATCTACAGGCTCCCTTCTCGGGACACAACCGAACGGGGTAAGGTTGAAAAACCTTTGAACTCCATGTCGACTTTGTCTCACTCTCCCTCTTTAGGTGGGTTTTAGGGATGGTTTTGTGTGGTACAGCGGCCGTGATACAGCTTCCCCAACACCCCGACAGCCAGACAAAACTACGCGAGGAAAGAAAAGTGAAAGTGGTTTTACCACAATCACGTACAAGATGGTCGCGGGGCACGGGAAGGTTCGTCGCCCNCTCACTCTCCCTCTTTAGGTAGGTTTTAGGGATGGTTTTGTGTGGTACAGCGGCCGTGATACAGCTTCCCCAACACCCCGACAGCCAGACAAAACTACGCGAGGAAAGAAAAGTGAAAGTGGTTTTACCACAATCACGTACAAGATGGTCGCGGGGCACGGGAAGGTTCGTCGCCCAGGCACTTTTCGCACCCTCCCGAAATGCTCACTTTCTTTACGGTTTGTTGCGGTTGTTATTATTTTCCGTTATTACTTCTCACTCCCGTCGCGATCGTTAGTGCTCCCACACACAAATATCATCCGCTTTTTTTTCTGTGTCTTTTACCGATTGTTTCTTGTACAAATTTTGAAGCAAACCCGATCATTTGAAACGATTGCAACGAGCTGAAACACACTAAGCAACGAACCTCCTTCGCGTTACCTTATCTTCCCGGTGTAATCATACGATGGGATTTGTTTGAGGACTGGTTTTATGGATTTGATTTTGGTTCGGCTTTTTTTTTTGGTTTTCGTTTTCTTTACGCCATTCAGAAACGGGACTGCGGAGGCTTCGCTCATTTGGGTAGCAAACTAGCTGTGAAGGGCCTCACGGATTTCTAGAGTCTAGTGACCTTTCTGTATGGAGGATGAACGGATCGCGTTGGTGAATCAAACCGGTAGGAATGTTGGGGAGTTTTTTTTTTTTGGAGGTTCTTATGCTTGCACCCTTTGTCTTGCGCTCGGTTGAAGAGGAGCATTATATAACGGGACATTATTTGTCAGGGTGGCGGTTCATTCTGTACGCCAGAACAGTTTCGTACCCAGCACTAATGTGTGGGTTTTCGTCGGTAATTCGTTTGACAACAACTTTATCCTCACTTTCCACTAGAAAGTAGTTTTCGAGATGAGTCATACGACTCGTTTAAAGTGCATTGTTTTGCCTACGGTATGGATGTCTCCATTACCGGCACAAAGCTCATTAACGAAATCCTCCAAAAAGTGAGAGGTAAACGATCTGTCACGATGAATCCGAAAGTGCAACATTCACCCATTTCGTACGCAATCAACACAACCATCAGCAACGGCGAAGGCTTAAGTACGACATTTGAAAACCACACTTTGGTGTATCTATTTGAGCACTCTTTCTACTTCGGCAAGCTTTAGAAAAGACACAGAGTGCAAAAAGAAGAAAAAAACTGCGTTTATATTTCGTATTTGTTCCGTTTGCAATATTTACGAAACATGTTCACACTTAACCGATGTGATGGCGTGCATGTTAGCGAAAGGATCGTGACGCTTGAAGGTTTTGATTTTTGCATCATGCTAATGAGCCGATTAAACACCCGAGTAGCACCCGAAAGGAAATTGGGAGAGAGAGAGAGAAGAAAAAAAAAACACCATTAGTCACCTGATCGTCGTACATCGTGTGTTCGTCGTACAAAATTTGGCAATGACAAATCCGGTACACGGAACAAAGCAAGTTCGTCGTCCGTTTACCGTCAAAGTCTCTTACGAACGTGCCAACATGGTAGTGTGATTATTTAGCTTAAATGATTTACCCAAAAAACGAAGAAAAAAAACACATTCCCCGCTCTACCTTGTAGATTTCCAAAGCAGCTATTAGTGAAGCGAGTGAAAAACAAACTTCTTAATAATAAATGACACCCTCGGCTGGTTTTTGCTGTCGCGAGCGGAAAACACGTTCCTAGCTGTTGACAAAACCTTCTGACCCGAAAGTATAATTTGTCTTGTCTTGGCAGACAAGCAAAGGTGAGGCACCCATTTATCCTACCCGGTGCCGTACAACATCGGTTGGCGGTTTGTTTGCTAAACACGCTTCTTTGCACAAGCTGGTCGGATTGTGTGGTGAAACGTGCAAACATCACTCACGATGTGCGTGATGTTTTCGCGAAGAAAAAAATCCACCCACATGTTCGCTTCAAGCTTTTTTTTTAAAAAAAGTTTTGTTGGAAACAAACGCGAACTCCAAACTAAAAAAAAATGAAAGCCATCCGTTTGTTTTATATCCTTTCTTCCTGTGTGTATGGGGGGTTTATTTGTTAGTTTAGATGCGCAATGTGTTACGTGAATCAAAATCCGGTCAGTTGGGCAAAACACTCTTTTTGCTTTTCGTGAAGTTTCCCTTTCAGGTATCGCCCAAAAACCAAACACGCAAACAGCGTTGGACGCAATATAGCGCTCGGTTTATATAATTGCAATTAAAAGAAATTGTGTACTTAAAAGTAAAACAAACAAAGGAATAACAAAAAAATCCACTATCTCTCGGTCGCAATCGCGGTCTCGAAAGCGATCGGTCAATGTAATGTTGCATTGGAGACATCCTCAGTGTACTCACAGTGTTAATTTTGGCATTTAGTGCTCCACTCCACTAAAGCAGCAGCTATAAATTGCGTACCGAGCAACAAACTCAGTGTAAAATGAAACACAACAAAAAAAACGATGTACACGAAGATGACCCGTGGAGGACGGAACTGCGTCACTGCGTCAGTTGCTAATGATACGATCGCGATCGCAATCACGATTGTGCTGGTTTTTGTATCGTGCCGAGTTGGGACTGCAGGTTTTGGTTCATCCGTCTACCAGCCCCCCCCCCAGAAAGGGTGGTGGAACCATTATTAGCATGTCGCTCGGCCGTTTGATTCGCGTGGAGCTTAGAAATGGTTACGTTTCGCCTATCGCCGGTATGGAAAGGTGCAAGGTGAAGTGTTGGGGGGGAGGCCTATGTTTGGAGGTACAAATTATAGAAAATCAATTGCTCATTGTTTTCCCAGAACCACCCCCTCGGTACTAGCTGGTCGTGGGAGTGGGTGGAAGAGGAGGGTTATCGTGATGGGATGGGTAGATGTGAGCATTGCATTCCAATTGCCGATCGAATAGTTTCGAAATCATGTGAAACACTATGGGCGAAATGTGCACCACAAGGCGATCATAAAATAGTAAAAATAGAAAACGGTAAGAGGAAAATTCATTTTCCGGGAAAAAATGGATAATTGGATAAACCCCTACGGGAGATAAAGAGTGAATGGGAAGAGAGCTTCTAGTACACCGTCACACTGTCCCAATTTTCTACTCCTCCCTCTCCAGTTGATAAAGTCACGGACTTGTTAGAACACCAATCGGGAACGCATTTCCCGTTTGATCGCACGACAATACATGCGAATTTTAATCACGTGGATGGGCCGGGAGTGGCAGTTGAAAAATTTCTAGGTTAACTCTAGCGTGGCGCTTGCGAGATACGAGCCGATAGGGTGCATGTTTTTTCCGTCCACTATTTACACAACCCTCATTACCAGCTTATCGGAAGGTGATCGTAGCTTTAATTAACCTTGCCTTGCTACCCGTCAGCCGGTTTGGCGATGATGAGAAAATCTCATTTTCCAAAACCGTACCAAGTGAAGGTTTCTACTAAATAAAAGCATGGGACAGTAGGGTNTTTTTTCCGTCCACTATTTACACAACCCTCATTACCAGCTTATCGGAAGGTGATCGTAGCTTTAATTAACCTTGCCTTGCTACCCGTCAGCCGGTTTGGCGATGATGAGAAAATCTCATTTTCCAAAACCGTACCAAGTGAAGGTTTCTACTAAATAAAAGCATGGGACAGTAGGGTTTCAATGTAGTAAAGCGAGCAGCATCCAGCTTGCATAGTTGCAACGGTGAAAACGAATATCTACACAAAGCGGCGGCACCTTTGAAATCTGCAAATGCTTTTTTAAATAATTTTCTCACCGATGGGGTTTTCAATCAGTTTGATAAGGAAAAGCTGCGGCGCAATAGGCACGCTCGCTAGGAAGGAAGTTCCCAGCGGATCGGTGGCTTTGGTGCGGCTGACGAGTAAAGCGAGCTTGCGTATGACCCAGAGATCACCGGTAATGTACGGGACACAGTGTACGTTGTTATACAACCGGCGCATTGGTCACAAGATGGTGTCATTTTTCACGTTCCATGAGCCGGGCGAGTCAAACGATGATGAGAACATGATACCATCCAAATAAATTCTTTATTGTCCAAAAGCATTTTACTGTATTCCCTGAAAACACACAAGCTTCTTTAAAATTCAAAACAATAAAAGCATTAGATAACTGATAGAAACAGGTTGGAGGGAGTCTTTGGAAATGGCCGTAAAGAATACATTTGAAACCAGAATTTCCAGATTCTACAACAATAAACAAAAATCGAACAACATCGCTCTTTCTGTCTTCGAAAGTGTATTCTCTCAGCAGCGATATACTTCTAAACCGAAGAAGATATTCGCCAAAAAGTAATCAGGAAGAAGCTCAGTTATTTTTCCAATTTTTGAAAAACAAAGAAAAAGTTAAAAACAATTTCTAGAAGCATCGATCAAAACCTGTTCTGAGAGAGCTAGTGTTGAAACTAAATTGCATAGACACGATTTAAGATGGCGTCTTCCAAAGGTACGCCACCCGCGGTACAAGATTGAGTGGCATCACTAAGTTGACGGGTGACGTGTCGTCTAGGTTGACGGTTTATTAACTCTATCCAAGCTGCAATAAAAAGGCTATATTTTATACATTTCACAAGCCACCACATTGCATTGTTTTTCAACTCCAAAGGGATTAGGATGCCGTCTGAGATCACCAGTCACGAACTGGCCTTGATTTCCCAAATGTCATGCCCACGTCGTTAGGCCTTTTTTTCGTCGTAAAGTGTTGTGTGCTTTCGTATCGAAGCGTCACTCCAAAAGGGTATTTATGATGGATGGTCGAATGCACTCGGAACCGGTATGTATGATTGTGTTTTAGTACAATTAGCATCGGAATCGGATCTTCTCTTAGTGCACAGAAGGGAGTGTTTGGATGTAGTAAAATAGCCAATCTGATTGGGGGATACTTAAGCGTCTTCCGAGACGCACCTGAAGGGCTATAAATAATAGTGACGAGATGCGAGAAGGTTACATCTGATCTTTGTCACATACAATTAGAGCTGCAATAAATCAGATTTTGGTCAATCAGTTACCTCAAAACCCGCATTGAAGATGGGAAATGCTTGGTAATAAATAGTAATAAGTATAATTACGTGATTGTTGACGAATGTATGATTGTACAAGCTGAGCGTCTGAAACTAAAGGAAGCTCTTTATATCGTATCATGTCATTAATTTTAATACACTGCTCGTCTCTGCCGGGGGGGGGATAATATTGCACAGATATGCATGATACTAATAACGTTGCTGCAAAGATCATAGTACCGTGAATAACCACTTCCGTTCAATAAATTAATATGAGCCCCATGAGAACGGTTGTAGATGGTGATAAAACGTGCCAATTGGCGTTCAAGATATGGCGCACGATAACTCTGGTTACTGGTACACACTGACAAACCTCATATCCAATGTGCTTTTTGGCCGATGAGTTCGTACCGATGATCCCGGTTTTTAGTGTTTTGTTATCCCATAGCGAACCGCAGCACCTTGAACTGTTCACTCGTTAAAAAAAAGAACATTTGATGCGTTAGCACGTCTTGCAGGTCTGGGAAGCAAGCACACAAAAATAAAGCAAATGGTGGGGAATATCCAACCAAAAAAACCATAAAGCTGTCAAGCCTTCGCCATTGCGAGCTTCGTACTTTTATGATCAGCTCACAGCCTCAGAGTTGCCTTGTGCCTTCGGGAGACACTTGGAGACACAAAGATCTCCACGATCGCATGCGTTGCAAACCTGCGGTAATCACGAGGAACAATCGTATAAGTGTTTTACGACAATAATTTGCCTCTTGCACACCGTTTTGAAAAAAGTACGACACGTTGACTTGTACGGGATTTTGAAGCTCCGGTCGAACGGCGCAGAAGATCCCTCTATGCTGAGGTAGCAACTCTAGCCACAAAGGTCTGTCCGCAAAATCATCAATGTTAAAAGCTTTTTTTGGGGTGGATTTGCAGAGCATAGAGAAACACTCGCTTTTAGTGCTTCGAGACGGTCGACATGCGTCATGCACCGGCAGGCAACTAAGTAACGCCACCTGAAAAAGTGTTGAGCTTTGCAGACCGGCACTTCTTTCGGTGTAAACAAAAATTTGTCTACAAGCAACACACCTTTCCGTACCGTACAGCAAGGTCTACAAATTGTTTGGCGTTTGATGAATAAATCATGCACTTTATGGATAAGCGTACCTAACGTCGTTCCTAGGAATGCACGGTGTTGTGACTTGGGAAATGGGTCTCTCCAGTGTAAACATAAGCAAGCTCATGTGTTTCTTCTTGTCGGAAAATAACCTGAGGTCTTTACATTGGGAAGTTGACTTTATTATGGCTTTCCAGCTGACCGAGCACGCAATCGTACGTGGAAGTGTTGACAACGGGCGTGACCGTTTGTATGGTTCGGTAGGCTTCAAACATTCGTGGAGCAAAGTAAAGAAATTGAAGAAGATCTCGAAGATGCTTGCAACGTATGACGACCATGATCTTGACACATCCGCTTTTGGTGTCCGCTGTGCTGCATACTAAGCAGGCTGCTTTTGGGCCAGAAATATTGGATAAAGATCACCTACCTGCTGCATAGCTTCCAACATTAGCTCCTTGTTGAGGACGGCATCGAGGGCCTGCATTTGGTCGCAGGATTGCTTCGCCTGCAGATAGGACGAGGCCAGGATGAACGATCCGAGAATGAAGGACGACAGCACCACGGTGATGGCGATAATCTTGGCGATCTTCACCGAGTTTGCTTGACGCATTTTGTAGGCCTGTTCGAGAGAAGGAGACAGTTAAAAAAGCGATCAATTAGAGTTGTTATGAATGGTAGAAAAGATGGATGAATTGTCTTCGAGCAGATGGGATCTCTTAATGAATGAAACAATCGCTAATACTAAGCTCAACCAGAGGCACAACACAAATCGTTAAACTATGAAATCTATTTCCAGCAAACAAATGCGGCAAAAATTGGTTCGAATACAGCCCGTGCTTCCGGTCGCCCTCTGTTGTGGCGCATCCGGCTTGGACACAACCGGAAAGCTCCCATTTGCATATAAAGCTGCACACGACGACTCACTGACAAACGTTCGGTTTGCTCTTGTGTGCACTATTCCAATCACGTTCACCTGATGTCGTCATCGCCGTTTTGCTTTTCCTTTTTCTGCCGCTGCTGCTCGTAATAGCAGCACGCCTTTTGTGGCGTGGACTTGGAATCGATCGAAGCGCTGACACATGTGGTCCTGTTCACTGCCCACCGGTCCCAGTATGGATGGAGAGTTTTTATCTAACCTGTGTGGCTGGATGAGTTATATGATATAAATATATTCCCAAACGGTCGTAAAACTTCCCCTTTCATTTCCCGCTTTAGTTGTACGCGAACGACTCACGGAAAGAGAACGTTTGCAAATCAGATCCTCGTTTGTTGGAAAGTTGCACCACAATGCAAGCGAAACGAGTGGTTTAATAAAATATCAATATTGTTTTAGCGAGCTCTGCCCACAGCCGTATAATGGTTTTACTTCCTTTTTGTATGGGGAAGAGATTTCGGGATCGGAAGAGAAAGGCATTGTGAAAATGATTTTCTATCCACAATATTTGCCTTCTGCAAAGGCTCGTTATATCTTCAAGAGTATTAAGTTTATTGATTATATGACAAGACTAGACATAGTGTATATTTGTGTTAGTTAGAAGCGAAATGACTCAATTCTTCCTCTTCAAACTCTATTAATTTTTTTTTTTGCACTAAATTAATCGATACTCCACGAAAGACTTAAGTTTGTCAGTTTTGCAAAAGTTACCTGTCTTGCGTGATGCGTGTGAAGCACATTGTCCACTCTCCGGGTGAAAGTAAATTGTCAAACTCCTGTTTTTGGGGGGATTTTTCAGTGCCAACTCACAGCATTCGGGTATTTACCCTATCAACTGAAGCAAGCTTGTGTTAATTTAAATGTCACACAATCCGGGGGATGAAAGCAAAAACAAAAATGTCCGCAAATACCAAAATTGGGGTTAAAAGCGGTAAAAAAAAGAAGCAAGAATCAAGCTGTAAACACATTATCCACTGAACCGTGAGGATCCGTACAAAAGTTTTATTGTAGAGTGAATTGAACTCTACCTCAAGACCCAGCGTTTGGATGAATTTTAAACTTAATTTTGTGATTGAAAAATCAGCTGTTTAACACGCAATTTCAAACGTTACACGGTACGATCGTTCTTCCCCCAGATGCAGCCCTGTTTTATGATTGATGATTTACTACTTTCGTACCACAGTGAAGCTCATTACACAGCGCGTTTCTTCCCGCGTTGTGCTTTTTTCAGGTCAACTTGGTCACGGCTGATAAAACCCCGAAAAGAGCAAAGATCGGAGGCAAAGCTTAGGAAAAAATGGCCGATGGTTGGTAATTAAACAGAAATAAATCATGCTCCAGGGCTCGAATTGGAACCCATTTCCAGCGTTTTATTCCTCTCACTCGCTGCACCGAAGGTCACGGGAAAGGTTAGACTTTCCCGGAATAAATAACTTTACACCGAGGATAGGAATTTTTACTTCTCCATTTGTAGCCACATTGTAGAGAAAGGTTTTGCTACTACCCCTTTAGATGAGCTAGTTTGCTGCACGCCATTTGTTTTTGTTTACATTGCAGATGAATGTTTTGTTTTGCGCTTATGGCATGTGCTTTAATGAGGCAGAAAAGCAAATGGGGTACAAATTCTGTTTTTTTTTCCCGCCCGCTAGTAGATTGTGTCTGCCTGCACTAATGAAAGGTTTATTTATCAAGCATCACAGAAAAGTGGGATTTTTTTTGTTGCTTAAAAGATTATCTTCATCGTGAAGCTTGTAAGCGTAAGAATGCACGTCAGCTTGTGCGTATCGGATCGGGTTGAGGCTTGAAACGGATGAGCCCGTCTAGCAGTTATCCACCCATCATGCTGATCGGTCGTTTTTGATTGCTCAAGTGAATGAATTCGATCCTCGAAAATCGGAGTTTGTATCAATCAGGGCCACGTAGAGGGCTGAGGGCGGAGATGCTCCCCCATGCACCTTCTTGCTTCCTCCCCCAATGGGGAAGCTGTGGCTCGTGATCATCTTTGAATGTGAGGCTATCATTATTACCTTTAGCTACTCATCGTCCGTTACCAAAGAAGGGAACCGCCGAACCGATGGACCTAAGTTGGTTTGATCAAGCACCGCACAAAGAGGTTAAATTTTGCATACGAATCGATGTGAATTGCACTGAACTACCAAAAATTCAGGGTAGGGTAGCTTCTACAAAAAAAAGTGCAAAATAGTGCTCAATAGCTGCTGGCAAGTTTGGTTGAAGAAAAATCTTTGAGTGGCAGCAATAAAAAAGCATCCTCAAACATCGCTTCCTAACGCAAGCAAACGGTGATCATCACGACTCAGAAAATGGCATAAAGAGTACTTTGCGCGCTAACATCATTAACGTGAGTATGGTAATTTTCAGCTACGCGTACGGGCGTAGGGAATTTGAATCGTTTCGCTAGGTGCCGAGAGCAGCAACAAAGCGGGAAAAAAAGCAACCCAAAAAAACCGCTTAACCTTCTGCTGACATCATCCATCTTCATGGTGAGTTTATAAGGTAGCGGGACGCGCTGTTTTTTGTGGTCTGTTGCCGAGAAGAGATCTTCTTCAGTTTTTGGCCACCATTAGCCATCACCTAAATGAAGCTCAGCAAGTAAAGACGATTACATTTGCGGTCTTTTTGAGAAAAAAGATTTAATTGTCGCTTAAGGTCGATACTAAACTTGGCAGCGAAAGCAAAGCAACACAAACGGCCCTAGACAAAAGGAGGCTGCACATAAAAGTCCACCGTGATGGTATTATGCAACGAACCGAAGTGGTTACGTCCGCAATTGTGCATCATCGGTGGCTGGTACGTTGCTTTCGGTTTGGCCCTCCCCTTCCGAAAGCGGTCTTTCGCGCATCAGATTGATTACCTACAGCAAACTCTGTGACCACCTCCATCAACAGCACCTCCCTCCTCTTGTATCTTGTAAATAAGTCGCTACGTACGAGAGCAGACCTCCCGTAACGCAGCTTGGAAGTGATTGTGCGCGGTTACCAGAAGGAAAAACTTCAACGCGCGAATGCGCAACGAACGCACGCGCAGGTAGCGCGCTAGGTAGGTAACACTGGCGCTCGGAAAAAGTGTTTTCCGAGTGCGTGTGTGTGCATGGAAAATTGATGTTGAATGCATGTTGGACATGCGTTTGCTCTGCTTTTGTGTAGTGGGTTGGCATTTTGTGCCGATGCTTTTCAAAGAGGTGGTCGGGTGATATTTTCCCACAATTTCCTACCACAATGCGATTTGTTGTTTTATGTGCGCTTTTTCGCCCCCTTATGGGGCGTAGTATTGTATTTGGTTTTCATTTCAATTTACTCACGATTTAAAAAAAAGGTGTATAAATTCTTTAAAAAAAAATAATTACCTTTGTTTGATTTGATAATAGGAAAGGGAAACGTTCGATGGTTTTTTCTTACATTTTAAGTAGAAATATGTAAATTCTACTCTATTGATAGAAAATAATAGTAAAAATAACAACTCACAAACCCTCCAATTTACTAATGCAATCGAAAATAACACATGAAATCACTGCTTTCACGTATTTGTCAAACACCGATCGAGATCAAGCGGTGATCAAGTCAGCCGCCGGGTTCGATCAGACAGCAGCATTCGAACGGGGCAGCAACTCACTTTGCACGCAAGTGAATGTGTTACCCGAAAACACGCTAACCTACAAACGTATCAGCGAGTGCTGCCACGTCGAATGGTGACGCTGTGGTTGCGCCGTGTATTTCACGCACGCTGAATCGGAATGAGCAAAGACCCGGTATTCAATCACAAAACACTGACCGCCTTTGCCATATGTCTGTACCTAGCGGGCACACAAAACCGTATGTAGAGCCCCAGCATTAGATGCGATGAAAAGTGAAACTGACGGGCCAAGGGTCGTAAAGATTCTGTATGGAGACACACAGACGGATCGATTGTTTTCGCACATATTAGCAGCTTTGCATGGTGATGGAGTCGGGTGATCGATCGTGCCAAGATCGGGCCCCGGGGGGGTATGAGAGTTGATCGTACAATACGTGTGTTTGTGTGCAAAAAGGGTGGCGGCATCCCGTTTTCTTTCCAGCACTGGAAAGAGTTGCTTTGAAGTTATAATCATCTACCATACGTAGTGACGTGATGGTTCACTTTTAGCTTGTCCAAATAGTGAACTATCTCAAAAAGAGATGTTACGTCTTTAAACCCTTCGCTTGAGGGGTTTTTTTTGTTGTGCAGACCAAACCTTCCTTCACGAAACCACCACCGATATTAGCGTGGGGAACCGTGTCCAATCGGTTGTTTAACCGTATCGCTTTGCAATTACTGTATAGAAGTCGATTGTTTCTTCTTCACAGCTGAGAAGAAGTTATTCAATCAATCCCTTCTTGCTTCGTGCCGCATTGAAGCATAAAGTTCGAGCCAAGCCGTTGTGCAATCGTATCTGGGAAGTTTTCTTGAGCTATTCGGATATTCTTTCCACTTGCGGGTAATTATAAGAAGGCGAGAATTGCAACACGAACACAAAATCAATCACTCGAACATTGCTCAATTCTCAAACTCAAACTCCCTCCCCGTTTGGGGGGGGATGTTTTGTATTTGCAAATTAACCAACCTGAAAGAAAGTTCCATTTCATTATGGTGCATCAGAGTGTAAAATTACTGCACAAAAAGCAACAAAACAAAAAAACTGGTTTTGTTTGAAAATTCATGATGGGCAGGCGTTCACTTCGTGTAATCAGATAACCAAGCGCTACATCCTCAAACGCTCATTAGGTCAGCGGGGTGTTGTTGTTGCAGTTTCACTTTTGTCTGCTAACCGGCACCAGCATCAGAATGGTTTTGCACGATCAACCATTATGAAGCCCTGCCGGAAGTATTACATTCTGTGCTTGTTTTTTTTGTTCAATTTCTCTCTTTATTTTCCCTTTTTGCCTTCTCTTCATGCACGCAAACACACACACTCATGTGGGAGGTAATTTCTCGTAAACTCGCAAAGCAATCAAAAGTCAAGCATCAGTTATGGGGGGCAGTTATTTGCTCATCAGCCAGGCCACTATACCATACGTGGCTGTAATGCACTGAAAATGGTTGCCCTCCACCCGCGCGTAAAAAGGGATGAGTGGACAGATAAATAAAAATAGCCCTCATTACATTAATAGCACCCAGTGGTCATTATTGAGCAATGGGGGGATGTAGCTTCCACACCACGCACACGCGGTGCGTAAAGTTCTCGAACAATTTCACCGACATGCTCGCTTGGTAAAGCAACAGATCATCCAACTCCACAGAACATGGGCCGATATCCATCTGCGTTTTGGCATGGTTGTTCTAGAGTTACTTGAATTTTTTTTTGTTATTGCAAAACTTGACTTAACCATAATAAGGTTCCGCACTTGAAGATAATTCCTTAATACACACACAGCTGGCACATAAAACACGCGTATAATTGCAGTTGCTGTTGAGCGAGTTATTTCTTCCGGAACGAGTTAAACAGATTTTTGTGCAATATTAGTAAATACCCAGCAACAAAAAACAACAATGGCTGCCTTTTTTAAGTGTCTTTAAATGAGTTAGTTTTCAACCACTCACAGAGAGAGAGATAGAGAGACCTAAGGGAGTAACGAAGGGTGTCAAATTATCCTGTCGACCTTCTAGCTCCACAAACTACACCAGATGATTACGATTCATGGTGGAAACACACAAAAAGCGATGGAAAACGTGTCGGAAAAACACGGCTTTATTTGACCGTAGCCATACCAGACAAACAAAAACCTATGATTTGCTTGTTTTGGGTCATTTTGCTCTTGAGCTGAGGGTGAAAAATGTAACGTCAGCAATTCGCATCGCCATCGGGCGATCACCGTTTTATCGAACAAAGACTCGAAAACTTCGTTTCCATAAAATACGTTAGTGAGCTTGAGACGATCGTCTCGTCTGGTTGATATCATATTGGAACTGCTCTGTGCGCTTGCCTGTACTTGCTCTGAACGACCGACGAGACGTCGATGACGTCGGTAAGACTAATTACTTCCTGGTAGAACAATCCATTCGTGCACCCCAGCATAAGCCGTGGGAGGCATTTTTGTTGAGGTCTTTTTTTTTGTATCTTCGAAATTCTTATGCGCTTTAGGTATTTGCTAGAACGTGAGATAATCACGAACGTTCAAGGTGAATGTTATTTCAACCAGCGGGGCCATGTTTGTATTTCTTGTCGAGCAATACCTTTGGAACTGAGCAACGATCGTGAAGTACCCTGGCGGATCACTCATGTCTGCATTTACTGCGGATGACTATGGACATTGTGGAGCTTTTTGTTTTGTTTTTATTTTACAAACACGTCAGATGAAGTTGTACGGATCGTGCCCAGTTATGAATTTCCTTGTTAATGATATCCTCACAATTTACAATGTATTAGACGTAAAACAGACATTGAAGTCTTGTAATGTCTTTGAGTAAGTCGTTGCGTAGTCTGACGCACTTTCCTTTCCTAAAGTTTTTCCTTTGCAAAACATAAAATGGCCAACCGTCTTTCCTCTGCTTCGTGCGCTTAATATGGTAATCAATTACTGTCAGCTGAGCTAAAGCTGCCTCGGTCCATTTGAAGTATGTTTTTATTTAAGCATTTATGCTTTACCTTAAATGGACTGCATTGCAATGTCCCGCAGCTTGTAGCCCACTGTTTGAATGCAGACAAAGGGGGTATTGCGGGTGTTTTTGGGACGAAATGGGAGCCCGTAATCTTGTCAGTTGAATGTCCCCCCCTTCGGTGTGGACAGATAGTGTGGGAGTTTTCCGCTTCCCATCCGCAATGTCCACGGAATATTGGTTTGCGGTGACTTTTACTTCACTTTCGATTTCATCCGGCTTTCGCATTTGTTGCGTACTGTCGAGACACTTGAAGCACCAGTAAATTGGGTGAGTCTCAGTCTCTATCTCTCCATCTCTGTTTCGCTCGTCTGTGTCTAAAAGTATCTCTTGCATGATGGTTGAACTTCCTCCCCTGGGGGGAAGGGGGGAGGGGGGCTGTGGGACACTGACCCGTGCCGATTGCGTACGGCAAGCTTGTTGTAAAAATATAAACCATTTCCAATCGGATAATATAGAGGAGAGCGTTCTTTTTTTCCTTTATCCGCCGAGTGCCCTTCTCATATACCGGTTAAGATTGGGATATTAAAGGGGATTTTACCATAGCCGTTGCGGTTACGGCTCTCAAGTGACTTTGGTTAATGGCGAAAGTGTTACTTTGCCAACAATTCCGCAAGTACCCGAAACGAAACTGTCCCGACACTGGGAGGCAAAGTAAAAGAGCAAAACCCCTTGCTGGAGGAGACACTTGAATTTCTTAAGGTTTAACTTTCCCCCTGAAGGGACCATGCCTCCCGGCGGGGAGAGAAATAAGGCGGTGGGGTATTTTTTATTTCAAATTCAGCAACAAAATCAACCCCCCGGGGGGGGTTTGACGTGCGTTGAATGAGAGTTGACGTTATTATTTTTATTATAATTCAGCGAGTCAATAGAAAACCCAACTCACAATAGTTGAACGGAAAAAGGAGGTCACCAATTATGCGTTACGCTGTAGTGCAATTGCAACGGGCCAGACGCGATTTGGCAGTTTGGACGACAGCATTTGGGTTTTTTTGCGGTCGGTCTCGTTAGAAAATGTCACCGTCGGTTACAGTAATGAATGTGGTCCCATTGGGCTGTAGTGGCACCGTTTCGAAAGTACCTTGAAGTTAATTAGCTTTTAATGGTAAAGTTGCCAAATACTGTACGCAAACAAGAAAAACAAGATCAGTGCGTCAGGGGTTTTGGGACAAATTCCTCCTTCTTCATGCGCGTTGTAGTCATCGTGTGTTCCTCTATCGTCTATTGGTAATGGACAGAAATATGTCCAAGCAATTGGAGGAAACTTCTGCACCAACTCATAAGATAATAATTTCCTTTGTCTTTTTCCGGATGTGACCAGGAGTTTAGCACGTCGGTTCGATATCACCTATGTGAGGTGTGTGACTACGTGACTACGCACGATCGTTTCCCACAAGGCTTCCCCAGGTTGTCGTGAGCAATACCTGCGACCATTCCATGCTCTATCACAACAGCTCAACCATTCTTCGTTTTTTTCTCTTCAAAGTGCAGTTTTTTTCTCTATTTTATTTATTATCACTTGAAGTACGGCACTTAGTAATGACTGTTTGTGTTTGAACAGTTTGTGCGCAGGAAATACCAACCGAGCGCGCTCTTGCAGCAAACTTGCACGAATGGAAAACAAAAAACATTGTTTCCCAAGACGCATTTGTCCCGCGTGTAGTGTTTCGATTTTGAAATAGTTCGTGACTCGTGAAACCCTCTTCTTTTGATGCGGTTCCGCAGCTGATGCATGCTGCAGGCACCGGTGTATCGTGGGACAACCTTCAAGAATGGATTGATTAGTGGTCACGCTAAGGCAAAAAAAAGAAAAACTTCAAATAACTTCTGTACGAGCGTTTGCTCCAACAGTAAAATAAAGCCGGAAAGCGAGATTTTGTAGCTTCTTTTTTGTTTTGCAAATAGAAAACATCACAAAACAAAGCAACAGCGCACGGGAACAAATTGATCGTCAAATCGATTGGACCCGGGTTTTGGGGGGATGGAAACAAAAAAGCCCGATCGAAACGGTAACGTAGCGAATGTACATCGAAAGGTTCACCCCCTGCTAGGTGGAATTGTCTTTCCGAGGAGGAGGAAAAAAACGGCACAACATTAATCCTGCAAAATGGAAAACACGGCGTGGAAAATATGGATAGCCGATAGCCGAACGATTGCCTGTATGCCCGATCCCTCGGTCCATATCTTTCGATTGCGATTGCGATGAATTCATCATTACCGAACCATACACCGACAGCTGTTTTTGGATTTTATGTTTATGCCACTGTGTTTCTTCTTCATTGCCGTTTGTAGCGCTCCGATCGTAGCCGATCGTCGCAGTAATGGTTTTGCACCAAATCTAGGTCAACTTAGAGCGGTAGCTTCAATCCGATCACGCTCGATCATCCTTTTACTTTATTCCACCGACAGACCATCTGACATTGGACGCTGGAGGTGGCTGCAGATGAGAATAAATCGCACAAGAACGTTCACCGGCCACCGTTTCTTGGAGAGCGGGGAGTGGGGATTGATGCTGTTGCGTCCATCTTGCCGCTTGCCAACCACCAGCTCCGGATGCCCCGGTTTTACCCCTACCCCGAATGACTCGATTCGTATTTGGAGTTGGAAAAATCTTCTCGCACACAACATGAAATTAAAAGAAACAAATCCCCCCGAGACACTTCACGGCTTGATGCAAGTGACACATCGTAGAAATAAACATGTTTGCCAATTAAGCATGCATTCCCCGGCTTTACGCTTACTGACGATTCGTTGTGCAAAGTGGTGGTACCCATCTTTGAAATGGGGAAATGGGATTGTGGATATTTTTTTTTTGGCTGCTGACAAACCGAGTTCCATGGTTTTATTTCAGCAGCTTCCCAAATCAAGCGAAATTTGTAACGAAATCGTTACACTGTTTTCGGGACGGTTGGGTTTGTATTGTAATTTTAATGGGTCACATTTTAATGCTACTTTTTAGAACGGCGAGAACGCATGTCTGCTGACGTTGCTGAGGGTTAATACCTAATTAAAATGGGGTCCATTTTTATAGCAAAACAGTCCCAGCAGTGGGCACGGTTCGATCCGGTTTAACACCCCGTCCAAAAAGTTAAGGGTACCGTCAAATAAAGCTGTAAAAATAATCTGAATTTAACAACCAACCAAGTCGCACGCACAATCCAAATTGGCCCCGGGAGCGATGGTTGTAGATAATAATTTGGCAAAGAAATGTTCCTTTTTTTGTTGTTGCTAATATTTAAAACGATCTAATTGGAAAGGAAATTTAATCATTTCGAAGGGTTCATTTCATTATGCAACCAGCAGAAAAACGATAGAAACGGCTGATGGACGTTCAATAACATTAAATGTAACACACATTGTCTGGTGATTATTATGGTGATTTTGGGCTGCGATTGTTTCACGCATAACCGAACCGAATTCCGTTCCTTCTGTTATTGCTATTGCCTTCACGGCATAGTGGTTCAAGCTTTGGTACCTTTCGCCTCTGCAGCTGTTTACCATTTTTGCAATACTTTCCACACACTCACACCCTCTGTTTTGCATGGTTTACGATCGTTTCCTTGTTCCTTTCCATTTTGATTCGTTTTGATTTTCCTTCTGGTTTTTTTTTGCACAAATGATTTCCTTTCGATCGTTTTCTATTTTTTTTTTCATTTTACCTTGCTTTCGTTTTCCTACTCTTCACACAAAACCCACTACCCACTACCATCGTGTGTTGCGAGAATTGCATCTTGTTAACTAATCAGAAGAGTTATGGTAACCGAATCGAAAGTAAGGAAAGAGGAAAAAAATCGCTCCAGAGCGGGGCAAGTGGAAACGCTATAGGGGGATATTCCGGTTTGCCGTTTGGTGTGAGGAAGCCGATTAGATAGTCTGGTGCGCGAATGGACTGAGGAATCGAAGAAGCTATAATGAAACGTGTATTAGTTCCATTGTTTCCTACCCAAAAACACCATGCCATATTATACATTCTGTGCCTTCAAAGTGATGCTTCAAGTGACCGAATGGAAATGAATGAAAACACCTTCAACTCTTAGATAGCTAGAAAAAGCTCCAACCGAAGATCATTCTAATCTCGCCGATTCAAATGGCCGACCGAGATAAAATGGTGGCGAGTCGAAATGTTTAGTAAAATGCATAAATTTTAAGCTCAAAGTGAATGTAAATCGGCGAAAAAAAACGTACCACACCGGCTTACTTAACATTGAAAGACTTCAACGCGCCGCATGGCGAGGAACCAGCACGATGCATTGTTTTAGGTTGCGCGCGTGAAGCCATCACCTTTTGTGAAGACGAGCAGAAAGCACTCAGCCTAGCTAGCCAGCTAGCCAACAATGTGCCTTATGGGGCCATGGACAATGGTGGCAGTATCGGGTCAACGGTAACAATAAGTAACAATGGTTTCATCGAATGTTTCAAACCCGCCCCCCATCAACCGGATGAGCGTGCGGTGGTGGATGGGAGTGATCTCGGGGGGGATGAGTATGCAGGGAATTTTCACCACCCCAAAAAGCCATTCCCATTCGTCACTAAAGACAATTGGGCATCACACATTCACTCCCCCGGGGTACGTTTTGGAACTGAAATCTGTTCCACTCGCGTACGGTTCCAATTTGATAATCCATTTGCTTTCGGAGTCAGTGCATTTTCAGTTCAGCCCTCCCCAGTGGGGAGGGTGCAAAAAATGAAGATCATCATCACAATGATCCTGATGTAGATTGCGATCGTGAAGTTTGTGCCGTATGTCTTGTCCGTTTAATTAGTCTTCTTCCATGCAGCCGCAAAACTGTCATTGTCACTTGTGGCGCGCGGCACCATCTCAGTGCATCTCTGGATCGATTATGTTTCGTACGGCTGGTGCCGCTTTCTGCAGATCTTGTCGAGATAGTAATTATGCGGGTTAATAGCGCTATGCAACTGGTAAGCATAACCACCGCCAACGGTACGGGGTGATGATTGTATGCTTTTAATGCTCTCAATTAAACCACCCAAGGGAACGTTACTTACGAGCCAAGTAACGAAGTGCTTCAAAGAGTTTTGTTGGTTTTAAATAAAATTTAATAGCTACCTACAGGTATCTATAAAGCGATAAGCAAGAGTGTGTATTTAAAACTAAATCAACCATTTTGCCAAACAAGTTTTCGTTCTATTCGGCAGTATATAATTATAGTTTTTTCAATTTGAAATTGTTACCTTTTAGCATTTGCTGCGATACGGTTAGACATTGAAAGGAGATGTTGGAATTTTACCTTGTCAAAAAGATCCGCAAAAACATGAGGGTAAACCGTTCCCATCATTCTAAAGAAATGCATTACCCCAAAACGAACAATCACGATCCGCGCAACGAACTCCGCTTCGTGAGCTTTCGATGGGAAAATATTCGCACCAACTGACAATCATCTATGAATAGCGGAATTCGTGAGATATTGGCAAGAGTTAAACCCTACTGAAGGAATACAAACTCGTTCTACATGAATATCGTTTCAGATGTTCTTTTTTTTCCCCGTATCTTTAGTCTCAGTCCAAAATTCAAAAAACATCATTTCCGCGTAGAACGATCAACGCGTTGAAAGCAAAATCGGACACCACTTTAACTGAGCAACACGTAGTCACCGAAACCGAGCGAAGCAGCATCATCATTATAATTCTCAAGGTCTTTCACAAAACAGCGGAGGGGCTTTTCGATAAAATATAGCCTTAACACACATGCGTCATCAGTCGATTGGTGAAGAATGGAACGTTTTGGTGAGGCACCGAGCGGAACATTGGAGAACAGGAAAATGGTGGGGCTTTGTGGCTACCAGAATCATCTTCGCTCGGTTCAGATCTATAGCCGGTTCGATTGGATGAAACATAAACCAACATTCGAAGCATTCGAAACGCTTCACACTCACTCACACGGGAGGAAGATGTAAATGAGCAGCAAACAACAAACAGCCACCAGTGTTTCGTTTCCTTTGCCCCAAGATGGACCAAGATGCTGGGTGGGAAGGAGCCAAGTAATACGTAGCTTGGCGGACACCTGGCGCAGCCGTCAAGGTAGACGGGTCGGTAAGAAAAGAATCCGGCGGTTCCGTGAGTTAATGTCGCTAGTCGTGATGTGAAGAACGAACGAAGGGAGAGTGGATCACGAACAGCGACTGACTATTGCACGGAAAATCACACGAAAAACGCACTCAACAGCATGCTGTGTGGTGGCGTGAAATGACTCCAGTTTGACCTTAATAGTGTGTTGCATCGTGTACGGCACACGGGAAAACAATGCATACGAATGTGCACACGCGCCCCATTAGCCCATTGCTGTACGCTTCAGGTGTTGTTTCTGCACCTTTAACTTCACGACGAAACATTCGAAACGAATCACTTTGGTACGTTTTCCGGAGTTTCCCCCCCCCGGGGGGCGCCATACGATGAGATGACATGAATGGTGAAGGAAATGATCTCGACTCGACTGTGGGTGTGGGAGAAGACACTTACGGGTGGTGCTTCACTGGTGGTGCTGTACACTTCACTTGCAGCATAATCCTGCTTCATCGTGACGGCCATCGAATCCGGTTCCTTCTCCAGCATCGTGAATAATGGGTATCGTTTCGTTGATGTCTTCGCTTTCGCTTTTCAACTAAGAAACACTGCCAAACTCGCGAGGGGGAAGAAACAAAGTTGATAAACCGCACTACCTTCGGACACTGAAGGATGTTTTAGATAACGCAATACGCGACACCGTAGCCAAACGTAAGGAGATCTCGACTCCCTTAATGGCGAAGATGTAGAAGGAGGGTGGCTTTACCGTTTACTGTACGAGGTGGGACGTCCGTTCGCGTGAACAGTCGCGGAACGTTTGAATTATTTTGAAACCGTCCGCCACCATATAATAGTGGCACAAACGAGCGGTTCAGCCGACTGGGGGATGATTGTGTTCGTTGTGTGCGTGTGTACGTCGTTGAATACGATCGTGATCGACAGTGGAGCTTACTTGTGGGGTGTACAGTAACGTGCAGAACAAAACAACACAAGTTTTTTTTTTAAGCAAGATTAAGCATGGGGGTGTTACGTGTATTTAAAGTTAATTTAAATATATTTTTTTAATTCACCTTGACGTATAATGTACCTGAATATCATGAGTAGCTTGAGCTACTAGCATTCTTCGCATGTTGGGTGGGAATTGGAGGAAATATTTTATTCCTTTTTTTTCAACCAGATAAAAGACAAATATTTGTAAAAAAGGGCTTGTTTCACGCATCTGTATTAGTTTTAATAAGAGGAATTTCTTTATCATACTGAGGGAGGGAAGACCAACGGAAGATCGCTTAAACTAGAACCCTAGTAGCTTCCGTGAGTTCCACTTTAAGTTTGTAGGGAGCTTACCAGTAACTCAAGTGAGCTAAACACTGAAGAACAAGCTCACCTAGGAGGAAATCAAGGTTCAACTTTTCAATCCAATAAGCATGAAGCATAAACCAATGAAATTATTTTAGAGAAAATTAAACATTAAAGAAATATCACACAATTTGCGTACAGCACTGTAAAAATGCGCACACACCACCTCTCCCCCAAACTGTTCATTGTGTGCGCCAGCTCTTTCCACTTTCTTTGTATGTGTATTTACTCAGCTGCTGGAGTTGGAGTTTGGGGGGCTTTGAAAGGAAAGCAAAGACGAGACCGATGCTGGCTGGAAACAATATAAAGAAAAAAGACAGCGAAAGGCTTACGAGCGAAAGAACGCGTTTTTCCAGTTCCTCACGACGGTAAACACTTTCGTTGTGAGGCCGGCCTGCCCCACCCCAATGCCAGGGACATAACAGTCAACAACACCCTGTTTTTTTTTTCATCACCCCAAGATATTGTGCCACAAGACGTGTGTGTGTGTGTCCCTGTACTTGCCTTGATCACTCCCAGGTCGAGATATATTGGCTACCCTCAAACGCTTCCCACTCGCCACCGGAGTGATCAACCATTCTTCGCCATTTCTTTTTCGTGTTTACCGGTTTTATTGGACTGCACTGGAAAAACTGCATTTTGGAACTGGAACTTCGGTCGGGAACGAACGGAAGCGCTCGTGTGATCGCTGATAGTGATCGATGCCGGTACACCTTTTTGGTGGGAAAGATGTGTTTGGAAATGGAAAAAAAGGGCCCACCACTACTACTACTACTGCTGATGGCCTTTCCCTTTCGTTTTGAAACGCCGGGACAAAACCGGACGGGGCTTGCAATGGGAAGGCGGCTGGCGGAAGTGTGTGAAAAGGAAAACGAAAATGAAAACAAAAACAAAAACACGCTGGGAAAGAGAAAACCGAAGGAAATTCGAGCTGGAAATTCGAATCGGCTGCGTTGGGAAATGAAGGAAGAAAGTACGGGGACAAGGGCTATATTTTGTGTGCTTTCCGTACTTATCCGCTAGAGGGTTTTTAGTAGTGGATTGAATCAATTCCATTGGATGGTGGTATGATGAGGCGCGTTGTTATTTACTTCGTGAACATAAAATGAGGTTCTTTATGGGATTTTCCATACCTTTCGCCGAACGCGTGAGCAGCGAGACACTTTTATTAGCGTTGTTCCAGATTCTTTATTTACTCAGATTTGTATCAATTCTTCAAATAAACGTTCCATATGATTGAGAGTTAGAGTACGCTTTTCCTTGTACATTTATCAAGGCGATCGTTCTAGTGGAATTCTAAATGCTAAGGTTCTAAATAGCTCCATTAGAATTTTATTCGCTCACGATCAACGTATAGTTCCAACAGGCTCATTTTAATCCTGCATAATGCGTTTGCTACGTCACATTCAATAAGCACACTACATTGCCACTTCCTGTAGCAGCTGTAGCGGGCTCTGCATGAATTGTCGTGTACATGCAACCTGGCGCGGTGCATCATCGCGAGAGTTTACCGTTTTTGCTAATCACGCTTACGTAAATGTCATTATGGGCTGCGGCACATGGTTTCCATCGGAGGGCACAGAAGGTGTTTGTCGACTGGGAAGCACTTAACATGGTTAACCAACTTCCTTACTGTAACGGGGGGCGATGATTAGTGGATCCATCCGTCGCTTACCCGATCACTTTGAATCGTAGCGCCTACTGTCACATGCACCGATGGTGCTCTGTTGTTTTTTTTCTGCAACTAGTTGTTACCGAGCTTGTGTAGATGATCGTCACAACAAAAACCGTGCACAGCTAGTCACGTTCGATGTGGTGATGAGTTGGTAAACTGTAGGGTTTTGCTTTGCTGAATCTCACGACGACGTTGTTTAATAATAGTGCAATAAAATGTTGCATTTTTTATAACAAAAGAAGTCTTGGAAGATTGCGATTAATTTTTTTACCTGCATTTTCTTGAAGTTTGAGATTTCAGGATGGTTTTAATCAATAATCCGATCGATAGTGAAGTTCTAGCTCAAAACGTGTTATTGTCCAACCAAATCGGTTCAGCCAATCGATACTCAGAAATTCTTGAAAACCTTGGAACTTAACATGATATATTCTTCAGATACGCAGCTTGACACAGCTAAGACTTACTTTAATAGAGCTTTTTTCTTCAAATTGATCTCCTGTTGGTTTATGGGCAAAATTCTTTCTTCAAATTGATCTCTTGTTGGTTTATAGGCAAAATTCTTTCTTCAAATTGATCTCCTGTTGGTTTATAGGCAAAATTCATTCTTCAAATTGATCTCCTGTTGGTTTATAGGCAAAATTCATTCTTCAAATTGATCTCCTTTTGGTTTATGGGCAAAATTCTTTCTTCAAATTGATCTCTTGTTGGTTTATATGCAAAATTCTTTCTTCAAATTGATGTCCTGTTGGTTTATAGGCAAAATTCTTTCTTCAAATTGATCTCCTGTTGGTTTATAGGAAAAATTCGTTCTTCAAGTTGATCTCCTGTTGGTTTATATGCAAAATTCTTTCTTCAAATTGAACTCTTGTTGGTTTATAGGCAAAATGCAGACAAAACTTTGAGTTGCAAATCGCTTTTCTTTTTTTAAATGTTCGCCTTTTCAACAAAAATCACTGGCTTTCGGTCTTCTGAGATCTCTCCATTAAAGCTAATCGCAATTTCCCGAGCTTGAATTGGCCACGTAGAAGATCGAGTTCGAATTCAAACAAGCTCAATTCCGGATGACAGTTGATCTCGTCATTCCCATCCCCNTGGATCCATCCGTCGCTTACCCGATCACTTTTAATCGTAGCGCCTACTGTCACATACACTGATGGTGCTCTGTTGTTTTTTTTTCTGCAACTAGTAGTTACCGAGCTTATGTAGATGATCGTCACAACAAAAACCGTGCACAGCTAGTCACGTTCGATGTGGTGATGAGTTGGTAAACTGTAGGGTTTTGCTTTGCTGAATCTCACGACGACGTTGTTTAATAATAGTGCAATAAAATGTTGCATTTTTTATAACAAAAGAAGTCTTGGAAGATTGCGAATAATTTTTTTACCTGCATTTTCTTGAAGTTTGTAGTTTCAGGATGTTTTTAATCAATAATCCGATCAATAGTGAAGCTCTAGCTCAAAACGTGTTATTGTCCAACCAAATCGGTTCAGCAAATCGGTGCCCATAAATTCTCGAAAACCTTGGAACTTAACATGATATATTCTTCAGATACGCAGCTTGACACAGCTAAGACTTACTTTAATAGAGCTTTTTTCTTCAAATTGATCTCCTTTTGGTTTATGGGCAAAATTCTTTCTTCAAATTGATCTCCTGTTGGTTTATAGGCAAAATTCTTTCTTCAAATTGATCTCCTGTTGGTTTATAGGCAAAATTCATTCTTCAAATTGATCTCCTTTTAGTTTATGGGCAAAATTCTTTCGTCAAATTGATCTCTTGTTGGTTTATATGCAAAATTCTTTCTTCAAATTGATGTCCTGTTGGTTTATAGGCAAAATTCTTTCTTCAAATTGATCTCCTGTTGGTTTATAGGCAAAATTCGTTCTTCAAATTGATCTCCTGTTGGTTTATAGGCAAAATTCTTTCTTCAAATTGATCTCTTGTTGGTTTATAGGCAAAATGCAGACAAAACTTTGAGTTGCAAATCGCTTTTCCTATTTTAAATGTTCGCCTTTTGCACAAAAATCACTGGCTTTCGGTCTTCTGAGATCTCTCCATTAAAGCTAATCGCAATTTCCCGAGCTTGAATTGGCCACGTAGAAGATCGAGTTCGAATTCAAACAAGCTCAATTCCGGATGACAGTTGATCTCGTCATTCCCATCCCCACCCAATAGCTAATGCTTGATAGAGCGACCTATTGGAACTGGGTACCGTTTACTAAGCAGAAGGTACCCCTTTCGGAGGGGTCGCGATTGGGTCTGTTACGGGCAAGCTTTTCACTGAATCTTCCCACCAAACCGACGGACCTCTGGCACGATTCGAAAAAGGGCACAATGCCATTCGGTGCTGTGGTCACGGTGAAAGCAAAAGTGGCGTCCGCTGGCATGTCTGCCCATTCGGGTCCCCCGGAGTACAATAATGACGAAAATGATAATTACCGCACCGCGTCCTTGCCCAAGACGCGGGCGGTGCATCATCACAAGCAATCAAGTGGGTCGCATTTCGCTGTGGCTGGCGAGTTCCAGGTCTAGCTATCGGCTATCTGCACCGTACGAAACAACGGTGGACATACGGTGATGCTTTCTTCGGTCGTCAAGCACCCAGTGTCCACAGAAAAGAAATCACCGTCGCTCGGGTTTTTAAATCTACCGAACCACATTGGACACATTTCATGTGCGCTACCGATATCGCTTCCATCCGCAAGTACGCGCAGCACTCGCGCAATACCAGATCGGGGCATTAGGCATTAGTGTTGCATGAGTTGGCTTACGAACAGTTGCCTGTCTGCAGCCGGTAGTTAAATTGAATTAGCCATTCCTGCCGCCACCGGAGGGAGGCAATTAAATGGTTCAACTTTCGCAGCTGCTCTTCAATTCTGGAGATTCGTTGCGATTGGCAATCGAATGGCGGTGAACAAGAAAAAAAAACAGAGCCACGATCGCACGTTAGTCACACTGTGAATAGACCAATTTTCTGCCATGGTTGTTGCTTGATTTTGGAAATCACACGATAAGATAGCATCGTGTGTCATCTTCAATTTCCCTCAAAACGTGTTGGATGGCTGTTGGAGATGCAATTGAACGTCGTCGAGTGAAAGACACCATTTAGGCAATGTAAAACTGTCTTTTATTTCATGCTTTTCCATCTTCCATCTGGCTATAGATCAGCCGTGCTTACATGCACCGGTAACTTCTCCGGGTGCTCCACAGTTCGGCATAGCTCGAACGGAAAAATGGTCTTACGCCCCGGATAGATCGCCTCGGCAAAAAGCATAATGATCCGCATCCAAATAAAAATTGGAAACACACAACCGAGGAACCGAAAAAATATTACCTCACGGATGAATGTACACGGTGTAGCAACACGTGTTGAAATTATGGCCCACCAGTGTGTGGCACAACGACGGCGGAACCGGGCAGGAACACCAGCCACGGAACTGAACGCTGCACCGGAACACGATAGCGTGAAGTGTGGTAATTATTTTTGCCCACTCAACGATCGTACGGCGTGTATCATCAGCAGGATGCATTTAGTAGGGAAAATTGGAAAGGGTGAACAATATAAAAATTTCCTTTTCAGGATAGTTGAAAGGATGTGGAAGTGGAGTTTTGGCTAAAAATAAAAACTTTTAGTACGATTCTTTAACTTTTTTTGTTAGGAATGGTGTACGGATTTGACTCATAAGATGGAATGCAAGCAGCTGAGTGTCTAAGAATTTTTCACCCATTCACGTGCACTTTTGCAGCTGACATTTATGGCCGCTCACTGCAAACAGCCGTGCGTACTTAGTGCGATGAATTTAATTTAAGCAAAAAGGTAGCACAGACCAAGAAAAGCGTTTGTCCTCGTACCGACAAACACGTGGTGCGTCCCATAATGGTGTGCATATTTTATGTTTCAATCGAACACATCGGCTTATGATCTGGTTGAACGATCGCCACAGAAGACAACGATCGAAGCAACGAGTGCGCGAGAGAGGACTGACCGAAAACCGTAAGCATAAAACTATTAATGGCACGCTTTATCATATGCAGAGTATTGGAAAGTTTCGTGCCGAAGCCGTAACTAATGGAGGTTGGAAAATTGAATATAAATTGTGCCCAGCGGTGAGGATGAGTCCGGCATAAGGGCAATTATTTTGTTTTCAGGATTATTGAAATCACTTTTTTTTTTGTTTCGTTTTCGATTTGTGAGCAAAATTCCCACTCATGCAAACGGAAAGGATTTTGTAATTAATAATTCTATTACACTTAAACAGGCGGGCCACTGTTTTCATTGTGTGTTAAGTTTGCGTTGTTTTGGCCGATTGTGTTTAAAAAGAAACCATTAATCATTTTCTTCGCCACACGTATCACTGATAATACGATTTACACAATGGGACACATGCATTGATCGTGCTCATTCGTACCTGCGTGGAAAGGACGTGAGTAGGCAGTTACTAATAGACGGTTGTGGGGAGAAAGAGGGGGAAAGCGGGTATTATTCGTGTGCACAGGAAGGGTATCTAGACGGGCTGGTATGGCCACAATTACGCCATTACGCAAAACATAATCAACTAACGCCGATGGTGATGACATCTGGGGGAGTGATTATCGAGTGACACGCGGCATTGTGAAGCCTTATTCCTGGATGGCAGCTTGCGAACCATGACAAACGCTCAGCATAATCAAATCAAACTTACCTCACGTAACTTAAGAGAGAGCTTTTCTTCAACTGTTTAGTATTAAGAATTAAAGAAAGTTGTGGAAATGACGATAAGCATTTCTTTATTATCAATTCTTGATCGCTATCATGAGCAGTGCGCGACTCAAATGAGACCGAAAGCGACGAACCCTGTCGAAAACAAAACGTGCAAAAGGATACAAACGTACTTCAGCTTATTGCTTGTTGCTCTGTAATTCCTTCCCTATAAGAAGCAACTTTGATAAAACAGTTTGCGCATGATCGACGAAAGTGTGCTTACCGTCAAGATCACCAAATTGCAGGCACTATTCGGGGCGAAAGTTTAACATTTTTTCCTCATTTTCATCGTTCACCGTCTAGTCAGCTGCTAGTGGTTGGCATTTCTTTCATGGGCCATGTTTTTCCTTCTTCATTTCCCTAAATCATTCAATCACTTCAGGCATTGGCAAATTGGAAATTGGAAAAAAATGCAACACTCGTAGAAGCGAAATCGAAAAGTGCTCGTTAGCTTGCTTTTATCGAACCGAATACTAAACCCCGGGCGGGAAGATTGTTAAATCTCTCGGGTTAGATAAATGTTTTTGTTCAATTTCGCCGCAAGTAGCAGAGTGGATGCATTTGCAACTGATCGTGGATTTGCACTGATGGTTTCGGTTGTGTCCGGCACTGATCAGTTTCGTGTCGTGTCTTTGCATTTGGAAAACAATCTTCCCCGTAGGGAGATGCAGCTCGAGTGTACGACTGTAGTAAAATAGAAGAAAAAAGATTCTCCCGTTGCGAGTTGTAGATGGGAGCGGGGATAAAGATTGTGTTCCAGCCACAAACAATGATGTTTGCTGTTGGGCAGTGACGCTGACAACGGTGTATTATGTAAGTTAAGTATCTAGTTAACTCATCGCAACTCATCCCATTGCGTTCGGAGGGTGCTTTACACTTCCCTCGCGAACTTTAAGGCAACCCGATGAGAATTGGTTTTCTTTAGGGGTTGTTGCTGAAGTTCGTAACCTCTCATGACTGTTGGTGTTTAGTTGTGAGCCATATTTATGCGAATGAATGCAGGGAAAACATTTCTTCTACGTTAGATTTGGTTTTTTGTATTAACGGAAAGTTCATTTAAAAGAAAGCTTCCTATTTCTAATAGTTTCCATTGCGGATTTGCCTTCGTGTAACTTGGATTGGATTAATTTTCTGATTACATAATGATCGATCTTTCACCCGCTGCTACTTATTCATTCACAGATGTACAAACTCAACAACAACGAGTTTTTTTACACTCCAAATCGATGGAATGCTGCTATGCTACAAGGGGGAAAAACGAATAAAGAAACTATTCAAGTGCATCGAGAAAATTGTCATTTTTTCTCAAATACTCCGTTCGGTTTTAGACGTCAGATTGAGTGATTACCGAATATCTTTCAAATGCATTGAGACATTTATATACGGTACAATGCGTTTCCTTTTTTTAGTTTCCATCCATTGCCAACCGGTGTAATGGTTTTCCGTCTGTTTAAAATATATTTCCCCCCTTTCGTGCGATTGGCGGCCATAAATGTGATGGATTGAAACTCGATCGGAAGACCGGCGTGCGATCGATTACTTCACGCTACGCTGTAAGCAAAGTTTAGTGCGGGTGTTGTGTGTGTTTTTATTATATTGCACAAATCGTATTGCTCCGCAGTTTGTTTTGATCGTTTCTTCTACGCCTATCACGATTGATGGAAATCAAGCGATCGTGAAAAAAAACTCGCGGCTAGCTGCGTGTTGCGGAAAAAGGAAATGCAAGTTGCGATTATATGTTTCGGTTTAAAATTTTATAATAAACATATAGACCGATAAAAAGTGAACTGGCGCAATATTACTTACAATATGCTAAGCTTGTCTTTTCTTCGACGTTTGTAGTGCACCCTATGT
>CM028127.1:13764898-13801602 GCA_016254315.1 Anopheles parensis
GGTTATATGTTTCGGTTTAAAATTTTATAATAAACATATAGACCGATAAAAAGTGAACTGGCGCAATATTACTTACAATATGCTAAGCTTGTCTTTTCTTCGACGTTTGTAGTGCACCCTATGTTACTAAAAAGTAGCTTTTCCAGGAATGTTAAATGAAAAAAATCATTTGGCGGGAAATAAGTTACCCCGCGAGAGCATGTTTTCAGGTCACCACCACACCAATCACCGTTCGCTTTCTTTTATGAAATAATTCAATGAAATATTTCAAAACATACCTTGTTATTTCAGGAGCCGCTTTTATTTCTTATAGCAACATGACATTTTAACATTAACAGCTTATAGAACATAACATTTTAACTTTAAATATCAAACTCAATTTACATTAACAAGCAAGGTCTTTCATGCTTGCAAAACTGAACCCATCGCTGTAACAGCAGAGAGTTTGTTGGCGGGAATTTGTGAAAAAACCGCATACAAACCATATGCTTTGAACGTAATTGCGACTATAATTGCAAAATGATGCAACGCAGATCGAAACCATGCTAAAATACTAAAAAAACATTAGTTTTATTTCCATTCGACCGATTTTCAAAATGTAGTTTATAACCAACTGTCAAAAAAGTTCCCATCGTATGCTGTCATTTTACACTGCATGCATCAACCTCTTTATTCTATATCAAAACAGACCTTGCGTTATCCCATATAAACAATCGCAAAGCAAAACCTTTCGTCGCGCATAAAAAGTCTTATCGGTTTCCGTTTCTGCCTGGAACAATGAACCGATTTGAATATTGCCAGGCACGTCTGTTCGAAAGCGAATCCTTTGTGGCAAAAGATCGTAACATTAAGCTTTACGATGGGGACGAAAAGGTAAGTATTGATAAAGTGCAAAAACCAATCAACATAAGGGTGTTATGCGGAGCTTTATTAATTCTAGACAAACTACGAAGACGGCGAAATCGTGCTGACTAGCCACCGGTTGCTGTGGGGTCGTAACGGGGAAATTGCACGCGGAGGCAATTGTTTGGATTTGAAACTGAAATACGTGTTGTCCGTAGACGAGGAAGAAGCCAGCTCAATGTTGTTCAGCCGAAAGAAACGGATCATTTTGCGGTTGAGCGAACCAGCACCGGACAAAAGACCCGGACCGATGGATCACAGCTGCTCATCCTTTGTGAAACTATCTGGCCGCAATGGAGTTGATCAGGCATTTGTTCAGGCACTGCATTCTACACTAGCCGCCCGCATTTGGGCTGTGGCGGATAATGCGGCCGCCCTTCCATCGGACCAGTCAGCTGCTGCTGGACCCAGCACAGATGCAGGAAAGCAACGCCAGCTGCGCATTGGAATAGTAGGCATTGAGCGTAATTTGGTGGAGAAACAAAAGCAAACAGATGCCAACATTAATCTCGCTTTCAAAGATCTTGGCAAGCTGATGGGTATGGCCAAGGATATGGTGGCCATCACGAATGCCGTTAGTGCAAAAATACGCGAACGCCAGGGTGAGATATCGGAGGACGAAACGGTACGTTTTAAATCGTATTTATTGAGCCTTGGTATTGATGATCCTGTGACGCGCGACGGAACGCGCAGCAATTCGGAATATTTCCTCAAGCTTTCGCGGCAGCTCTGCGAGATGCTACTCGATCCGATCACCGAAGCAGGCGGTATGATGTCGCTGGCCGATGTTTACTGTCGCGTGAATCGGGCCCGTGGTCTGGAGTTACTTTCGCCGGAAGATCTGCTAGAAGCGTGCCGACTCCTGATGGGACCGATTAAACTACGCGAGTTCCCAAGTGGCGCGATGGTGTTGCAGCTAGAGTCGCACGACGATGCGCTGGTTTCGGAACGCACCGTAGAGTTAGTCGAGCAGAATGTTTCCCTAAGCCCGGATGAATTGGCGCGCCTTGAGTGTATATCGCTGCTGTTAGCTCGTGAACGGTTGCTGACAGCCGAAGGTTTTGGCCAGCTGTGCCGCGACGAATCAATCGAAGGTTTACGCTTCTATCCGAACAAATTCGTACAGTGTTGAGGGTGATCAGCAGCAGGATCATCTAAATCGATGCATAGTCTTTGGTGACAGCCCAATCAGCGTCGAAGTTAAGTATTCGCAAATTATGATCAGTAACGAGGAACATTTGGCTACAGTCGGTCGCTATACTGTAGACCGGAGAGTATTGCTGCTTTTTCGAGGGAAAATACATCTGAACACACCGGTTTGGCACGCGGATATCATACAAGTTGGCACGGTGGTGATACTTCATGCCACAGTGTACGGCGTACGTACCATTGTAACAGAGACAGTACACCGAAGCGTTGTACGGATCTGTCCAGCAGGCCTCATCGCTTCCGGTGCGCGTATCGACTAGACGCATGGTGGTATCAAAATTACCCGAAAGAATACAGTATTCGTCCATCCACAACACATCGTAAACTGCCATCGAAGGTGAATTCAATTGTATAATTGTACAGCTGCAACGATAAATCACAGGAGCCATTGAAAGTGTCAGTGTTTTGTTTTCTACTTGCCTCTGTACTTACCTGTACAAATCGATTAATTGGAGTGCTTGCTTTCTACCACAATGAAACTTCCCTACCGCCAGTTGAGCGTTATTTAGCTTTATTGTTTCATAAGCTTGCGGATAAACAAAGGTAGGTTTTAACAGTTCGCTATCGTCCGCGGTTAGATCATGCAGTTCTTCTGGTGAATAGGTTAAGATGTACGTTGATTCATTCTTCGTCGTAACTGCATACACATCCGTGTTAAAGTCAACCGCTTTAATAATATCGTTTGTAATCGCTTGCATGTACTGTTTACCTACATCATGATCGTAGATCATGATGTTCCCATCCATACGGCCAAGGAAAAACCGATCACCGTTTTTTACTAGACTCGTAAAATCGGAATCCCGTGCCATCCCAATCGCCCACTCGCTCTTCTGATCAACCATTTGTCGGTTTTTCGTCCTACGGTGTGCCTGTAATCGGCCACGATGGGTCATGTATACCCACTCCCTGTCGATGGCCAACTGCGAGATGTACATCACGTTGTGGTAAAAGTAAGTCCGTTCCTCATACCGCCCATAGCGCCAGTTTTCGTCGAGCTTTACACGTTTCCGGCGCGTAAAGGAGTACAGACTTAAGGCGGCTCCTTGCGCTGAACCGGTAACTAGCGCGTGCATACATTTTTTCGGAAAAACGAACCGTTGGATGATGTGTTGGAACCTTTTGCAAACTAACACGCACCGATCTAGGTCCGCTACGGTCAGGAATAAAAACACATGCTCCAGGGAGTATTCGTCCAGATCACAAAGCTTTTTGCTGCCGATGGTTACATTTGTATCGCTTTCACTAGGCATATCGAAGGATTGTGGAAACAAATTTAGATGCAATATTTAGGACTGCATTGCAATGTTTATGGTTTTCTTTGTACACTTTTTTTCTTCTAACTTCCGTCCGGCTGTCATCACACACATTGGGCCATTGCACACGTGCGAGAATAGGTTGTTGATGAAATATGCTATATGATGAAAACGGGCTGCTGCGTTGCGCAATAAATTGTACAAATGGTGAAAATTGAAACTGTCCAATGATAGTGTGCACCAGTCCTACTGCCTTTTGGTCACGAGTGTCTATTTGTCAATAGCTGCTAAGATTTATTTTTGTCCGGTGTGTTTTTCTTCTCGGAAATTACTACCAATACTGGCGTGTTTAGTGTGAATAAACCCAACCCGAGAAACGCACTGTTGGTTCGCGCATTACATAGTGATGTCTAAGTCCAAGCTGAATAGAAGCACCATCTCGAAAGCGGTAAGAAGCAAGGAAAAACTGAAATTCTTCCAAACATGGCGTTAAGTTGAACTGTTTTGCTTCTGTACTTTTTTCTTCTTGTCCGCGCACAGGAGCAACGTGCCGAGTATCGTACCTTCAAGACCGTGTTCTCATACTGCATTTTAATCATCGTTCTACCCGTGCTTACATTTTTCACATCAAAACACTGGCTTTTCGATGGGCTGCTGCAGCTCTCCAGTGTGACCAGTAATATCTACTCGGCGGTAAGCGCAGTAGTCGCCCTGCACGTAGCTTTGTTTCTGTTTATATACAAAGCCTACTTTGCGGTTAGCAACGATTCTCCCGATACCGGTAGCAGGGATCGTGGGGACAAGATTGCCCAAAAGGAAGACTAGACTGTTTTGAAGCGAGTGCGCCAGAAGACTGTAAACATTCCAGTTCTGTGAGTGCGGCCGCACTTACGCCTTACTCTTCAGTATCCTACGAGAAATAAAGGCAGCAAACATGAACAAGATAAGTTTAGAAATCGGACAAACCATTTTACTTGAGCTAGAGGAAGAATGTTTGCTGGGTAAGGTAATGCACGTTGCATCCGATCGGTCGTTTATTCGATTGGCTGATGTACGTGATATGACCACAGATAAAAACTACGGTGTTCAAACTTACTACAACTCGGAAGTGCGAAATATACAGGTTGCCTCTACCGATGATGATACACCGAAGCCGACCACAAAACCATCGGAAAATGTTATCAAATCGAAGCTACTTACACTCGACAGCCTGAACAATGCACTGGAACAGATAAACAACTACGTATTCATTCATCAAACGGATGCAAAGTATCACGATTCGATCCGATACCTCAAGAAACAACGTCACCTCGGTATAGCAATGGAATGCATCGAAAATGGGCGACATTCGAACGGATCATCCCTGCTAACGATTGCTACATATGATTCAATCTACATTTTCGACATCAAATGGATGAAGATAACGGACGATATGCGCGATCTGCTTAGCAGTGAGCGGTACCGACGCGTTCTTCACAATGGCCGGCTGGTGAGCGATGTTCTGCAGCACAAGTTCGGCATACCGTTGGGAAAATGTTTCGACGTTATGGTAGCTCATATAGCCACCAGTAAAACGGTGGGACATACAGTAGAAGACACACCAGTTTCCCTACAAACGTGTGTGCGGAACTATTTAAATCTACCGGACAAATTCTTCGATGGCAATGTATGTATTAACCAAATAAACTCGATGTAATGAAGCACATGGTAACGTGTAATGTTTGCATATTTACAGGTGAACTTTAATTTGCGACCGTTAAGCGATACGGCGAAGAAGGAAGCGGCCAAAAATGCAGTATTTCTCCTACCGCTTCTGGATCTATTCGTACACGAAATCATGCTGGAACCGTTCTACAGTAGCTGCATCAGCTACTCGCATAGTTTGTCCCGTAACTCGGATTTCATCAACAGTTTGGTTGACTTGCGGAACAAAGGTCCCGAAGCGATTGAAGCGATTCAACCAGCAAAGCTTGGCATTGATGTGGAATTGTTAAATGTGTCGGAACAAGAGCTAACGAGTGACCCAAGCAAGCCTCTTTGTGATTGAAGACAAGTGAAATGGAAAAAAAAAACCCCGATGAATAAAGCTGGCGCCACACATAATCTAGCACAAGTGTTTTGATGCTTGTCTTTGCGGAACGAAGGAAACGAACACGACTTGTTGTGATGGAAATCCCGTACTGGGTCACTTTCCGGCCGGGTTAGGTCAGAGGTAACAGAATGCGCTGCTAAATGAGTAATATTATTTGCAAGCTGACAATGTTCTTCCGAGTTCATCTGCAAAATAGAATGTATTTGGATAACCCTTTATTCATGATTACAGTAAGGAATAGCCGAGGCAGAAAGGTTAAAACATGAAAAAGACAAAAAGAGGCACATACTCATACTAAAGCCTCTTACAATTCAGTTATGTGGTGCTTGATGAAGCCCTGATTGTATTGGACAGTTCGAACACAGTGCTGTATTCTATCCGGCCATTTCATCATCCTGATCTTTCTTTTGCGCTTTACCATGGCCGTTCTCCTCCTTGGTAACTTCCGATGGTTTCGGCTGTTCCGTACTGCCGGTCGTAGTAGCTGCAGCAGCGGCCGTACCACCACCACCACCCGTCGACTGCTTGCTCGTCGCACCTGCCGTATCGGGAAGGGATTTCTCGCTGTTTTCTAGCGCTTTTACGAACTGCTCCAAGTCTCCCGCGTTAGCTGCCGCGACAGCTTCGGCGTTGAGTTGAAACTGTGACACGACCGGACCGAGTTGGCCCGACTGCAGCGCGTTCGAGAACATGGACAGGGCTTGCTGGAATTGGGGGGACGAGATGGTTTCTTTCAGCTGCTCCTTCTTGTTCTCATCACCTTCCAGCTGAGGTAGGTGTGCGACCAGCGCATCCACTTTCTCTTGGTCCGATATAATCGACGCCAGCGTTTGCGAATTGACGGCGGAAGCTAAATCGATGTTTTGCCTTGATCCGGACCCATCCACGCCGGTCGCACTGATGCCGGACAGATAGTTCTGCAGGTCGGACAGCAAAATTCTGGAACCTCCTTCAGCAGCAGCATTGCTGGTGTTGCCACCAGTTCGCACGACTGGTGTACTCATCGGAGATCCGGCAGAGCTTCCTGAGCCACTGGTGGGTTTCGTAGTACCGCTTGTTTTCTTCGGTGCTCGGGGTGTAGATGGTGCATTCGATGCTGCTGTTGGTGTGGTAGTGCTGCTCCCATTACCATTATTGCTGCTTGATAGGGTCCGATTGGATGGAGTCGCTGCACTGGTGCGGCTGCTTGAATTGCCAGAGTTTGAACGGCTTAAAAAAGCAAATGCAAAAACAAAATCAAAACAATTAACATAAGAAACTTCTTCGTTGATGACACAACCCTGATGAAGTTTACTTACGTCATAGACCCTAGCAGGCTGCTCAATCCACCCATCTGCCCAACACCACCGAACAGCTGCATGATTTGCTGTTGCGACATGTTGTTTAACATGTATTGCAAGTCACCGTTATCATTGCCACTGCTTCTACCACCGGAACCGATGCTATTGCCTGACGGTGGGTTATTGATCACTTCGTTGATTCGGCGGCACCACTCATCATCGCGATCTGTTTTCGGTTCTTGCATCCAGAAAAACAGCCGTCGGTTGGATGACTTGAACTTCAACACATACACGCGACCATTCTTTACGTAATCGAGCTTCTTGAACTCGCAATCGTCTGGGAACAGAATCAGATCGTCCTCGAGCGTCCCGGAGGTGCGATCCTTCCAGCAGAAGTGTATTAAGCCATCTTCTGCCTGGTACACGAACACCAGCCCTTTTCGGTTGTCCGCATGTACCATCTTGTTTACCATGTTCATACGGCCTGCGCGAAATTCGACCAGGTGGCGATTCCCACCGGAACTTCCACCCAGCGCACTGCTGCTACCGAATATGGGTCCACTCATGATGCTAAAGTTTGAAGCAAAAAAAAAGCATATTGAAAAACTAGGTCGATGCTACACAGATGATTTCCTTGCTGGCTGGCTGAACTTTATCATCCAAAAAGGGCATTGGAATCATCAACAGTAGGCACTATTTCACTAACCTTGATTGATGTGTCCTTCAATGTAGAAGTTTTTTATTGCAAAGAATGGAGCACTTGGCCAGTTCTAGACGTATGGAATTTTACAATTACAATCTTTATCTTGGATGCTGGCGCAATTTGATCAAAGAAACCTTTCGTTGCTTTTTCTGTGGCGTGACAGAGCGATTTTGAGAATCATTTGACAGCTGATGAAACGCTACAGAAACGCTCGAACCTTGAACGCTTCAGCACAGGTTGAATTATTCAAACATATACAGAAATTACGCAGAAAAGTGAAATATGAAGGTAATACAAAGTTTTTAATTACAAAAGAAAACAGATAAAAATAAATAAAATTTTAAAATGTTTGAGATTTCTTTATTGTAGGTTCTATTCTCTTGAGAGGAAATTGGACCACTATATTTTCTTGCAATATTGTTGACAGAACTCGCTAGAATCAGCAAAAAGAAATAAACATTCGTGAACGCCAGTGAACACTGTTTGTACCTTTTAATTTCAGTTGAATTTTTCAATACAGAATTTGGTGTGTTCGATCTGAAACGAAATCAATATAGGTAAGCATAACAAACCATATGCCGAGTAAACAAATTATACAGCATAGTAGTACCTGGTCATTAGTTTGGTCATACCACGGAACTAGTTTTAGCAAATCCATATTCTGTTTGAGACGTTCGCTTTCCTTGCGTAGTTGCTTTTTTCGTTGCAATTTTTCGCACAGAGTGCTCTTGAAGAAGTAATAATTTTGTTGGACCTCGGAAACATCCTGCCTGATGGCCACAGTCCGGTTTTGTGAATCAAATAGCTTTTCCCGCACGTGCGTAGCCCGTGCGACATCGTTTTCAAACAGTTGTCTCGAACTGTTCATACGCTTGGTCGTTTCCTCGAGTTTTTCTCCAATACGATTAACTTCCGCCTTCAGTTCATAATACTGCTCCAGGCTTACGTCTTCCATTTGGCTGTTCAACTGCAAATTTTGCATTTGATAGCGCTTGAATCGCCTCACCCCTAGCAACAGTTTCTTCCGCTCATAGGATAGGTTTGTTCGTGCACTATCCATGAGCTGGACGAGCTTCGCAACAGTCATTGCCGCGCTATCGGGTTCGAAAAACGACAAGCCTATTTGTGTAATTTTATCATCATTGACTTTGATCTTTGTGGCACGCAAGTCGATGATTTTGGTTATGAGTGATTTTATATGTGCTTGGAATTCTCCAACCCTTGCTTGACGATTTTGCGTATCTTCCTTCTGTTCCGGAGTGTGTTCAGCCGATACGACAGATTCAATTGCCAGGAATGAGTTTTGTTGTTTTTGTTCTGCTAATTCACTTTTGTTTAGATGTTCGTGAAGTGAAATGNCTAAGGCAGCGCGCTGTGAACAGCCAAACAAACCAGACAAACACGACACTGTTCGAAAGGTGCTCTGCCAATTGTCGCGCAGAACTGTCACTCCATCGACAATTTCAATGCCTAGTACTGTCGCTAAGCAATCTTACCTCGTTTTATTCCAATTTCAGTGAGTTTATGTATGCTAAAAATCTGTTCCACAATAACTATTAACAAAGCAATCCAGCACACAAGCCGCTTCGGTGAAATTTGACAAGGTATAGAGAGTTTCAAGGTGTGACACAGACATGCAAGACAAAATCAAACTGTTTTGTTCTATGTCGTGTTTGTCTGGTTTGTTCTATGCAGGTTGACAGAGCACTTCCATATGATTGCTTGGGTTTGTTCTTGTGGTTTTGTCTGGTTTGTCTTGTTCGAGAAGTGACAGCGCGCTGCCTTAGTTAAATTACAATACCTGTACATAAATGGAATATTTTTTTTAATGTAACGCGACCCTTCCTTACCGGACTACTTATATTAATGGATGTTTTCACTGTTTTACAAAATTGGTAACATTATCACCACCTTCTCGAATAGCAACATCTTTTCTCCTGGACAGGCATCAGCTGGTGCAATTGCTTCAAAATAATATTCTGGGGGTAAATTACGGTTGATTTTGTAAGTTTTCTTAATTTTATGAACCTGCACAATAATACTTTCACTTGGCAGCCACATGCTCAAAACCATACGATCTGAATTTGTTGACCCTTACTTATTTATTTTACGTACTTATTTTCCTTAGTGCAGTTTTTTTTCAACGATATGAACATAGAGTGTTCCGTTTGTACTGAAGCATTTTTACCATCGTCGGAAGTAAACACTACGCCATGTGGCCACATGTTTCATCACATTTGCCTGTCGAGATGGCTAGCACTGTAAGTTCATGTTAATTTTATTACCCTAGAGATGCATTACTTTCTCATCGCATCACTTCTTGCAGATCCAGAACATGTCCACACTGCCGTAGACAATGCACACAAGCACAACTTATCAAAATGTATTTCAATGTAGCGGCCAATTCTGACACAACCGGAGGCAATGGACATAGTTCATTGAAGAAAAAACTGGATAAACTCACATTAAAATTCCGCGATCAGGAAGCGCAGTTGAAAACGTTGAAAAAGGATGCAACCGCACATAAATGCGAAAAGCAAAAGATGAGTAAAACTATACAAGACTTGATAAACGAGCTACGGACTAAGAATGATGCAAAAGATTTGTTGTTGAAAAATAAGGATTACTCTATCTCGAACATTCGCTATCAGGAACAGTTGTTGAAAAAAATAAAAAATGATGCAGCCATACATAAAACCACACAGAAAACAGAGGCTGAACGTATAAAAATGTTGGAAGAAGAGTTACACAAAAGGAAAATAATCAATAATCTGATGCTGCAGGAAGGAGATTGTTTTACCTCAAAAATTCACGTTCAGGAACAACTGTTGAACACATTAAAAAATGAGGCAGCCGTACATACAAACAAACAGCAACAGATGAGTGCAGCTATACAGAACATGGAACAACAGCTACGTACTACGAAAATTCGGAACAATTCGCTTCTGCAGGAACAGGATTGTTTTACCTCGAAAATTCGCGTTCAGGAAAAACTGTTGGAAAACTTGAAAAGTGAGCATCAAGGGCTGTTCTCTGCAAATGCTTTAATGATGCCATTACTGTTCAGTGGTGTAATTCTTGCAATTCGTTTTTATACTTATTGTGCGTCTAAGAAATAAAGTATACGATTGGAATTAGACGTGCCACTGCTACTTGTTTAATCCTTTATATTTGTTATTCAACATCGAATCATCCAGGCTGTTCGCACGGATTCGCAATTGTTATAACGAGGACGTATAGAGGCATTGGTCTCAAAGGGATTTCTTTATCTATTTTCTATTTTTATTCGTGATTTCTTACACTATGCACTGTATGACAAGAGATTGCAAACACTTATTAACTATCTCAAGCATATTCTCTTTTCAAATTAAACAATGATCGTTTTCCATTGCGACATAATGAAGGATGCACAAATAAGCAATACCTTTCTCATTTAAGGTGAGCCAGATCGTGCTAATTTCGCAGGCTGGTGGCAGTGTTCAGTCGTACAACCAGGAACAAAATTTTGTTAACTTAATCTTTGGAAAAAGGCTCTTTTCAACAACATTAAACCGTGTAAAATATTTGAAACGAGTACGAAAATAAATAAGTGTCGTGTACTGTGGCCTTAATCACTTCAACGGATGAATGAGGACTCCTTGTTGCCTCGGCACGAATTACCTCGGTCTTTTCGAACCATCAATTAGAATATATAAACAGATAGCGTAAAAAAATGTAAACATCAACAAAACCAGCTGCTTAAACCACGTGAAATTAGCTCTCGCCAAACGAACCAAGCAGGTAGTCAGGACTGATAAATGCCGGTGTGGCGTAGAATACTTTCGTTAAACAAACAAAATTTTGTGAAAACGTTGTGCTTCAATTTTGCACCTGTATCAAAAGTTCATAGGCAAAGGATGTCACAACTATCATCGCAAAATTTGGTGTGGATGGACCTGGAAATGACGGGTTTGGATGTAGATAAGGATCGTATCTTGGAGATCGCATGCATCATAACAGACAGCAAACTGCACATTATAGCCAAAGGACCAAATATAATCATACATGAACCAGATGCTGTTTTGAATACAATGAACAGTTGGTGCAAGGAGCATCATGCAAAGTCCGGATTGATAGAAGCTGTGAAAAAATCGACCTACACTCTGGGGCAGGCGGAACAGAATGTTTTGGATTTTGTAAAACAGTACTGTCCCGAGCGGAGCTGCCCAATGGCCGGNTGCTTTGCTTTCATTTTCTTGTTTGAGTTTTGTTTAAAAGTCGAAAAACTACGCCACCTATTAACTATTCAACTCTTGAGCAAAGATCAATTGACATGCTACCTAACATACACCCAAAGTGGGTAAAGAGACTAGGTGGGCTCATAGGTTTGGCGCGGTAGACATGCTGAAAACCGATTAGAAGTTTGTGGGTTCGATTGTGATACATATATTTTCACTCACACACATAGCACATTCCAAAGGATTCGCTCACATACATTGACAAAAAATCGAACCCATAAACGTCAAATTTTAATTCATTTTTCTACAGCGCAGGTGTCAAATCGTTAGGGATAAGCCCACCTGATATCTATACCCACTTTGGACCAGACGGTAAATGAGTCAGTTGATTGTGGATCACGAGGCTGACAAGACGTGCTTATTCAAGACACTACAGATTATAGATAACTATTAGGTCTAGGAAATTTTGTAGGGCCATTATCTGTACAGTGGAAATAGACTTAAAGGTGGAGACGCTAAAGGTACACAGCTTTTTCCGATAGCCAATCCTGCCAGTTGGTGGTACGGTACGGATGGTATAAGAACTGTTACGTCTAGGTTACTTATTTTTCATAGTGCAGTTTTTTTTCCAACGGTATGAATATAGAGTGTTGCGTTTGTACTGAAGCATTTTTACCATCGTCGGAAGTAAACTCTACGCCATGTGGCCACATGTTTCATCGCCATTGCCTGTCGAGATGGCTAGTACAGTAAGTTACTTTTACTCTCCTAGAGATACATCACTTTCTCATCGGCCATTTTTGCAGATCCAAAACATGTCCACAGTGCCGCAAACAATGCACTCCAGCACAACTCATTAAAATGTATTTCAATGTAGCGGCCAATTCTGGCACAACCGGAGGCAATGGACGAACTAACGAACGGGCGGACCATAGTTCATTGGAGAAAAAATTGGATAACCTCACATTGAAATTCCGTGAACAGGAAGCGCTGTTGAAAACGTTGAAAAATGATGCAGCCGAACATAAATACGAACAGCAAAAGATGAGTAAAACTGTACAGGACTTGGAAAAGGAGCTACGGACTAAGAATGAGAACACTTTAGCACTGAATCGGTTTGGAACAGAACGTGATTATGCACGCACGTGTGCAGCACGTATGTGCATGGTAATTGTAGATAGTAGCCGCGTTCGTCAATCGACTTTGGGAATCATGCCATCGATATCTTCACGTGGATCGTTTGTTCACACACCGACAAGGATGCTGCAATTAAGCGATGACTTTTATAATTTCTTTGATGACTAATACTAAAAGGAATACTGCTGGTCTACATGGTCAATAAAGTATGCCATTGAATTTAGACTCATCCTGTCTCTTAATCTAAAATCCACTTACTCGTCAACATGTTTTGCGTACTGAACAAGAAAAGTTATGTGAAATATTGTGCACGTCCGCTTCATTACTGAAACTCTGCTAAAGATAAGTCTGTTCTAAGAAAGCATTTTCGTGAATTTGTAGAATTTGTAGTATTTTTTGTGGGAGATTAAGTGTAGATAAAAAAGGGAAAAAAGGGAATGGCATCACCGGTGATAAGCACCACACGTTTCTTGTTTTTTTCTGATTTCTATGAAAAAGATTTGGATTGATAAACTCGAGATAATCAGCGATATCTTTTCTGTGAATACATTTGAAACGTTGAACGATTTTTTGTTGCTTCTTAAGAACGACCAGGCCGTATCAAGACTTATTTTACCACGTAGCCGGATAGTCAGTGCTAGCTACGGGGGCACGGTCCGGATGCGATTTGATGCCTGGTCCTGTCGTGTGAAAACGGCGCCGTTTTTCACATATACTACTGCGGGCCACCCCGCTGGTGAATTTATGTTTAACCGTAATGTCTACGACCGCATACCGGTATGTTTTTCATTTTCAAATTTCAATAACTTTTTCCAGAAAAAATCCAGGCAGCAAAATTTGGGATGTCGCATGAACTTTTGTATGGGTGCAACACTACCAAAAACCCTACATCATTAAACTGTTCAGTGGTGTAATTCTTGCAATTCGTTTTTATACTTATTGTGGGTTTAAGAAATAAAGCATACGATTGGAATTAGACGTGCCACTGGTATTTGTTTAATCCTTTATATTTGATATTCAACATCGAATCATCCGGCCTGTTCGCACGGATTCGCAATTGTTATGACGAGGACGTATAGAGGCTTTGGTCACAAAGGGATTTCTTTATCTATTTTTTATTTTTATTCGTGATTTCTAACACTATGCAGTGTATGACAAGAGATTGCAAACACTTATTAACTGTTTCAAGCATATTCTCTTTTCACATTAAACAATAATCGTTTTCCATTGCGACATAATGAAGGATGCACAAATAAGCATTACCTTTCTCATTTAAGGTGAGCCAGATCGTGCTAATTTCGCAGGCTGGTGGCAGTGTTCAGTCGTACAACCATGAACCAAATTTTGTTAACTTAATCTTTGGAAAAAGGCTCTTTTCAACAACATTAAACCGTGTAAAATATTTGAAACGAGTACGAAAATAAATAAGTGTCGTGTACTGTGGGCTTAATCACTTCAACGGATGAATGAGGACTCCTTTTTGCCTCGGCACGAATTACCTCGGTCTTTTCGAACCATCAATTAGAATATATAAACAGATAGCGTAAAAAAATGTAAACATCAACAAAACCAGCTGCTTAACCCACGTGAAATTAGCTCTCGCCAAACGAACCAAGCAGGTAGTCAGGACTGATAAATGCCGGTGTGGCGTAGAATACTTTCGTTAAACAAACAAAATTTTGTGAAAACGTTGTGCTTCAATTTTGCACCTGTATCAAAAGTTCATAGGCAAAGGATGTCACAACTATCATCGCAAAATTTGGTGTGGATGGACCTGGAAATGACGGGTTTGGATGTAGATAAGGATCGTATCTTGGAGATCGCATGCATCATAACAGACAGCAAACTGAACATTATAGCCAAAGGACCAAATATAATCATACATGAACCAGATGCTGTTTTGAATACAATGAACAGTTGGTGCAAGGAGCATCATGCAAAGTCCGGATTGATAGAAGCTGTGAAAAAATCGACCTACACTCTGGGGCAGGCGGAACAGAATGTTTTGGATTTTGTAAAACAGTACTGTCCCGAGCGGAGCTGCCCAATGGCCGGAAACAGCATTTACATGGATCGGTTATTTGTGATAAAACATATGCCAACGTTGAACGAATACCTGCATTACCGTGTGATCGATGTAAGCACAGTAAAGGAACTGAGCAAACGATGGAACGGTTATGTGTATAACTCATCTCCACCGAAAATTCTGGCTCACCGAGCTTTGGACGATATCGAGGAAAGCATTAAAGAGATGAAATATTACAAGGATGTGTTTTTTAAAACTGACGATAATGCCAATTGATAAACAGAGATGATTTGAAAAAATCGGTCACACGTGAAACGGAAGAATGTAGAAATCGAGAGGTGCGTAATGTGCTATCCGAGGATTATGTGATACATTGAGCTTAATGTGTTCATATTTACTTTCAGATAATGGGTACTTTAAAATCTGAAACCGATTAACAACAACCACAAACGACAGCACAAATATACAAACCAGCATGCCGGGAATAAAAGCATATTACAAATCGGATAGGAAAAAAAATAATTTCATAAAGTAGAACCAATATCGAAGAAATTAACTAAATTAGGATGGAGTAATTGGAGAGATATCACGTTGTTACTACACACTGCCTACAAACCATTCTCTACATAATTACTCAAGATAGACTTATCGCTGTTGTAGAACAGATAGGATAACATAGATTAGAGAGGACTTGCAAAAAGAAATTCAACCGATGAGCAAATCTTCACCAGCTGAGAGGTTTTTGGAGAAAACAAGAGACCAGCAGTTCCGTTTTTGTTCGTCTTTTCAAAACCCACTGCCAGCAACAGTGTTAATATTATGATAAACGCAAAGCGAATGTTGGTTGAAAACCGATCATGTTAAAACTCTGCTACGCTTTTGAGCTCTTTTGAAAGCACTGACCATGGAGGACCTGAATAACGAGATGAATGGATGTAGGCACTAGTGTTAGGCCAATAAACAAAGGCACAAGGTTAAGCTGCTTAGAACGATAGTACATTTTCAGCTAACGCTTCGATTGGCACACTATCAACGTTTGCTATCAAATTTCGAACGTTACAACAGTACGTGAATCCCTTGGCAAATGTCTCGAACGAATCATTGTACCAACCGTACTCCCGGCAGATATCCGCACACAAGAGTTCGCTAGGTTCGATCGTTGTTCGGTACGGATCATTGCTGGTGATGAACGCAATCGCCGCTTTAGTGCCGGGGGACTTAATAACCTTCCATGTCCATTTGGGAACCGTTATACCGTTGACATTCAGCGTGATTGGCACCTGTGTTCCATTTGCGTGTGGCAGTGTTAGGATGTCGAACGTTCCCGTGTACACCGTTACATCGGTTTGTAGACGATCGGCAATGGTGCGCGCAGTCTTTTCAATAGTTAACCAATTACCACCATTTACCTTCTGCCACTGTGGTGCAACATTAACGTAGAAGTAGGTATCCCATTGCCACGTGCGGAAAATACCGTCTGCATCCGGTGTCATGTGTCCCCGTGCAAGGTAGGAAGCAGAGTTTACATATTTCGCTGCTTGCGTTGCAGAACCCAGCAGTTGCGCTAGCCGCGTTTGTTGCGACTTGATGGTGTAAGAAGTGTCCACCAGAACAGAGCTGGGAACTCCGGCCACTTTGAACGATGGACGATAGGATTCCACTATGCTGGCTGAAATAGTGTTGTGTGAGTAAATTATAATACTTGTTTAATGCGATGTGAGAGAAAGAATCGTCGTTGAATATATGCGTACAGGAAATAGAATCTCCATTGATCGTGTGTTTCGTGTAGATAGCAGACGCAGTTTGTCCATTGTAACATACAGCAAAATGGTTGACGAATCCTATTCCTGACACATCAAATCCAATGTTGCGTATCGTGCCACCATTACCACATCCCTCGTTGGTCGATTGGTGATCGCCAGTGACAGCTTTCGAGCAAACGATGCTGGATATATTGACTGGAAACCCGTTTAATAGGAACGTACTGCCAGCAACACACGTAATCAAAGCTTTGTCTAGTAAAGCTATAATGATAAAGAGCAAAATTAAATGTGTTGTGTAAGTGTTCAAAGATAAATCGTACTTTGTACTTACTATTGACCACGTTGTTTTTGGGACATGCCACGAAATTCGATTCACCAATTGACCAGCTAAGTTGTCCATTCGTTGGTATCCAAAGATTGCCGTTCTTCAGAAACACAGGCTCCGGAAAGGTGAGATCAGTTTTTACATTGATCGTACATTCTGGGACAAGATGAATTATATGACATGAAGGNTACACAGAACGATAGAACAATCAATGACCACATCTTAAACGGATCTGCACAAACTGTGGGTTTCGAAACACTTTTAAGCATATCGTAAAATAGATCGACTTATGGGCTTCATACAGTGCAAATGAATACAGGGCATTGTTTATGGCTGTATCGAATTTATTAGTAAGAATCGAAGATAAACCTGGTATCGTTGGTTTGCTGATCTGAACAAGCTTTCTACTGTTGTTTTCAAAACAGGATCTGTTTATACACAATACAAGCTTTTTAACTACTTGCAAGACAAATTTAACCCCAGACACCGATCGTATATTTCGAATAATAAAAGTTTGTTTTGTTATTTCATATCGATTTTTTTCAGCTGCTAGACGAGCTTGGCGGTGACCTAGCAGCTGACTGTCTGTGAGTTTGGTTGGAACTATAGTATAATGCTTTTTTTCCTGCGTATGATGGCACAGCTCGGTTTAAGTCATGATTTGTTTTCGAGATCACTTGTGTTTGCGAATAACATTATGGAATAAAAATGATGATCAATGAATTTCTTCAGATTCAAACAGTTCCTTTCTTCATGAGTTTTGCTTATTTTTACGAAATTCGTTAGGTTGTATATTTTTTCCGTCAGGTTGCGAAATGCTGCGTGTATTACGTTGTTATTTTTTTTTTTTTGCTCGGTTAGAACGGCCTGGCCGTATCAAGACTTATTTTACCACGTAGCACGATAGTCAGTCCTTGCTACGGGGGACGGTCCAGATGGGATTTGAACCCGGTCCTGCCGTGTGGACAGGCGCCGTTTTTCACATGCACCACCCCACGTTGTTATATCAATAAAAAATAATAGCAGTTTAAATCTTATTGGTACATTTTTGAATATTTATTTTTAAATATTTGATAACCTCTCCCATGCATTTATTTGTGTTTTCTTAATTACATATTCTCAAAGGTTTTAAAGAATACTTGATAAAATATTCAAATCAATAGGATAAGAAAATTGTTGCTGAAAGTTTAAACTAATTGAAATGCATACAGTTTCCAAGTTCAAACCGCGTTTTTATCCAATTTTTGAGGTGATCTGCGAAAGTATTGTAGTAAAATTTTAAGTTTAAACCAATTTGGAGCTTTTGAGTGTGTTTTTTGTTGTTGCTGTTACACTATAAATTCCACAAAGGACATGCTAGAGGTTTCTATATTTAATACAAAATGTGAATAATAATTACAAGAATTCTAATACATCTTTCCTTCATAACAAACCCATGATCAATATTCCATACGCCCGCAACTAGCTTCCTGAATGGCAATAACCTATTTACCCAGTTGCTATCATCCAGACTGGTTGGAATCGGATGGCGCTCGGCAATGAATGAGGTCTTGAGCTGGATTTCAGGACGGGTTTTTTTTTTATTACGAACCGATCCCGATCCCGCGGGCAACATCGTCTAGCAACTGGCGACTATGGCAGGGGCAACTTGTCCTCGATCACCAATGCCATCACCAACGTCACCTCCCGTTGGATAGTCTGCAATGTTTTAGCATCCCCGTCACATGGAACTGCCGACTGATACGAATGGTATGGGATGTTACTGTTTCCTCCCAATCTTTGCCCCATGGCCTCCGCTAGCTGTTGCGATGTCACTTTTGATTGCAGCTTGTGTTCCATTTCTTGTGCTTCCCCACCAAGCGTGGGGTTTATTTAGAATCATTTAGCGGTTAGGCAAAGAGGGCCGGTAACACTAACTCTATCGAACCTGGTCAGATGGCAGCATAAATCTACTTTCATTTCTGCGGCAGGTTCGGTGCATGGACGCGTTTTTGGTGTAAGTTTTCGGTTGCATTAGAAGCGCATGGAACTGGTTGTGTTTTCATTTTCAACTTGGTTCATTTCCGCGTTGTGTTAAGCTGTAGTAATAGTAAAAGTATCAGAAAGATAAAAAGTGGATAGGAATTATTCGTTTCGTTTTCGTTGGTATTCTCTTTGGTTCTTTATGTTACACTATTAACTGCGTTTTGTTATTTTTTTTTATTGTTAAGGGTGATCATACGGCTGGACCAATATCAAATCCCATGCCGGATCATTCCCCAGTACACGTTACCGATGGGTAAATGAAGTCATAAATGGAAGATTAAGATCTCTTGAATATTTTAAACTATTTCAACATGATTGACTGATTGATATAAAACATTCTCTACACACGTTACTTAAATATTGCATTAATATAACACATTCTTTAATAATGAGGACAAATTTTCATTTGAAAACTATTTGCAACATAACAAGTTTCATACAATTTCTATGCTGCTTGTCTTTTCCTTTCGAAAGAAAACAGAATCGCTACAAGGTTTCGTTCGCGAAAGGCTTTCACTGATGCTTCTCGTACCGGTTTACACCCGGGAAGTGAAGGTATCACACTATGGGAACTACATACTTTTGGTGGATTTTTGTGTGTTTGTTTTAATATAATAAATCTCCTTATGGTAAACTTCCACAAGATATATTTCTTTATTGTGATTCAATTTTTAATTATTGGAAATTAAAATGACAAATTATCCCATTTAAAATATAAAATTATCACATACATATCGGTTAATCTGTGCTGTATTATACTGTAAGTAATATTACACATAACCACGATCAATCGATCTACTAAAAGCTCAAAGCTCACTGCCATTCACATGCAAAGCGGTAGAGCTTTTTTTTTAGGACGAGATTGCAACGTTTTTCCCATTGTGAGGGGTATGAACGTTGTCGGTTGCTACGGTTGATGCATCTCGTGTTGCTTGGATTGTTATTTAGCGATAGTTCGCTCGATCGCACGGAAAACGCAGCGCGTGTTGTGGGTTTCTCGCGTTTCTTTCAGAAGTTTAGCTACTGCAAAACTGGGTACCGGGTATGTAAATAATTTCGCCCTGCAATTCTATACAACAGTGTTGTGTCTTTTTTTCTATCTAAAATGTGCAGTGGGTAAAAATGATTAATTGTGGTGTAAAATTTATGCGCAAAGAATTGTTTCTGAAAATTTGTGTTCTGTTAAAATAGAAAAAAAACGACGCGTAAAGTTGAGAAGAATTATTTGTGGAAATATTTCTCTCCCATTGAAGTGATTGTGGACTGTGGAAGTGAAATAAAGCGACATTGAAGAAAAAAATGTGATGAAAGTAAATAATTTGTAATTGTGATGTGTTTTTATATATCAGCAATCACGTGTGTGTGTTTTCCAAAAACTAGCAAATTGTGATCAGACATAAAGGAAAGGAGAAATTGTGACAACAACAAAAAAAAAAACACACGCAAACATATAAACGTCCACCATTTAACACGGTCATCTTCGTATGAAAAGTGGTTCATATGCTTCCGGCTAGAGATATCAACGATACGACTATTTTTGCACTCCGCCAATCTGACCGATCGACGAGGAAGTGACCTCAAAAGGTTCCGTGCGATGCCGGCAGACGCCAGCAAACAGACGAACAAAAAAAGAAGCGTCACGATATTGGAGCGAAAAATTGTGTCAATCGAAAGTGTATAGACCGACCACCGTACATATATACGCAGGTCATTTCGAATGTGATAGCACCGATGAAGAGCGATCGTACACAGAATAAAGAAGAGAGTGCAACGAGCGAACAAGAGATGAACACCTTGATGCAATGTTGCCGGAAAAATTTGAAGAATGTTTGGTACAATACACGTCGCATTGAATAAAGTTCAGGTGAGTTCGTAAATCATGGTTTTGGAAACAAAAAAGTTAGTTCAAAAGGAATAAAAATTTCACTTTTTCTATAAGAAGTTTCGATGGCGGAACACTTATTTTAAGGTGTAAACGTTGCTACTAAATCGTTTCGTCCGAATGAATGCTTCCAATTGCCTAGAGCGAAACATTTATAATCCGGTTCATGCAGGTTCAGTTTATGGTGCCAAAATGCAAACTAACCCAATGGAGTCCCCTTCGGTATTGCCAACAGCAAATTTTTGGTTGAAAAACCGGGAAATCAATAAATGTATTTTGTAGTAATTGGAAGCATTTTATAAAACTAGATACTGACGTTTGTTCCAGATTTTTCTCTGTCCTTTTTTTTTGTTTTGTTTTGTTTGTTTGACTGTTTGATCTCTCATCATTTGCCTCGGTTCAGCATATGGATAATGTTCCGTTATACGTGTTTCTCTAAAAATGTCGTTGTGCAGCTTCATAGCCGTTGGATGGCATCTGCTAAGCTGTTCGTTATCTTGTGGGTACAAAAAGGTACAGCAATTTAATTAATGATGTTGAAATGGGGAGTATCACACATCGGTTATGTGTGACATTCGCTGTGTATCAGAAAATGAATATGTTGCGAAATTTCATAATTTAATCCTTAATCTCTAATCTTTATTAATATGATTGGTTTATTTTCCTTTGATTAGATGATTATTGATTATTTGTTAAAAAATATTCTGTGAAAGGTTGATAAGAGAAATCAAAATAGACTTCCAGTTAATTGAAAGGAATATAAGAATATTTGTTTATACGATCTTTACAAATTTTTAATAAACATTTTATACAATTTGTTTCACCAAATCATAATTAACACTGTGTAACATAAATGTATTTAACGATGTATGTATTTTTGTATTTTGTATGTATGTAATATATTTTTCAAAAGCATTTTGATCATTTGTTTTAATATAAGATATAAAATAACTCTTTAACTATCTTGTTGCAATTGTTTTTTTTCCTACTTTTTCGTATACCTTTTTGGTTTCGTTTACTCTAATCATAAAATAAATATTAATTACCTTTCAAAATATCTGCAAATATTGCTGATAATCGCTACAAGAAGTACTGGAAAATTAGCAAAGAAATTAATAAATCTCTTTGTGTGGTAATTCGATGTAAATACGTCATTAATTGGTAAAGTTAATTGGGTATTTTCAATTAATTGATAATTTAACCATTTTTACAGCCACCGCCAAAGATTCTTATCGAATATTTACTTTTAAAAATATACTCCAATAGTACAAAAAATATATATATTTTAATAACGAATAATTACAACGTGAACCAATTCAGTATGGAATGTGCAAAAAGAGGTTAGCCTTCCTTCAGTATCTGGCCGGGTACGTCCCATCAGATTGTACTGATAATACTACAGCGAACCGTGGGGATTTGAAACGTACACCATCTTGGGTGGAAGAAAAAAACTGTTAACGATCATAATACGATGCATTCAGCAGGATTGCAATATGGAGAGCCTCATTTTTGCAGAAGGAAGTATGCCGTCTGTGGTTCGTAGCCCCCCCCTAGCATCGACATGAACGTAGGTCATCATTCTGTTCATAAATGGTTTTCATTTCCCTTTAGCTGCAAGGAACCTGTCTCGAAATAGTGCATGATGTGGGTTAATGTGACGCACTAACCGGAGTGAAGTGTAAGCAAAGCGGGAATGAAGGGAATCTCGTCGGCATGTGGAAGCTATTTGCAATTATTTGCAAATTTTTGCTATACTTTGCTATAATTGAACCATTGTAAATGAGTTAGCAAATGTTTAGGAAGAAGCAATGAATGAAGCGATTTGCATATGCACTGAAGGAAACAATTTCAGGTTAAACCAATCGGATTAAAGTACACAAAAATAGTGTATTGGAAGCAACAATCATGAATTGCGGGTAACAACCGAGCTTAATAATACGAGCGAAAACGTTTAAAGCTTCTAATACTCAATTAAATCAAACTCTAAACAAAGTTGAGTTGTTTGAATGGGGATGGTTTTGTTTTTTCGTAGACTTTTTTGTACGACCGTCTGCCGGCATTTAATTTTCCGTGATGAAACAGCAAGTGAAGTCGAATCAAGACAACGGTTACAGTCCGATTATTTCGATGTTAATGGTGAACCATGGCCAATATGATCTCGGAAGAGAAATTCGTACTCCTTATTCACGTGTAATCAACTAGCCATGACCGTCCGGGTGGGGAGGGGTTTGCCACTGCACCAAACCAAGGCCTGGCACTGGGCTTTGCCAGTACATTCTCCTAGCGTAGGGATGCGCAGTAGAAAACGAGTTTATTTTTCATCACTTGTTTTGATATTGTTGTGCCATTAACATAATTTTAGGATTTTGCCGAACACGGCGGAAGACACCCGTCTTTGAGCAATTTTTCTATCCATGCTAGTTGATGCTCGGTGCTGTAATTTGGAGAAAGTTTAAAGATGTCCATCCGTTTTGATCGTTGGGTGTGAAGCTGTCATTAGAAGGGTCATTAAAGAATGTTTCAAACGCCTTTATTCACAGCGTAGTTGCGTTTTGTTTTTCTCATCTCGTAAAGCAATCGTTGTTAATAGTACCTTTTCTGACCTGAATAGGGATGGGTTTTTTTTTGGTGGTACATTTGATGACAAACCAATTGCATTCGATCATCGAGCCAGAGCTGATGTTGATGATTGTCATCGGTAGGGTAGTGGGAATAATTTGTTTGATCTTGAAGTTTTCGAAACAATTATCATAACAAATAAACTTTGTGCACTTACTAATTACTCCTTGCTATTTTTCATTTATTTTTAGTAAAGTACAAAAAATTAAACAACTGTAAACACATGAAAATTTCTTCTATTATTGATATATTCACTTTAGTAGTTTTGGAAACAAAATGACGAAAATTCATTTGGTACATAAATAAAATATTTTTAAATATTTATCTTCAATTAAAACATAATGCTTCATAAACTCTATTAAAAGCTCAATTTCCAAATCTGTTGTTGCTTGCCATCAACGTTCAACGTGAATGGCGTTACAACAACGACATATTTATAAACAGTTTTTCAAGGATTAGAATGTGTAATAATTGTATGCTAAATATATAAAACTATGTGTAATAAATGTATAAATTAAACTGCATTATTCAATGTATTAAAAACAATAAAAAATGACCCAACAATTAAAAACATTTTAAGATTTAGAGAAGAAAAAAATCAAACTTTGAAATTTTTACATTTGATAATGCATTTGATTCATTTGATGAAAATAAAAGAAATTTAATGTAAATAAATTTTTAATAAAATTTATAAGAAAAATTGGTAAACGAATAATAAGATTGATGCAGTCATGTTAGGAAAGTATTTTATTGTTTGCAAACTGTTTCCAGCCTCTAAAGGCGATATGGATTGTTGAAACTGATTGATACACATAGTGATATAACGAAGCAATCTTGTCAATACGGAAGTTTAACAAATTTAAAGATCGGCTCTTGCATCTGAAGATGTGTGCAAGCAGATCTACATCGAACTTCACATTAGTTGCTAATCGCAAAAATATAGTTTTCCTTCTCATTGCATGTACAAATATAAAGTATTTATATTTATGCATTTTTGTTTCCATTACGCTCATTTCAGGTTGTGCGCTAACACCAACACGGAAAAGATCCAAACGAGACTCGCCCGGTAATTGGTTTCGGTTAGATGAATTTGTTTTTCAATTGTTTTTATTTTTTCTCTTTGAAGTTTGAAGTTACTGTTACTTAACGCAAATATTGATTGATATAATTGCATTTAACGTAAAGGATTTGGTTGTGATGCTAAGAAAAACAAAAACCTGCCAAAACAATTAGTATTCATGTGAGCCAAGCATGAAGCGTTATGGTTGATTAATTGACGAATCTATCTAGCTGCTTTACAAATACACGCAAACTGCTCACATGGTTGGTGCATCGGTAGCACCGGTAGCTAAAGAACGATGGGTAACATTATGAGTAGCAGCGACTCGACGCTACCGAGACAACAGACAAGAAACGGTAGTGGACGGTACCGAACGACGACACCTCGCGAGCATATGGATTATACTAGCACCAAGCGATGCTACTTTGAGGATGAAGTTAATAGTGAGCAAAATAGTCCCGAACCTTGCCAAAATCGGCAACAGTCACCGAATGCCGAAAGTTCCCGTATGCTGTTCCTGCTGTACCTGATTCATCGGACGTGGAACGTAGTGGTGGATAGTGTGGACCAGAAAGGAAAAAAGTAAGCGTAAATCTTATTTATTTTTATTTTAATTTTTTTATTCCGGTAGGACGGCCTGGCCGTATTGATAAAAATCTCATTTATATCATGAAACAAATTAATTTTCTGTACTTACAAAAAGTTTATTGTTAAATGTACGAATTTCTTGAAAGTTCTAAGATGTTCTCAAGAAATAGAATAATAAAAAAATTAAGTCATTATTTTAAAAAAAATGTAATGTTGTTTAAGCAAAAAATAGATGAGTAAGGGCTAAGCCTAATAATCAATACGCATTAATTGTCAAATTTTAAACGTTTCATTTGTTGCGTTTCAATTATTTATTGCACATTGCACACTTTCAGTTTCTTGCAGAGTTAATTCAGAGTTTATTTTTTTGTTTTTTCACTTTCTTCCTTAGTGGTTAGGTGCAAAGAAAAAAAAAGGCACAAACGCAACAACCAAAAGAACCGCGCAATAAGATGCGCTTTAAACATTTTTTATTGCATACTTAAGTGAAGGCTCTTTCATTCATCAAATAGTTTTCCATTGGGCATCGACCGCACAAAACGGTCGATGGTTGGATTAAACTAACATTGGAAAAGTTTCGATGGGCGGTAGAGAATGGAGAATGGTAAGCGCATGTTGGCTGGAAACCGGTTTCACCCTTTTAACCACGATATGATGTAGCATGCAAATTCACGTACAAATGCAATCAAACACCACTACTCGAGGAAAGAAAGTGCGGAACGTTTGTAGGAAGTGCATTGGCTCTATCGGGCAGGAAACAAAAAAACGAGATGTATTGAACCATTATTTGTTGTATGGATTCAGGAATACTATTTTTTGTTGTTGTATGGCAAGACAATGTTTAATTTATGTTGCAGCATCATTTTATGTTTCGATCCTTTTTTTTGGTTCGTAGCGATCATAACGATACAGATGGTACTGGTTTACGAGTTAATAACGTGCTCAATGTGGTTCGAAGCAGGAAGTTTCTATTTTCCTGTGGTGAAATCGATCGGCTAAACAAGTTTAAACGAGTTTGAAATGAAGGAAGTACGGTATAGGATAATTTAGTTAAATGAAAAACAGAGGACAGGTATATAATCTTTGCTAAACATGTGTCGCCTAATTGAGTATTTATCTATGTAAAACTAAATCATCTTTGAACGTATTTTTTTATTTAATAAGAAGCTTTCCTGTTGCAATCTGGAAGTCTGGATGTACAATTTCGATTAAGCAATAAAAATCTTTTTTCTAATAAATCATCAAATCATTCCTTTCAGAGCGCGCCTCGAACTTCCGGCGTCGGGAAATTCAAGAGCTCCAAAGTGCCTATACGATGACGACTTTGATAGCGATCTCAACCTCACGGATCTGGACGATCAGTCGAGTATGTACGGATCGCAATACACGTTCTGCACTTGCAGCTACTGTGAAGAAGAATCGGAACGTGATAACTATAACAACATAGCCGGAAATCGATTTTCGTTTTGCGAAAGGTAAGTCCAATCAATATTATTAATTAATTCATCTATGTCTCAGGTATGTCTCATGAATGTTATTAATTAATTCATCTGTAGCTTTGTTTGTTTAACATTGCATTCATATTTTTATATGTTGCTTTGTGTCATATTACGCTGATTTTACATTTTTAATTAGCATTTTTTAAAAATTATTCTATCATTTTTATTTATATGTCAAGGGTTATGTTCCTGCAAAAAAAGATTATGTAAAAACAAGTTTGTTATGTAAAAATTTAGCTAAAAATAACATAAATAAAGAACCACATTTAAGCTGGTTCGACAAATCTGCTCTTCGAAGTGATTAATCGAAGAGCCTAAATTTATGTAATCCGCATACACATCCACAAATGTGAGGGAAGTGAATAAACCATGATCGTTTTGCACTCTTGCCAAACGACAAACGATCGATTCAATTTGTGCTGTATTATGTTTACTAGTTTACCGTTTTTGTTATTGAAAAATATTATACTATCGCCGGTTGTTTCAATTTCAAGTGACAGTGAATTGCAGCAGTTTGTGTCACACTTTTTATCTTTATCGGTAAGTTAATTGATTTACTCTTTGCGTTTTTTCCTCTGAGCAAGTTTCATTTATTGTTCTGTTATTTATATTTTTAGATAGCTGCCATCAATCAAAAATGCTTTGAAGCCGATCGTCGATGTGATTTGGATTCAGACACGGAAAATTGAACGAGTATTAAAACGTAACAACAAAGAAATCGTGATCGAACTGATAAAATGATAAAATCAAATAAAACACGAGCAAAAAAATAGTTTAGAAAAAGATGAAGAAGCACAATAGAAATTTAGGAATCAAAATCATTAAATGTTAGATAAATGATACTAGTATTAAAAATAAGGCAAACATACTGGATACAAAGATGTATAAACAAAAATAGGACGTTAGATCTTACAACTACAAAAGTAGTTGAGCAGACTTGCATAAACATAGCATTATATACTTGTTAACTGACATGAAAAAATTATATGTAAAAGTATCGTATGAAAATGATAGTTTATCTCCGGTAAAGTATTTAAAATACACCGACGAAATTAAGATAATATTGTTAAGATAAAAAGGCTATCAATGAGACATTTTTGGTACGCACAATGGTACTCTCAATGGTAGAATACAACCAAATCAAGAACAAATTCGAATCTGATGTAAAAGAGGAAAAGAAATTAGTTTCGCAATTTTATCGTTCAAGATGTAGGTTTACCTAAGTACCGCAGTAGGTTACGATGGCACTTGCAATACTGTTTGCTTCATTATTTTCCTGAGCGAAGTATACCATACCCAACCGATCCACCAAACACATGAACAAAGCTTTTTAAATGCATTATAAACTAGAGGCAAACCACACTAATTAACGCCGCCTCACATTTAATTGGTTTCATCTGCACCCTCTGCAGCAAGAACACGCGCCGGTGCACGAGTGTGTCAATGTGATCCATGAATAGGTCACAACCCGTGCGTACAGTCGTATTCGCGGTGTATTGTTTGTCTTTCAACTCCACACTGCATTGATCGACGTGTGGAAGGAATTGGGTTTGTTGAACCTGTGTGGAAAATAATAAAAATGTCGATAACAATGGTTTCAACCTTAAGAATTTCTTCAAACTATGCTACACATGTGATTTCCTCGTCATGATTAGGCAAGCTTTATGAAACTTCTCATGCTTACAACAATATTTTAGAAATACAATGTCAGACTTTTACGATAATCATAAAAATTGAAAGAGTAAAAGTAAAGCACAAAAAACGTGTTAAACAGTGTGATCGTTCTTTTTCGTTGTTGCGATCATTTGAAAGCTTTTCATCGCATCGGTTTTCCCTCCGAGAGCTTTTTTTCGTCGCATTTGCTCCGAAAACATCGTGCATGTTAAGCTTTCATCCTTATCTTATGCAACACGCAATGCACGCGTTTCTTTTTCTCTTGTTAAGGGTTCATTTCTAATTTTAGTTGGAACAGTTTACCCTTATTCGTGCTTCCCAATTCTCTCAAACATTGAGTAGCTGGAAACTGCGTTGCTCACACATCCCGTAACTACTCTCCCATTGTTTTGCTACGTTCCTCCGGCTAGCGTGAGGAAAACGTACCCCTCATCCCCCGCGTTTGTCATCCGCGCACGTTAGTTTAGCTCCCATTCTCTCTCTCCACGCGGTGGAAAATGGTCCCAACCGTCTGGTAACAGATGTGTAACGACCGGGGAGAGCTTCAGAGCTAGTTTTGTTAGTTTGGGCCGCTTGACGATGCGAAAAGGTTGCTCAGCATAGTCTGTATAGTCGGAACTGTTCATTGCGACTGTGTGTACGCTTAGGGTGCTAAAACGGTAACTGCGGGTTCGTCGCTTGATGTGTAGTTTAACTCCTTTGAAGAACCAATATCAAAATAAACGGTTTTTTTGTGCATAGTGTGTCTTTCGCATAGAAATTTTGTTTGATTCAGTGTATTTTTTCATAAACAAAGAAACCGAATGAAAATAAAGTGCGGAAAATTACATGCAAATTGAGAACCAACAATAATTTGTGTATCAATGAGCAGTGTTTATAAATCTAATGAAGTTATTTGAAAACAAGAAAAGCTTTAAGTGAAACAAAAAAAAAGGAAATAACTTCTTTAATATTATTAAAGAAAAAACATAATCACAAATATATAGTACGGCGTGCCCGGGTGGAAAAAATACCCAAAAAGTGTGCCCAGTTTTACATAGGTGAAAAACTCAAAATATGCTGATTTGCCTGTGCTCCACAAAATTGATTTCAAACCAGTGTACTTTGCACCATACAGTGGCTGTTTCACTTCTCCATGTGCCGAATACAAGATTGAAGTTTGCGGTGGTTGATTTTTGAGGTTTGCTGTTCATTTATGGTGTTTGTGTGTGTGCTTGGCCAGTGCAACAGAAAATATACGCTCCAAATCTACACGTTCCAAGGCTCTAGGCTTCCAGCTCATGCGGCCAGATTACCGTTATTGGCAGTGATTCGGGAAAAAAACATTTCACAAGCACCAGCAACAGACACCCCAGTGACCACAATCATTCCGCAAAACGATCGTATCGATTTAGACGTGTCAATTGAGAGAGTTTATTATTGGAAATTGAATAAGTTTACAAACGGTGGCATTGCAATGGAAACCATTTAGCAGACAGGTTGAAGTACGGTTAAATATTTAAGTGTTAAACAACGATTTAAAGCTGTCGAGAATTTTGTTCGAAAAAAGGTAAATTTAGAATATTTTTTTTAAATTTGTATATTTCATATTTATTTGTTTACTGTTTGTCGTAAAAAAAACTTTTGAAGTATTTTTAATATGTATTATTTTAATGCGAAATGTTATAAGAATCTAATTCATTAAACTTAGAATAATCATTTAACCTATTTGTTTTTTGCTAAAATTTCTATGAAACATTTATTCTAAGCTTCAAAAAGTCTATTTGCAAAAGAAAATATAATTTACGATTACTGTTACCGGCAGGACAGATTTGTGTTGCTCCACAAACGCTATAAATCCAGAAGCTAATTTAGCCGCTTTTAATGTCATTATTAATTAACATTTTCCAACCCGTGTCAACATTGCCAGGTACCACGGCGCATCCCGCCTCGTTTTTGGTGTGCGTTTGCCGCGGGCTTCTACTTTTCACATTAAAATTCTCATTATCAAAAGATTTTCTCTCATTTGATTTTTGCAAAAGTTTATACCGCCAGCCGCAAGGTGAATGCTATTTTTCCTATTTCTATTGGCCATTTCGGTAGAGAAAAGTGCTCGAAAAAAAATTTGTAATGTAAATTGTGTGTGCCTTTTTTTTCGGTTTTCCTTCTTTATCTTCAATTATCGCTTTATAGCGTTGGCGCACTACTACTAAGTTAGTGCGGCGAGGGCTTTTTTGTTGTTGTTGTCCAAACCAACTACCAAGCTACTGGCTTCAATGAATGGTTAAAATAATGTTTGATACTTTTTTTATGATAGCTGCTTCGTCACAACTAATCAGTGGTATTAAATTATAATAATTCAGAACCTTGTTAAAGCCACAAGGGAAATGTTTGTCGTGAAAAAGAAAAGAAAATGTTAGAATTGAATTGAATTTTTGTGCGAAATTCATTAAGGGTAGATTAATGAAAGGTTGATAAAACCGAACGAACCCTGTTTTGCTTTGAATATTTATGTGTAGTGAGCAGTTTGCTTACAAAGTAATGATTTGAATAGAGAGCACTTTAGACAATACTTTCAATGGAAGAAAGACTGGAAAAAGAAAAAAACATTAATAAAGTCATTTAGCTCTCGTTTGTCTCCCGTTTTGTGTCTCTTTTTCCCTCTGTACACGTGAAGAGCAAATGTTTGCACTAAAGAAACCACCCAACATGAACATATGACAGATGTTTGTCTTCAAATACGAACGAAACAATTGCAAACAAGGATGCTTTCAAGTGTGTTTATATTTTTCCCCGATGGTGTCATTTCAAGGTGCTAATCATAACCGAACGGGGACCCAAGATGCCACCTTTTATTTCGGTCGTGATTGTTCGGTTCGGTTCGGCTAGCAACCCTTCATTTCGTCCTCTCGCACAAGGTTTATTGCTGGTGGATGGTTTTGTGTACCGTCCAAGATTTAGATGTCATGGTGCAATGCACACTTCCGGCTCGTAAATTAACTGAACCGGAATGAAAATGGCCAAAAACTCGCCCCCGGAGGGTGTGAGGTTTTAATACCGGCCATCGTTTGATAATCGATCGCTTTGACTGGTAGACCGCAACTAAAAGTCGAGCCCCACACACACACCGTAGTGAATTAAAACGGTCATAAAGGAACAGCTCTTTTATCACTTCATTTACAACTGTAAGCAATTTCCGTTCTCCTTGATCCGTTGAATCGATCGATGGTTGCTGATAGTTATGCATCCAGTGTCGTGTGTTATTATTATTTAGATGTATGTATTTAGAGAATGTACCCTTCATCAAGTGAATCGGCATCCAGTGACCTTCAACTGGTTGGAAAATCATGGCATTTTCTTTTTGCTTAACATAAAGTAAAGGGCAACTTCCTTATGTTGGGTTTTCTTACTTATCATTGCTCCTCAAGACCAAGGGCTGATGATTTAGTGGTAGCGACATCAAGTCTACAAATGACAGGATCAGTATCAAATCCCATCAAAGGACTGACGAATATAGAAAACCAAGAATATCATTTAACTAAATTAATGCTTCTGAATCTTTATTAGAAAAATTTTTTATTTGTATTCAATAACTAGGTAGTATTGCTAATGGTGGAGTTATGAATTTGTATCCCAATATTGCCGTATTGTTCCAACATCTAGTTTTGTTGGAGAGTTGAGGTTGGAGAGTTGAGAGTTGAATCAAGCAGTCTAAAGGATTTTTCCAAAATTCATCAATAATTGCGGATCTTAAGAAATCCTCCGAAGGAATTTTTTGGCGTTTTATAAATCTTGGCTGGTTTTTTCCACTAAATTATTGGAATTAATTACAGTTTTAGATTTATTGTGAGAGATGAATTTCCAGAAATTCGTGAAGCATTTGAACGATCAAATATTGATTCTAATAACGCTCTCCTAAAGATTTGTATGAAAGACTCGAAACATACCCCAAGACACAAGAATTACGTCCTCTTGAGCTTGGAGTTCCAGAAAAAGAAGTAGAACAAGAAGTAGAAGAAGATTCAAGAAGATCTTGTCCAGATGAAATTCTATCCTTTAAGTCATCAAAACATACAATAATATCTTCATCAAGAAATTCAATAAAAAAATGTTAATGACCGTCATTTATCAACTAAAAATGTCTTGATTTAGACGTCAAAGTGTTAGCCTATGCAAATATTGCAATATACACCTGTACGGCTTATGTTTATGTGTGGTATCGGATATGCTCGCGGCACTTCCCCATACGCTTCAAGCAGATTGTAATAAATAGTTTCTTTTATGACTGTTTTACACTCCGTAAAGACGATCGTGTGCCCCCGATCGTGTTCGCTTGGTAGAAAAACTCTCGCAAAACCCGTGTATATCACCATTGGGGGTAGTTTTTTTTTCACCCCCCGGCATTAGTAAGTATTTGCATTTCGTTCGATGCGTTCGAATTGTTGGGTTTGTGGTACTGGTACTGAAGCTAGGTTCAACTATTCCGCTTCTGTTTTTTTCTTTGTTGCTACTGCACTATCTTAATTGCTTAGGTTATGCAAAGAAGCAAGAAGGTGGGCTAAAAACTGTAGCTCCTAACCAAAAAGGAAGCAAAAGTAGAGGAAACAAATGGAAAAGCAAAAAAAAAAACAGTAACGCAATGTTTGCGGATTTTTTTTTCGTTGTTGCCATGAATTTTCCTGCTTCCGTGAAAGTAAAGAGGTAACGCGTCTAGGCATTGTTTGGTTGGAGCACACAGTTGAAGCGCTCCCTGTTTTGAAAAAAAAAAACGCGAGCGCATCGGTGATGGTTAGTGGCTTGCGCATAGTCAAAAAGGGTGCGTTGTGAATGTTGAAAACGCTACCCCCCTGTAGTGGAAGTCACGATCCCGCTTTTAAGTTTTCCTCAAATTCATTTCCACGAATGCATTGATAGGTGTTTGAGTAACTTCCTTCAAAAAAAAAAAAAAACGAGGGGCGATGGTTTTTTTCCCCGCTCCTTTTATTCGTAAGCAATTTTGTCTAGTTCATTAGTGCGCTGATGTGCGTGCGTTGGCCACGGGGCGTCGGCATAGGTGAAATAGGAATTGGATTGGCACTTTGATGCTAAAGTAGAACACGAAGCCGAAACATTCAACAGGTGTTTGATGGATCGGTGGTATGAAAAGTGCAAACATTGTGTGGGTTGAGAAATTTTCTACTTAAAAAGGTACTTCAAAAGGTTTCTTTTTGTTTTAATTGTTTGTTGCTCTTTTTTGTTACTTTTTGTTTTAAGGGAGTTGAAATTGATTTACTGCATGTGGAGAGACTTTCAGAACTCCACAAACCAGAATTATTGAATCATTTTTTATTGTATTTTATGAACCTCTCTCTCAAATCTTGACTCTTTTGTAATAGTTCTGTGCGAGCTTTTATATGACATGGACCAGACAAATGTGATGTGTCGGTAATGTTCGGTTCTCGATTGGACCCCGAGCTTGAGAGTAATTGAAGCCACTGGCTCAGTAGTCATTAGGGGCATCAAAGTGTAGGCCAAGTCTGAAAACGATTCCCTGGAGCCCCAAATAAGAAGAAACAGAGGTAGCAGAGGGGGATATTCACCAATTATAATTCCCTTTTGCCCGCTTAAACATCAACTCGCTAGAAATTTCCCTCCACTAATGAGAGGCAAACGGAAGGAAATGTTCAACATGACTGTCCACGACCATAAGTTTGCGTACAGAAATGAAAATGAAATGCAAAAAAAACGACAGCCAATGCGTATTTCGTCGAGTAATTGCAAAATCGGCAACAAACAAAACCAGGTAGACAGTATATTAGGTTGTAATGTTATACGTGACTAGTAAAAGCTTCCAATATAGTGACGGGCACACTGCCTATNNNNACGACAGCCAATGCGTATTTCGTCGAGTAATTGCAAAATCGGCAACAAACAAAACCAGGTAGACAGTATATTAGGTTGTAATGTTATACGTGACTAGTAAAAGCTTCCAATATAGTGACGGGCACACTGCCTATGTTCCACCATCTCATGCTGGTCACATTTATAATAATGCGCCGAAACACTCTTTTCGCTGATTACTTTCCTGCAACAAAATTAAAACATGGGTTGAGTTCCTGTCGCTCAATTTAGCTCAACAGATAACGCTAGCTTACCAGCTTACACGCTTCAGTTTAATCAGTTATGTGTGCACGATCGGGCTCTCGGGTAGGTGCGGTTTGAGAACAGGATTCATTTTATGACACTAGCCCAATATATCCAGTTTCTACCGAAACACGTCCAGTGGAACAACTTTATACTGGTAAACGGTTTTTTTGCCTGCTCCCAGTGAAAGGTTTGCCGAAATTATTTGCCAAAGAAATGAAGCAAAAAAAAAGCGCTGGATATGCGTGTGTTATGATGTCGAGTTTGAACAACACACACTGGGAAAGTTACTGGTTGTGATTGGTGGTAGAAATGGTTGTGAAATAAAAGAATCAATAACATGTTGTCTTGATCGTTCGATGACAAATTAGCTATTTGTTTCGGTTAGCAAAAGAGGCAAGAAACACTTAATCGAGTGTAGCATAAAATTTCAGCTGTTAGTACACATTAGCTACACATTCGCGCTACATTAAGAAAATTGGATTTACTGTATGCTTGTTAGTGGGTTAATTGATATAGAATGTTATCCTATTTCATCCTGTAAAGAGTAAAGCGTTAACTATTTTGTTTTTTTTACAAGAAATAAAAGCACTTTTTGAACAAGCAAGTAAGACCAAAAATATTAATGTTGATCAATCGCGATTGGAGTTATGAAAGTTTGACCAACGGAATATTGGAGAAACAAAAAATGCCTCAAACTATAATACAGATTTAAAAAAAAAACCACAAAGCAAAAGATGTAAAGTATGAAACATTTGTAGGAAGTAAATGAAGTGAAGGAATTAAAAGCAAACATGGCGCAGCTAACGAAAAGCAAACAGCAAACTTCCCNACCAACGGAATATTGGAGAAACAAAAAATGCCTCAAACTATAATACAGATTTAAAAAAAAAACCACAAAGCAAAAGATGTAAAGTATGAAACATTTGTAGGAAGTAAATGAAGTGAAGGAATTAAAAGCAAACATGGCGCAGCTAACGAAAAGCAAACAGCAAACTTCCCCATGTTACTGTCAGTCGTCAGATTTGACCGAGAAGGCAAACCGCATCTAGGTGAAGTATTTCAGCTCCGTTATGTTCGAAATCGTTTTTAGTGGGAAGGAAATGTGGAGAGAGAGATAGAGAGAAACATCATCCCCTTGCACCTGTTATGACTATTTTGTTTCTTTCTTTTTTGTCTGATCTTCGTTTTGTCTGATGATCGATATTATTTGGTGTTCTTTCGGAAAAATAGGCAGAGGAGCAAGTTTGTGTTTTTTTATTGGGGTTTTCTCCAACTTTATTGCACACAAAGTACTAAAAGGTGTGGATTTTACTTTGAGTTGGATTTCAGTGGAAAAAAAACCAAGAAAACATATATTCAAGTGTGATGATTTGTCACCAAGCGAAGGTTCCATTGTATCATGAAATAGCGCATACGAAGATGTGCAAAACCAAATACACCAAGTTGCGCTCCAGCAACTCCCACAGCAAGATGCAGGGAATAATATCTCTATGATCTCGTTATATTTTCATGGTACAGCAAATTAATGAGAAAAACAGATCTCTTCATGGCACAACAACTTCCAGTTACGCTTGGCAAACCGCCCTGGCGTTTGTTCTGATTGGATAGAAGTTGTCCGCTTGCTTGTTTTCCTACAAATCCCGGAGCTGGATTCTTTCTCCCGACAGCTGACTGATGAGCCAGCAGTGAACCGTGACAACTTCATTAAGCGTGGGACCATAAATTGTTAACTAACTTTTCTTTTTTTTTTTTGCACGACACCAAGTCGGAAGATGGAGGGCTCATTAATTCCCGAGTTCACGCGAACTCGTTGGGGGTGTTCTGGGTTGAAGATCGGGATGGTGTCCGATTGCGATAAACCGAACAACAATAGTGTGAAAAGAATATTCAAATTCTGCATAACCTTGGGAACGCGCAAAACACCACCAACAGTGCTGCCATCGACAGTACATGGACATTAACGTGTGGTTTGGTCAAAAGCACACATTAACAGTGCCAGCACTACATCCTCAATGTTCTGGATTAAACGGGAAGCTCTTTATAACAACCACCATTCTTCACGCTTTGTGTTGCCTGACCCGTAGTTGATAGCTTGAGGCTTTCTAAGGCAGTGCTCCCCAACCTTTTTCGTACCGCGGACCACTTTTTGTTCAACTTAAGTATATCGCGACCCACATGTGCCGTCAATGAACGGACTCTTAATGTATGTAGGTATACCGCTGTTAAAGCGGTTTTTTAAATAAAACATTAGCAAAAATTGTAATTGTCAACAATTTGACACATCGAGAAGCGTAGAGTCACATAAAAACGCTTGAGATTGTAAACAAAAAATTGTTAAAATGAT
>CM028127.1:13801618-13813390 GCA_016254315.1 Anopheles parensis
AGGCTTTCTAAGGCATCGCTGGATTTTGTGCCCACAGACACACAGGAAGTTTTTCGTTTCGTTCGAGTGCCACCGAAATGATTGCGTTTGGAGCGTTTTGGATGCGGTTGAAGAAACATTGGGTGTTCTCTTTTGTTTTCATTTTTGGTGCCTATACTACCAAGGTTAAGTGTGGCTTGCATTAGTGTGATCTTGTTACTTCAGCAATGGTTTCATTTAGACTTACTGCTAAATTTCACACACATAAAAAAAATTAAAGCAATATATTTTTTTTTGTTTAGTGTATGTAGTTACTAAAATACTAACATTAAAGAAAAATAATATGGCAGACGAGCATGAAAAATGAGAAACAGTACAAACAGTACAAAGTACTTGTCGTTGTTCTTGTGTATTACTCGTTTTATTCGATGCTATTGGGAAAATAGAAAGTGAAAACTTTTCTGCATTGAATTTGCTTGGAAACAATTGCAAAATCCAATTAACATGCGTTTTATCAACACTGGCAACGCGTACTTAGCCCTGCCTAGTAGTGATCCCATATAGTACAGGGCGGCATAATCGAAGCGGAGCAGCAAGATGGCTACTCATTAGTCACAATAAGTGTGTTCGCTAAACTTTTTTTTTCGCCCCTTTTCCTTCAAAGGCAATGTGCTACAATAGTTGTGTGCTCGTAGCCAAAGTATGGTTCAAGTGAGGGTAACGAGCATAAACACATTTTCCCCAGCACTATACATTCGTCATGCATAAGATCATGCTTTGCATTTTGCAGCTTTGCACCAGTTGCGGCAGCATGAAGCACGCGGTGAAAGCTTCGCGAATGAAAATACACAGCACATCAGTCGGAACGAGCCCAAAACAAAAACCGTCGGATATATGAGCGTACAATATCAAATGGCAAAATCATTGCTAATGATGTGTTATGGGATATGTTGTTTAGTGGTATGAAAAAAAAAATGAGATCACTTTTTATTGCCCATTGACCACAATCAACAAACAATAACGAATGCGAATGACGATCAACGGTTTATTTGCTTACTCATCCAGTACAGCGGATTGCTTCGGGGGTCTTGGTTTTGCTCTTGAACAATAGAAATTGAAGTCGTCTGAAGACGTGTCAATGCCTTAAATCTATTTCGCTTTGAGTCGAAGTGAACGAACTTAAATGACGTTACTTACTAGGTTGTCCGGTGTCGTTCTAAGGACATGACCAGCCTGGTAAATTGAGCTCAGCTTTAGACAGAGTTTGTGTCTGAAAGGCGTACGTAAAGCATCTTGAACGTCGTTGATATTGGTTTTTGATCCGTAGCAGACGAAGTTCAGAATTACATTAAAGGTACTCGAAGACCTCTGTATGAGCACATTTGATGGTGATACCTAAAGTCACCTCGTTAATTTCCATTTCAGTTTGCTCGATCATTCAGATAATCATCATCATTGTCTTCCAAAATTTAAGTTCCAAAATTGTGGCATAGACTTGCAGAAGAGATACACTAGCCCATATTCTCTGGCTAGGCAAGCTAACTGATATTGATATTGAGAGTGGGATATTGAGAGTTTGCTGTCTGAGATGATCTGAGTAAAACTGCTGCTTTGACATCATCTCCAACATCTGTAGGAATGTGAAGATCTGATCAATATAATTGCGGAGTCTTCTCGGGTTTCTTATTATCTCATCTACGAATGTGACAGGCCTTCATAGTATTGTATTATCGAATATCTCTTTTTTTATAACGATTTGTCTAATTTTTTGTTCTAGTATAGTATGTAAAGGATCTTTAGAATCTTTAGAATAGTATCTTTAGAAATTAGAAACCAAGGTTTTTAAAAAAATATCGTCAACAATATTCCTGTCATTCCTGTCAGATGTTAAGAACAACCTGATGATCAGGCTGGGATCTTATCATATCTTATCATCTTATCATCACACACAAACTAGCGCTACTTCTATACTTCTAACGGTACTCCTAGCTTAATCTGACTTAACCCATATTTATAACAACAACATATGATAGACACAATTTTCGTAATTTGATGACTAGCCTCTTTAATCTCGATATAAATGCGCCCTGTCGTGACGTCGAGACGTGACTAACCGTCCCTAATTTAATCCTCATACAGCTTGAAACATTGTATGCGCTTGATTGCAATCTTTTTCCAAATTGTTTCTTGCGTCACTCACAAAACAATCCAGAAATGTGCCCGTTCGCAATAGAATGTAACGCTTTAACGCGTGTGGCACATGCTGCCTGCAATGATCGCAGCGGGAAGAAAGTGGCGTGATGAAAGCATTTCTGCAAAAACCAGCCAGATGCATTATTTAATATGGCTCCAAAACTGATGCGCCTTTTCGTCGCTAATGCATGAAGGTCACGCACACTGATCCGTGGAGGGAGGGGGGGGGCGTAGGAAACCACCCCCTCGAAGATGATAAAAGCTCTTTCATAAATCCGAAAGTGCAATGAAACAGTCAAAATTTCTTTTCCCGATAATCTCACTTCGGCGATGATCGTTCACTAATGGGCTCCCGAAAAGACCTTATTAGAGAAGAACTGCGAATCGTTGTTTTTTCTTTCTTTCTTTCTTTTACAATGCCCACAATTGTACCGCGTGCGTTCGTAGGGGGGTGGGTTCGCCAAATGTTTTGCAGGCGAAAGAAAAAAAAAAGAGGCGCTAATGTGTTTCGGGCTTAACGTTTTGCCTTTTGTTTTCAGCTTCAGGCAACGAACGAACCAATATGTAAGTGGAGAAGGTTGGTGCGATGTTTTGGAAGACTCATCTCAGCACTGATGTGCGTCACTGTATGCTCATTTTGAAGTTGTCGATGGTATGTACGTCTTCATCACCATGGGTGGGTGTATGGGCACGATGCGTTCATTAACATTGGACGCAATTTATCTTCTTTTTTTTGTTGCTGTTCGTGTATAGTAATGCATGATAATGAGAGGGTTCAATGAATGTTGCAACGGGTGTGGCATCGGCATTTTTTTTTTTGCATATGCATAATGGCACTGGGTAGCGTTACAGTTGAAACGAAGATCCTGTTATTGCTTTTTTTTTTGGAAATCATATTTGGAGCATGTCAAACATTAAAAACACACTATCTGCTCCCTTGGGCTGCATCTTTTTTTTGTAACGAAATCTTTAAGGTAACGATTTCTAATCTTAAAAAAAATGCATAACCAGAATTATGGTTTTGACTCTTTGAGGAGTTTTAGCGATAAAAAGCTTTAAGCTCGTGTTTTTTCCTGTCTTGATGTTTCTTAATGTTATCCCTTGTTTCAAATTTTATCCTTTTTCCTTCACTCTTGCTTCGAGCTTATGATAGCTTTATTAGTTTTATTGTAATACATTAGTTTTAGCTATAATATTGAGTAGAGCCTAAGCCTAATGGCGGATTAATGAAATATCAATTAAAAAATAAATAAATTTAAAAGATAATTATCACATCTCAGTCCTTGGAGGCTGAAAATACGGCTAATATCCGGAATATAAAATACACAAATAAGAGATATTTATGATTTCCTCTATAAAGCCACCCCAAATGAAGAGTATGATGTGCCAATTATCTTCCTTAACTTACTTATTCACAAAAGTAAAATAAGTGAATGTACCAGATGTATTATCGTTATGCTTACATTAAAGATTATGTGTTTTGTAAGGCACAACAAACCGCTTTACTTCTGTTATTTAATCAAAATTAGCAAAAACCAACATCGCCCCCACAAAACTATGTTGCACCTCATTAATTGTCTAAGCACATGGTCAATGACCGTATTGTGTGAAGACTTTCAAAAAATTAATAAGCCCCAATATATCGACGATTGAGGCACGTTTCCGTTTGTTTTTTCTTCCTCCACGCCCACACCATTCGACATTGATTTTCCACCAATTTCGTCCATTCCTGGGTGCCATACTGGTACTGGTGTGGTATGTTTATCAGATCTCTGAAGGCGCACCTTCAGAGGCGTGTGTATGCTGCGTTGAAGATGAGTTGATTAGAGAAATTGTAGCTTCACGGGTTGATCGATACGGTGCAGGTTCCGCGCATCGCGTTAACTGATCTGTTCCGTCTCCGGGCCCGTTCCATTGCGACGATGGTTGATGTGAAGAGTTCAGTTCACTCTTGGTTTCGAATAGGATAGCATGTGGTGCGCGTATACGGTGCTCGGAAACCTTAAGGAAATCGTCAGGATTTTAGTGAAACGAGACAACTGTTTCCATCCAGCGGCCTTGTTTTAACATGTGTTTTGTTATGTTTTAATGTTTACCAGTTAGAATGTTGATTAGCGAAGTGTATTTAATACGATCGATTATTCGTGTCGAAGCAACAGCTTCTTTAGTGCGAGGATAGCAGGTGTTTGTGCGAAAAAAGTAAACGTTACTGGCCGTTCCGTACCGTAGTGAATGCATGAATCCTGTGCGTCTAACAAAACAACTGGTTAAGCATTTTTTCCATGCGTGTTAATTTTGGAATGGTACACGAAATCGATAGAAAACAATCGGTTTTACGAAAAAAAAAAGTTTCACTAATGCGCGCATCAATACGCACTAAACGAAGCGGAAAGCGTGTAGTAGTGTATAGAAAGGCGGGAGCTTCGACAAAGTGAAATCAGTTAGCGTGTATGAAAATGAAAAAGCGACAGAAAAATCTAACCACCGACACCGATTTGGAGTTAAATGTGAATTCTCCAATATATAGAGATTTTTTAATGGGCAGGTAATACACGATAACGAGCAAGGGGTGATGTTTTATAAGAGCAAAATAATTTGAGCATGTTTAATAAAAAATTCACCTCAAACAAACATATTAAGAATTAACATCCAACAGCATCTTCCTACATAAAAGAGAGATGATTACCACTTGAGGCAAAGCGTCCATTGCAGCATGTTCTAACGGTTACGGCACACATTGTAATATGTCTACAGTGCGGGAAATTATAATGTGCATTATTAAAGTTACCGTATGCATCTCGACCCAACCCATCTCGCTTTGTCTTTCTCAGCACTGCTTTTGTCACGCCGAAGAAACGCCAGTGGGGAAGTAATTGAAATGTACCTCACGTAGTGTAACGCATGATCATCCAACGATCAGAGTTATTCTTGGGACGTGTCGATCTAACGGTTGACGCGTTGTGTATTAATTTATGCATGCTTGCTGCAGTTATGGTTTCCGGTTTCCTGCTTTTCCTGCCGCCACCCGTTCCTTGATTGACGTTTCATGATAATTTATAGCTCTCCTTTGAGCTAGCTGAGCTTGCTGAGCTTTTATATTTCTTCGAAGGTGATGACTCATATAACGTCATCCGGTCATTTAAAGACCCTTTTTGAACTGGAATAATGATGGAGCTACAGTCCTTTACCAAACTGTGGCAATAGCACAATTTCTTCTCCATAGAATATGGAAGAATTAAATGTGTGATCGTGCTTATGACGTGCGTTTCCATATTTTTTGACGAATTTTTACGGTTTTGATTAAGAAAGATTAAGTTTGAATAGAAAAGTGATTTTTTATTCTATCATAAGATCTCAAATGGAATATTAATTATAAAAATGCTGATCGCAATTAATTTTTTTCTCACATATTTTTATAAGAAAACATATATTATTTTTGGAAAAAAGTCCTTTTAATGCAGAAGCCATTTAAAGAATAAAGAAACCAAAAAGTTGGTTGTAAGTGAATTTAGCAAAAATTTTAAGACAACTATAATACTTATTTATTTTTATTTATTTATAATTCATGATTACGGCTTCGGCCGTATTGTCAGCCTCTGGAGCTGAAGCAGTACAATTATCATTATTATCACCTTATCCCGGGCATACTCGGTTACAACTATAATACTTCTTAATAAAAAAAGAACTCAAAAATTATGCTATGTTTACATTTTTGACAATCACTGCAATAATGATAAATGTGTATTTATCTAAAATCTGTTTTTCTCTCTCAATGTACAACATTTTCTATCGAAAACAAAACGAAATAATTGTCATATAAATTTTTGTTTGCAATGTTGCAAGAGTTTAATCGGGCATTTTAAAGAGGATTTCGATGCAAGTGACTGTATTGTATAATTTTCTACATTTCGCTTCTACCTTGGATCCGGCGTGTGCGTGTGTTGATGCTGGAGGAAATTGGCGACCAATTAACGATCGGCACAACGGGACATTCGAGGAAGCTGTGAGCGAAAAAGTTCACTGTCTTGGGCGATTGTAGCGTTCTGTTTTTGCGGTCGATTCCGAACCCGTGGACCATGTGTATCCGCGTCACCTTTCCCTGCTAGAGTACGAGAGCAAAAGAAATTCCTAACAATTCCGAACCGGTCACCCAGTACCGCAGCACCCTTAAGAGCTTCCCTGGCTCTGGCTGAAGACCTAACGGTTCTTAATGCTGCTGCAAAAGGGGTTGAGGGGAGAAAGATGTTTTGTTTTGTTGCGTTCGCGGCACATACACGGAAGTATGTCGCGTCGTATGTTATGTTTAGCGTGAATAAGCATTAGGCAATCAGCCTCTCCCGTTCACCGTTGGAGCTGCCATCTTATGTGTGCGTGTGTGTTTTTATTACTATTATACTAACGCTATTGATCATCGAAGGACGAAAAGTATGTTTACAACTTGAAATTTTCCCCTATTGATCTTCTTTTTTTGGGAGGTAAATCTGGTCACCACCTACTGGCTGACGAAGCGCGCATTTACGATTAAAAATAAATCGAAAAAATATCCACACTCCAAAGAACCTGCTCCTAACCGGTCTCTCTAACCGGGGTACCGACATGGCGGGGAATTTGCTCCACTTATGCTGTGGATAGTGCAGGCCGTACCGGACGGCTGGTGCGCGAGCTGAAGGCAAATGCCAATCGGTGTAGCATTCTGGCCATCATCGGCTGAAATAAAACAAGAAACGGTCGGCCGTCTGTTCGAAAGAGGCCATCCAAAACATAACTGCTGCAGCAAAACAAGTTCCTTTAGCTCGGTGGGTTTCGATTAATTTTTTCTCGCGATCGTTGTGTCGGCCCTAAACTGCCATCCAGCAATGTACAACCAGGAGAGCAGCACACATATGTACGTGAATTGTTTCGTTGTTCTGATGTCAACCTTGTCTACCGGTACCAGGTGGAACATTTTCACCACAATTTTACGCTGACAGACAGGCAAGGAAAGGTGCAAACAAACTACAAAAAAAACGCTCCCATGAACTTGGCCGCCATCGTTCCGATGGCGATCAATTAGCTTTCGTTCGTTTATGTGTTTTTTTTTTGCTTCACCACTAGCACCGCGTGCTTATTTTTAAAAGCTCACCGTTCAGTCCGATTTTCTACTCGCTGCACTCGTTCGGTTTGGATGCGAAAGAAGCTAGTTTTGCTGTCGAAGATAATCGCTAACGTTTATGCTAAATTATTTGGTGTGGGTTAAACGCTGTATGCGATCAGTGCAATTGCTTTGAAACAAGACCCAATACGGTGCAATTAGAAGTGTTGTTTTGGAGGTAAATAAAACCAAGCGATGGGAGAATGGCATTAGTGTTACAACAGTAAAATAGAAACGTTTGTACTTTCTCCCAAAATAATTGTTTTGTTTCAAACTAAGGTCATTTATGTAGAAGTGTGAAAAGCTTAGTTGCATCCTGTAGAATTGGTTTGTTTGTTANTAAACGCTGTATGCGATCAGTGCAATTGCTTTGAAACAAGACCCAATACGGTGCAATTAGAAGTGTTGTTTTGGAGGTAAATAAAACCAAGCGATGGGAGAATGGCATTAGTGTTACAACAGTAAAATAGAAACGTTTGTACTTTCTCCCAAAATAATTGTTTTGTTTCAAACTAAGGTCATTTATGTAGAAGTGTGAAAAGCTTAGTTGCATCCTGTAGAATTGGTTTGTTTGTTAAGCTTTCTATTTGGTAAAAAAAAACACAAGTTCAAGTACAAACACTAAAATGCGATTAAGATGTTAAAGATATACCTAAAGCCTGGTCTTAATGTTTAGTTCCATTTAATTTCCCATTCCGTATCAAGAGAACTACATTTTTCTAATTTAAATAACCAAATTAACGTCACCGCTAGTTTACGAGCTAAATTACACGTGCAGGCAAACATAAATTCCAATTTCACTCATAAAAACGTGTTAACTTCATCATTCGCTTGATCGCTTGATCACCGTGCCTATTGTTTGCTGCCTACGATGCACAAGATCACATCGCAGAGAGAGGGTGAAAACACGTGGAGCGATGTTAGTTATGCTAACTGAGGAAAGTGGAAATAAAACATGCAACATAGAAGAAGGTGCACCGTGCCGCATACTCCTTTAAAGTCCACTCTGGCAAACCAGAAAACCAGAACTGAGGAGTAATTATTAGATTCATAATCAACGGTAACGGTTCTGGCGGACAATGGCGTTGCCATCACACAGTGTGGTTGTGGCTGATGCACATTCGTTAGGTCTGTCTCTGTTTCTTCTGCACAGCAAGGTGCTCATTATAAACCCTTTGCATCAAGAGCTTCATTAAGATCGTAAGGGAGCATTTTACCATAAAGCTGTGGGTAGGTTTGAAACTTTAAACAACCGCGGCAGAGCTTCGTTTTCGTGTGCGGAAATTCGTGCCACACATATGATGCGAAGAATTTTCAGCTATTGTTTTATGCAAACGGAAGTTAAACCAGGTTACGCGCCTGTGTTAAAATATAGCTTTAGGTCAAAGGGGTCATTCATCTCCAGCTGGTAATGCCATTCATTCTGAAATGATACTGTTCTGAAATTTGGCACTTTATCTTACCGAAACTGTCTCGATTAAGGTTAATAAGGCATATAAAGTGTATCAAAAAAGAAGCTTTAGATCCACATAGACGAAGTTTCTTAAGCGGGATATACACTCAATAGTTCGAAAGCCAGTTCATTTTAAGGGATTTTTTAAAAAGAATATTTTTTCATATATTGGATGGCTAGTGTGTAAATTTGAATGTATAATCATTCCAGAATAAGTTAAAAAAATGTTTAAAAAAACATCAGTACTGACGAGAAATTCTGGGAAGAATACTTCTGGGAGAAATACTGATTTGCTTAACGAGGTTTTGAAGAAATCTTGTTTATCTTCTATCATTTGTTGATAAATTGATATGATATTTTCTTCAGATGTTTTTGAAGCTTTAAGCTCTTTAACATTAAGAGTACAGGCTTAAATTTTTTTTGAACAAGATAAAAAAAAATTGGAGAGATTCCAGATCTACCTCCACAAATTTTAGTTCAACTTGAGAGGAGTCCAGAACTAGACTCGAATATTCTGTAGTAAGCTCATAATGTGTTGGGAAAATTATTTTTTAAACGATCCTCAATATTGCGACTTTGAACAGCCGCACCCTTCAATATTGTGCATGAAGTGTAAAGTTACATCACCATCGAAAGTGTGATCTCGGAAGTGCATTACGAAGAAAAAAATGCATTTCCTCACTGCTGCGTTTAAATATAGTAATCCAAGTAGAGTGTAACGCAGCACCGTAACGTCCCGTACGCACAGTAGTAGTGTTGATTACAATCAAATTCAATCAATTGCTAGTTGCGCACCCGGCGTCGCTGTACCATTTTGATAGCAGTCCGATCATCAGCGGCCACATGTAATGCCTTTGGCCGGTAGCGAAATCATTCGAGCAGATTACGCTTCCAACGGTGTTGCCATAAGCGAAGCCCGCACGCCTCTAACGCTCCACAATCCAATATTCATAATCGCAATTACGGCCCAAAATCGAAGCAAAAATTTCTCCTCACTAATGCAATTCCGAGCCAATCGAAATGGGAGAATTAGGCGGCATTGGTGGTGGTGATGGTGGTGCGTTTGGATCACGAAGCGATTGAGTTGCGTTTCGTTTTTTGTTTTTGCTCCACCCCTTGCTGCTCTTCACCATCATCACCGTCGTCGTCCTCCCTTGTCCCGTTTTCCGTATCTTTCAGCCACAGGTGCAAAGGGTGGCAAACGGGCGTATTTTCCAAAACATTATCCCCCCTGAAGAGAAAGGCAAAAATTAATTTATTTTTTTTATTATTCGTATTATCAAACACATTCCTTGCGGGTTATCAATTAATTTGGTCCAGCTCAATACGGTTGCAGATTGCGGCTTACACATTTGATTTGAAAATATTTTTCGATTACGTAAATCTATTTTTAGGAAGATGCGAGTTTGATGTTTGGAGAGAAAATCAGAAATTACTTATAATATGTTTATGTGCTTCCCTTTACTTCTGCAAAGATTATGGCAAATTAAAGTCCAACTCCGGGCTGTATAAAACCCACCAAAAAACAGAGGAGGAAAAAAGAGATGCAAAACGACACCACAAAAAGCAATGGAAAACCTTGCGCTTGCTCTGAGTTTAGCCTTCTTGCGCCGTCCATTAAATTTGCTACATGTCGTAAGCAGGCTCAGAACTTCTATTTTAGTGTTTTCAAGCTTTTCTTTCTAAAGGCCAGTACAACATTTCTCAATGCAACATTTTTCGTCGCATCGTTTCCCAACCATCACCACCAGTGTCTGCCTTTTCCTCCAACAGTTCCTCCAATGGTTTTGTGTCGGACGGATTGTTGTTGGACGCATTTTCCACGACAACCTTCAGCGATGGAAATCGTCGTCATTCAAATTGATCGACGATCAATTATATTGCACCGTTTACGTGAAACTAGTTCACGGCATCTTCTGGTTGAATGGGCATTTCAACGTTCGTGGCACTGGTTCACAAAACACTCTGTGTGTTCGTNTTTTCCACGACAACCTTCAGCGATGGAAATCGTCGTCATTCAAATTGATCGACGATCAATTATATTGCACCGTTTACGTGAAACTAGTTCACGGCATCTTCTGGTTGAATGGGCATTTCAACGTTCGTGGCACTGGTTCACAAAACACTCTGTGTGTTCGTGGGCCGCAAAACCCCAAGTTTGTTTGGCGATGTTCGATTTCTACTCGTTTTGCTGCACCATATCCTCGAGAGAATGAAGTGAACCGCCAGAAAGGTGTAATACAGCAAGCTGAGCTGAGAAGTAACGATTGTATAATTGATCAAAATGGCCGCTGCGGGGGTGTAAAATCTTCATGAACGGGGGGGGGCTGGAGGGATGAGTGCAACGGACAGATAATGATCGTCTGAACGGATCGATGATGGTGGTGATGGGTTATGATGTGGTCACTCCCTCCCGCAATAAGATGGTGATTTATGCGCGTAAAAAACAAAACAAAAAAACTCCACCCTGTGTGCCGAATGTGGCTGACCCCATAAGCTTTGTTTAGTTCCTTGGTGATCGGCTCGGTGGGTGGTCTTTTTTGATATAGGATTGCTCGGATTTCGGGCACGGTTTGGCAAACATGTCACGGACCCACCGTCATGGTGCGCCAGTGTATTATGGGATGCAAAGTGGTCAGCATATCGATTACTATCGACAGATGTGTGGTGAATTCATTTCCGTTTCTCGTGCCGCTATACGCAAAGTGTAAGTGTTCCGAGTAGTACAACAGTTTGCTAGAAAATGTGTTTATAGCATCCGCTAAGTAGATCGTTGTGGAAAGATTAGAAAAATGAATCTTTGAGGGCTAATAAAGTGATTCAATTTGTATGAAACTATCATTCATCATAATGTGCTTCGTTACGATCAACACAAAACGTTTGTCGCAGGTCGGGAGCAACTTTAAAATTATAACACCGGAATTACCCCCTTTTGGAAAGTTATTTATTTAACCAGAATTCAACTTCATCGTGCATCATCTACCGTGATTTGTGGCGGCGTGCGTTTTGTGTAGAA
>CM028127.1:13813397-13863468 GCA_016254315.1 Anopheles parensis
GCAGGTCGGGAGCAACTTTAAAATTATAACACCGGAATTACCCCCTTTTGGAAAGTTATTTATTTAACCAGAATTCAACTTCATCGTGCATCATCTACCGTGATTTGTGGCGGCGTGTGTTTTGTGTAGAATAGAAACTTAAACAATGACTAGCTATAATTGCTTACCATGCTGAAACACTCGTCGAGTCGAGTTCCCATAGTAGTTTGGCCAGCCATTACCTTCAATTTAAACTGCCATAATTGGGCTCAATACGAGCGCAATAGTAACCAACGGTGGGTGTGAATTTAGATTCGGTGCAACGAGCAGCAAGTCAGTGCCTTTTGGGTGCCGGTGTTTAGAACGAATTTTGAAACACCCTTTTCTGGTGAGACTGTTGCTGGTGGCATAAAGCAGTTGCGTTAATGGTTATTATCTCACTTTATGAAAGCTCACTTCGAGGGACGGTGACCGATTGTAATGAGTTTGATTTCGAGCTTGCTGCTCGTAAAGTGGCCTAAGCATTGTAAACTGAAGTCCATCTGGAGTTTGTACTGCAGCAAGAATTTCGTACCGAATCAATCACTTGTCTCGGAGTAGTATCTTTAGTGGCAAAGGTTTCTATACGAACCCGACACACGCAAAAGGTGAAGAATATAGCGAAGCATTTCGATCGAGCACTTGGATCGAAGCTTTCCTCCGTCTCTAATTAAAACGGTTGAACTAAAAACCAAAATCCTGCCCAGTTCCAAATCACCGCGACCGCGATCGGTGCGGTTCTTCTTCTACAACGCGCGATACGCGAACGCGATCTCCGCCACAACCGAGCGCGCGTATCGGATTCGGGCTCCAAAGTCCCGTTCGCTTTTCGAGAGGAAATTTATGGCTACAACAACGGCTGTTGCTGCCTGCCAGGGCATTCGTTCCGTACGTTTCCAACGCGGCACACGGGATTCGAGGCGGAAATGAGAGTTGAACGGCACTGACTCGCATAATGAACGAATCGTTTCCCGGTTTTCGTGTAAAAGAACACAGCAAACTCCCTGGCTTCTTTGGACGGGGTTAAAGCATTCTTGACGATCGTATTGGAACGTCCCAATGCTAACTGAGTAATGCTGGGTAAACCGATATTATCATGATTTACGATACAAACGTTGTGGTAGCATAGATTGTGATGTGTATTTTTTTTTGTATTTGGATGAGCAAGAACTTCTCGGGCTTGGGTTCAGTGAAAGATGTGCTTTTTTTATAAGATCTGAAATGAAATCATGTATATTTATGGTTTTCAGCTGACCTGCAACAGATTATTTATTATAATTCAAAACCCACTTCTTCTTCGCATCGTTGCTTTTCCAGGTATTCTAAGCATTTTTGAAGCCAAAGCTTTGAGTTTTCTTCACCCGTGAAGAAAAGATTAAGATAGATGGTATAAATGTTCATGAAAATCTGCATCAATATTAAAACGTTGTACATTCACGCGAACCATCTCCACTTTCTCAACTCCGGCGGGGTTTGCAGCAGCGTTACGAACCAACAACAACAGCATGTTAAATAGTAAAATGCTATCGAACATTATTGCTGCCCATTGTTGTCATTCTGCCTGCAAAACCTGCCGGCAAGCAGGAAAACAAACACGAAGCATAGTTTCGAAGCGTTTACGGGCAATTCAGAAATACCACAAATCGTTCGGTGTGGTAAAACAATAGTGAGGAAAAATGTGTTTCTTGTTAGCATCTGTAACACTCGACACAATGGCACCGTATTGGCATGTTGGTGTTTTTTTTCCAGCCCCCTTCTGTACATGGTGGAAGAAAGCAGAAAAGGTTCTCTAACGATCCGCAAAAACAAACAGGGAAGAGCTACCGGAGGAAGATTACTATTTGCCACCATCCATGACTTAGTCGGTGTCGCTGTTTGCCGATCATTTGCACCCGTTTGTTGGATAGACAGGTTCATAACAGCACAACAATTACGTTATGTGAACTCGTGCAAGATTAAAATGAATTTGCCATTAAAAAAGGGAAAAGAAATAGACAGAATTTAGGGTTGAATTAGAAATAAACTTGAATAGTTAAAAGGAAAACTGTTTTACATATTTTATAATAAAGAACAATGTTCACATCCTTACAACGATGTCTGGAAAATACTTCCCCAAAATGTCTTTCGTTTTTGAAACCCATTTTGCACCATTGATTTTGTCAATGCGAAAATATAGACCTTTTTTCAGTTTAATCTTTGTTGGAGAAATTACTTCAATTTCTTTGTATTTCTGAAGGGTTACTCTCCTCATCTAAACAAACTTGACACAAGTGTTTAAAGCCACTCAATGACTATTGGACGTATCTTCCGACTGGATAAAACTTGGGAGCTACTTTGTTTTCCAAGAGCAAACAAGAATGTGTTTTTTTTTGGTTAACACGTGGTAATACTAACATCGAAAGCGCTTTTTTAGCCGATACTTTCTTTCAACTTGTGGTGTGGTATAGGTAAAAAATTTCACCCTGCAAAACATGAACCAAAAGTACCAAAACCAAATGCAAAATATAAGTGTGATCGATGACTAAGCTTTAGTTTTCCATGTCAAGTTTGACCCACAACACCTGACTGACTTTTCGATGACTTTTAAAATATTTTTTAACGACAAAAGATCTTTTTTAACCAAGATACTATTCAAGGATACATAAATAGGGAGTCCTCGAGATACACGGTACCTGAAATATGAGGATTTTACCTGTACCTGTGTATGAGGCTACCTGAAATATGAGGATCTCTCAAGTTTATAGCACAAAATTATTGCAAAACTGAAAAAAAGATTACTAATACCTTCTAATTAGATACAATGAATTTGATGTAATTTATGTTTTCTTTCCAAAAAGTCACCTCAAATGCTGAATCCGTTACGAGCAAAGAAGTAAGTCAGCTTTCAGTTTCAAGTACAAAACGATATTGAAACCCAGATTCGACATACAAGGAAATACAAAATTCACTGATCTTCGTGGATCTTCGCGTATCGAATAATTAGTGTAATTAACCAAGAACTAATTATATCAAGAGGATGGTTGCTATAAAATAAGAATCTTTTAAGTGTATGTTTGGTTTTTGGCAAATTGTGTAAATGGCTGCTTTAGGTTACTAAAAAAAATCACGTTGAAAATGATTACAACTGTTAAATAGATTGTTTTGCATTTTATTTGTTTCACAACTTAATCAGTCTACAATGTACTTAAACTTCAAGCGAATGATACAGACGTGAAAGTACATTAAATGAACGTAACTATAAAACGCACTGCTATAAGGAAAAAACCCCTTACTAAAGCAGTTCCTAGTACATACACGCCTATAGGAATCATTTCTTTATAGGATCATAAACGAACCTGCGACTGTATCTTTCCTACCTTTCGTGGGTTCTTTTTTTTGCCTACATTACTGTACACCGTCAAAGTGCAACCAGTAGCTTCATTACATTATTACAAATAAAACGAAACTTTCAATTACATCTTGACAAATGAAGTTTATGGATGTTGGAACGATGGACAACGGAAATCTTGATCGGTTCACATTGACGCACACAATGAGCGATTCGTTTGGTTTTAACTGCACCGCACAATGCAAACAGTGCGGCGATGATTTATGGTTAATGCTTTCTGTTTTGTTTATGACCATGTTAACAAACCTGCTTACATCATACGACGGGCAGCATTTGGGCTTCTGTTTGTAATTCCACTAACGAACTCGGGGCGACAGTTTGTAGAACGAGGATGTCACAAAGTCCGTCAGGTGAACGTCTTCCGGGAGCGGTAGTCAATATGGCTATGGGTGGAAGTCAACACGTACAGGTCGAATTAGATGCGCTTTGGTGGTCGCTTGATTGGTTGTCGGATTAATAGTACGAAAATTCGATCGGTTGTTCGCGAAGTAAGGGAACCAAATCAGCTTACATTTAGTCGTTAATTTGTGTAGAGGAAATATTCATAAATCCACTTCCTTTCCAGTTCTAAAGCTGAATGTCTAAAATGTGGAGAAAAAATATAACGACAGAAGTAAAAAAAATAATTTCACACCAAGCATGACGTATCAACTATAATTATAAAGAATATAATATTAATCATGACAAAATTGAATCATTATTTTCGAATCATAGTGCAAAACTCGATCATCATGTATCGGTTTTGTCCGACGAAAGCACGAAAATGGTCAAATTTTCACTTTCTCTTACGCTTTTAGGTAGTAATTTATGTAGCCATGAATACAGTTTTTTGTTGTATATTTCTAACGTTTTCTATTTCGTTTTACTTTTTGTTTCATTTCATGTCCACGAATTTTAAACAGTGACCTATCCTACTGCCTATACCAGATGGCGCCCAGCGCTGGGAAAAGTCCTCCGGGTGGGACACAGATTGGGCCACCGGATACGAACGACGCATCGCTGGGATGGAATGCAAATGTCAAGGTACGCATGCATGATTCGTTCTACCCACTAGCTCGTTTCTTACATCTGCCCACTCATGATCATCATTAGCAGGAAAATCAGCGACCACCGGTATTTAACCCAGAGGACTATGTAATTTCCCTCAAGAAGTATGGCCGCCGAGGTTCGAATGGAAACTTCAAATCCATCTACGACACCACCATCAATGAAGATGCAGCAAAGCAGGACAAATCGAACGATAATGTACGATCGCAAACATTACCTCACAAAAACTCGGACTACCGGTAAGGCACAAAACCCATAGCGCAGATGGATCATTCATGACCACTAACCTTTACATTTCGCCCACTCGTTTTTTCTGTTGTCTAACTTCACCAGTTCCCCAATACCGGCACCACCAGAAATGGATGCAGAAATGTCTCTGCGTCAGTTCGGTTCCGTGACGGATCTGCTCACTAAATTGCGTGCCGATCTTCGGGCATCGTTTCCAAGGTATGTGATGATGGTTTTTTTTTGGGTTTTTGGTAGACTTTTCCGATTTCTCTAGGCTTCCCCCCCGGTGAATCAAGATCATAGGTGTCTCTGGACGGTCGATGGATGCACGAAAACGAGCAATCATTATGCCAGGGGATTTTTTTTTTGTTGAAAGCTTTCGCAACATACTGTAAAACATATCTTAGGCGCTTCATCGAAGGAAGTACTAACGCACAAGAGCGCATTAACCCTAATTTCTCGCACCCGGTAAATCGAAGTGCTTCCCCACACTTAAGTCAAACACCCTCGAGCACCCCGAACAACAGGGAAATGCAAGGGAGGATGAAAGTTTGGTAGCATACCAATTTTTGCCATTCAGCATTTCGAATACATCAGCGGTTTGAAAGAGAAAATATTCTCAAGCTCAAGTTACTTTTGCGCCGAGCCGCAGTTTCCTGAACCGAGTTGATGGCCGGTTAGTGATGAGCTTCCGTCATTGTTGCATACGCGATGGTTTCGAAAAGTTTCAGCAATCGCCTAATGTTTGACCTCAATTGCCACAAAAATAATCCATCGCCGTTTCATCGCTCGTGGCTCGTGAGCCCAACCAGTAAAAAGGTGGCATTTTTAGTTACTGTGAGGAAATAGTCGGGCGGCCTAAAGTGAGGTTAAAACTGTATTGCACCATGTGCGGGTTTATTGTCCAATCGATAAGTTATCGCAATAAAGTGTGACACTCTTTTTGCGCACTGTACTTTTCTGACCTGAAGATGACGCAACGATCGACGGGTGTCACTTAACACTTTAACGAGTAGTACATCCTGGGCTTGGCTTTAGTACTTGGCGGTATCTAATTCCGATTGTAACAAATTTCTTTACTCTTTTATGTATTTTTCTCACAGCTTTGTACAGGAGTTTGTTTCGAGCCCTTTGGACGGGGTCAGTCTGCTGTTGGAAGTTTTACGAGCGGTTCAGCTCAGCCAGAGTGCGCCCATGAACGGAACCACAACGATGCCTCCCGGCGGTATGGCACGGAATAATCAATCATATCAACGGCGTGCTTTGCTGGACGAATTGGCGTGCTTGTGAGTAGCTAGTGCTGAGACGAAGCAGAACCATTTTGTAACACGATTATGATGCAAATTTGATTTTCCCCTTTCTCAACATTCTAGACAATGTTTAAGCATCTGCTGCACAAGAAGTCCAGAGGCTGGCACACGGTTGGGCACAACACCGATCGGATTGCTACCGTTGGCAGCCGCCGCTACCGGTACGGGGNTTTTGTAACACGATTATGATGTAATTTTGATTTTCCCCTTTCTCAACATTCTAGACAATGTTTAAGCATCTGCTGCACAAGAAGTCCAGAGGCTGGCACACGGTTGGGCACAACACCGATCGGATTGCTACCGTTGGCAGCCGCCGCTACCGGTACGGGGATACGATCGCGCATCGTAGCCCTTCAGCTGCTTACCATTGCCTGTGACAAATCCGCTCTCGGCGATGGAACGCAGCGCTTGCAACTGCACGGACATACGGCCGTATCCGAGGCACTATCGACGCTTCGCTTGCGTTGTGCCGAACCGGTGCGGTTTAGGCTGCTGGTCGGGATGCTAAACAGTGGCGGTGGATCCGGTGAGCTGCAAGCGATCGGGATGCGCTTTATCAACACGTTTCTCGAAAGTTCGGAAAACATACAGACACGATTGTACCTGCAGGCGGAACTATTTCAGGCGGGACTGGATCCGTCACAGATGTGTAAAACCATCTCGTCGACCTCGCCATGGCTGGAGCGGCTTCGCCTGGAGGTGAAACGCTGGGATGCCATACGGATCGATATTGAGCAGCTGCAACATCAGGCCCGTTCCGCCGAACAGGTACGCAGCCGGCTAGTGATTCTGGAACGTCGAGTACAAATACTGCACGAGGAGAAAACCGTCCTAACCACGATGGAGAGACGGTTGCAGGAACGGTGTGCGGAACTGCAGCGGGAAGTACTACGCCTGAAAGGTACCGGCAGTAACAACAGCACTGGTTCGAAAGCGCACGAAAGTTCGAACTCTTCCAGTCTGGAAAAGAGACCGGTGGCATTACCGCGTCAGGTACCGCCGCAGACCAAACGCAACAACACGTCGGAAAACGATGATGAAGGTATAAGCAGCTCGGAAACTGGACAATCCTCAACACCGGAACCGCCACGTCTATATCCCGCGAAGAACGGTGGCTCTAGTGCGGGTTCGCATAAGTTTAGCATATCGCTTACCCAGGAAAGTACCGTCCCAATGCACGAGCTGAACGGCAATGGGGAAGATGATACCAACGCAACGATCGAGGATGTGATCGAGGAGCTGCAAAATATTGTCAACGATGCGGAGCGCGAAATTTCTGACCAGAATGAGATCCTGTTCCAGCAGGCAGATGGAATTCCTGAGCAGGCATTGTACAGTTTAGAAATTTCGAACGAGCATGAAATTGTGCCGGTAAACCTGTTGCCCCAACCGCCCCGCAAATCTCGATCGTTGGCCCATTTGATCTCGAACCCATCGGATGGTGAAGGTTCGGGATACGATTTGATGATGGTTAACAACGAAACGAAGGTGGATTTTTTCGACGACGATGAGGACACGGGTGTCGGTAAGGCAAAGCATCCCTTCGGCGAAGAGAATGGTACGGGCCGGTACTTCGACATAGCCGCTACAGCTGCATCGATGGAAGTGCCTCAGGAATCACATGCGAACGTTATCCCGGGACCGGATGTCATCCACTCAACAGCGGAGGCAGTCACTACCTCGGTGACGGCCTTACATCACTCCCGCAGTCGACATCCGTCGACGAAAGATTCGAACCGAGCCATACTGAACGTCATAATGGACGCGCGCGATAAGGAATCCCGCCTCCTCAGGGCGCAGTCGCTAGAGCGTGAGCAACATATCTCGCAGGCAGCAACACCACAGCAGTTTAACGGTGTGTTCTTCATGACCGACATGAACAGTGCGGGCAAATATCCGAAGCCAGACATTACCGCCGCACTGGAAGCAAAAAAGGTGACCAAGAACTTGGATCGAATGGGCGCGTACGGGGTGGATTCGATGATAGACATCGTAATGACGAACGAACAGCGATTAAATAAAGCGAATGCGTACGCTAAATCACGCATGGCTGCCGCGGCGGGACCACCAAACCCGGCCAATGGAGCGATCCCGAGCAAACTGACCGGAAACAACAATTTCAAGCTGCGACCGAACACCGGTACCGTTCATCAGCCGACCTTCACGATTGGTACCGGAATGGTGCGTGAAGCAAGCCGCAGCCAAACGAACATCGGTGGCTCCAAAGTAACAGACTTGCCGTCTGGATTGTATTAGAAAGGATTACTGATCGGCCAAGATAAAGCGGTTGTCGGTGCCGTGTTAGAATCGTGTTCGATTATGCTCAATGATTTTTTTTTTGTTTCGTTTTAATAGACACTGTCGTGCAATATACTATTTATTCTTTTAATACCCCCGTTTTATTTCCCCCCCGCCTTAGTGATAGCCACTGCAAAAGAAAATGACTTTTGATTTACATATAAGAAGATTAATGAATCGTTACTACTAGGTATGCAATCGTTTTGTTCTTGAATGGAGTAATGAAGAACTTGCTGACAATTGTTTCAATTGCCGACAATTTATGGACAATTTCACTTTCATCAGCGGTGGTTCTTTCTTGAGACCATTTGCGCTATTTTCTTTATATTAAGGATTTTGGGGTATGCGAAAGAAATACAGGAACTCGTTTTGTTATACAGAAAATGATAGTATAAGTACTTTTTTTTACTGTTTTCTCGGAACAAGATTGCTAAGCGCTGTAACTGATATGTTTTCAATAAAAGCTTATAAAATCTTAAGTAATATCTGTGGGTTTATTCGTTTCATAAATATAGCAGTAGTTCGAGCTAAATCTAAATTGGTGACTTATGGCCTAAGTTGGGTGAAACTTTTGAAGGTTAGCACTACCGTTAGTATTACCTACGACTCGTCTTTTCTTTCTACTAGTTAATAAGCCCGGTTATAGGGCTACGCAAGAGATCTACGTAATGCCGATTCTATGCAGTTTTCGTCACATGTAGAAGGTTGCGTCGCGACATCATTGCGACCTGCTATCGGCATGGATTCGCCTGGGTTCTAGCTTCAAACGCGTTCCACAAATGAAGCACTTAATTAGTTATTAAGCATCAAGGGCAGCGTTTTCAATATTTGACCAGTGTTGTGTCGATACTACGGTAAACTTTGACGATACTACGGTACTTAGAGATAAATCCCGCCTTACAGACTGAATATGCCAATTTACTTCGAACATCATATGTATTTCATCTGCTATAGCCAAAAGAAACGATCGGATTTGAGAATAATACGTTCTTTTTGCTGATTCGAAAGTTGATCATGGCCAATGTCAGCCCGCCCATCATGGAATTGCTTCTTTTCAACCATCCAAAATTTCCAATTTNCGGATCGTAACTAGTAGGTATGCAATCATTTTGTTCTTGAATGGAGTAATGAAGAACTTGCTGACAATTGTTTCAATTGCCGACAATTTATGGACAATTTCACTTTCATCAGCGGTGGTTCTTTCTTGAGACCATTTGCGCTATTTTCTTTATATTAAGGATTTTGGGGTATGCGAAAGAAATACAGGAACTCGTTTTGTTATACAGAAAATGATAGTATAAGTATTTTTTTTTTTTACTGTTTTCTCGGAACAAGATTGCTAAGCGCTGTAACTGATATGTTTTCAATAAAAGCTTATAAAATCTTAAGTAATATGTGTGGGTTTATTCATTTCAGAAATACAGCAGTAGTTGAAGTTAAGTCTAAATTGGTGACTTATTGCCCAAGTTGGGTGAAACTTTTGAAGGTTAGCACTACCGTTAGTATTACCTACGATTCGTTTTTTCTTTCTATAATCAGCCCCTTGGGGGTTCCGCCATCACAATATCTCAAGATCACACAAGATCCTTACAATAATGATGTCTCATGTCATCTGCATATACCAGGATTTCGATTGACTTATAGAAGGATATCTTCATGTTCCTGTGTCCTGATTGATCCTGCCTACCGCCAGAGCAAAGACTTCTGGTTTTGAGAAATTTGAGAAAACTCATATTTGATCATATGATCTACAATCATTGCCCAATCTGTCAGATCTAGCCTAGCTCTTAGTTCTTAATATTAATCGGTTTTTAAACTTTAATTGAAGCGACTGTTGGACGATTTAATTTATTAGGGTATTTTATTTCTTCAAAGATTTTACAAAGTGAACTGATAGTAGATCTCCTTCGATTTGTTTCGGTCGCAGGACTACCTGTACAGAAATAGTTGACCAAAAGCACAAGTCTACATATTCTTTCGAAAGTCCAAAGTTTGCTGGTGCCTGCCTAGAGGCATCTAATTAAAGGTCTGTTTACTAAAACTGGAACCAACAACAATTGAATGATTGTGATCCATTTTTCCCAAGACTTTGCTCAGTACCCCTGAGAAGGGTGTCTCCTTCACATCAAAGTAAGGAGAAGGTTTGGATGATTAAAAAACCAACAACACAATCATACCCGGTTCTGATAGAAACTCGTGTAGACAGAGACCCGACGGGTAGATAGAGATTCTGATAGCAACCCTAGCAGATAGAGACTCATCAGTATTTGAATGATTATAACAAATAAAAAAACCACTATCATCATGGAAATAGTGTGTTACATTTAGTCTAAAACAAAGACAAAATGTAACGCACAGCTACATACATGAAATGACCATTCTGATCAGAACACGGGAAAAAACACTCATTTGGAACATACTGTTTAGCATACGTATATGACAACATGTTTTCTTATCGAGTGTGATGTATGGTCTGGCTACCGGGGCGGGATTCCGCGATTGGTACGTGTTTTTGTTTTTCCTCTTCGCACCCCGGTTGGTGAGTGATGCAGCTGTTGTGTCCGCGTGGTGTTCAAACTTCAACAAACACAGGGCCCCGGCTGCCTTGTGCGTTTAAGCAAAGGTACAAGCTCACAGTACAGTTGTGAGAAGGGTTTGTGTGCAGCGTCATGCCCGACCAGTGAGCGTGTGACAAGACGATAGATAACTTCGGCAAAGAACAGTTTGCCATCGATGGGTGGAGTGCATCGAAGGGACGTTTTTTTGGGCTGTGCTTTGGTTGAAACATACGCGTGCCGTACCTAATCAGTTCCGTACAAACCACAGCAGTAGTCGAACGTGATATCAGAGGAAGAATTGAACCGTGAACCATTCAACCGTTAGTTGGTGTTACATCGATTAATCGTAATTATATATTCTTTAAATGTAAGTTGTTTTACAGTGTGATGAAGTAATCTTCGAAAGGACAAAACGAATGAAACGTTAGTGAAACTAAATTGAATAAATCATACAAGCACATGCAAGTGGTAAAACATGGATCAGTGTACGCGCTTCCATCTCTTGCCCTAGAAAACTGAAGCCAAAGGTGCCTGATAAATGATAAGTGATATCTTGGTTTGGTGCTATTTATCGCGTCACCGGTTCTTATCGCATGCACCTGCCAAGCAACACATGGACATGGCAAAAATTACCCACTGCCAGCCGATAAACTATCGACGTTCCCATCATTGCCGGCGATAGAGGATTAGTCTTTCCAACCTTCAGTCAAGTTACAACTGCTTTTTCGGGTTTTTTTTTGTAAAAAGTATACTGTTTTTTTCCCTTCAGCTCATTCCGTACGACATTTCTGGCACAATAAGGATCTGCACGATGGCTAACTTAAGACCGCTCGTACCGGAACTGGCAGAAAAAGCACGCAATGAGCTGAATGAAGTTCCCAACCGTATTCCGGAGGATCTGGCAACGTTGAAGGCATGGTTGCTTAAGCAACCCCATCTAAACACACGCACAGATGATCAGTTTTTGGTGAATTTTTTGCGCGGCTGTAAGTACAGTTTGGAAAAGACGAAAGAAAAGCTCGACAACTACTACACGGTGAAGACAGCCATTCCGGAGTTTTTCGATAATCGCGATCCCGACAACGAAGCGCTACAGAACTACATGTCCTTCGGGTAGTGAACTATCAAGCGGATCGCTTCGCTGGCAGTTAGTGATAAGACTTTTTTGCTTTCTTCCGTTTTAGTGTCAATCTGCCGCTTCCTCACACACTCGAGAGTGACGGACCTCGATTCATGCTGGTGCGCATGGGTGCGTACGATGCCAGCAAATATTCGATCGTGGACGTCATGAAGGTGTGCTATATGATCACCGATCTGCTGCTGGTGGATGATGACTCGTCCATCATCGCCGGTCATATGGTGCTGGTCGATTTAAGGGGTCTCACCTTCGCCGGACTATCACAATTCAATCCCACGTTCATTAAGTGAGCAATCAGCGATCAAACATCGTAACGTCGATTGTTGAGCGAATGTTGATAACCCGTACGATATCGTTATGTGTTCTCTTCTAGGAAAATGACTTCCGTCATCGAAGCCTTCCCGATACGCACCAAAGGCATACACTTCATCAACCCGTCGTCCGGGTTTGACGCTCTCTTCAAACTGTTTCATGGGTTTTTAAGCAAAAAGATTCAAGAGCGCATCCAGGTGCACGAATCGTTCGAAGCCCTTCACAAGGTGGTACCGAAGAAATATTTACCCGAGGAGTACGGCGGTAGCGGTGGGCGGTTAAACGATATCATTGACGATTGGCGCAAAACGTTGATTGCGAACCGTACGTTTTTCGCCAACGATACCAAGTACCGGAACGATGAGCGCAAACGGCCCGGCAAGCCTAAAAATGCTAGCACACTGTTCGGTGTGGACGGATCGTTCCGTACGCTTGAGTTTGATTAGAAGATTTGAACGCGAAAGCGCATTTTTAACGGCTTAAGCTCGGGTATACCCTGGAATGATTCTGAATACAATGGTGAGAAGACGATCAATTGAATACCACTAAAACTGTTCGATTAATTAACGAATAAAATCACATCTATTAGAAGTACTACACAGAGAAGGGACTGATCCGTTATTCCTTAGCGTAGCCCAGCGAATTGAGTAAGCACCCGAAAATAGACAAATCCATCTCTGGCTGTTGGAGGTTGATAGGCAATACTAGAAGAATTAATTCCTATCATCATCATCGTGCCTGGTCATTGAGTGTCTCGTAAAGAAAAAAATAACAATGGTCTATTTAGGCGGATCAATTTTACAGGATCAATCTGATAATGTCACTGATAACAACTATCTGCTCGGTAGCCCATGGTTTATCAATCGATTAGGACCTGCTTGGAGCTAACGCTCATCATTGGAGGAGAGTTAAGACAGTTGCTATTTCGTGTCTGACTGACCTACGGTACTGTTGGTGAGATTGTGCAGCACTCCAGATCGAGCCATCTGCTCAAGATGTCACACATACGTCCGATTTCCCCACAACTGGCCGAGGTTGCGAAGCGACAGCTGAACGAAAATGCGACCCAGGTGGAAAGCCATTTGAAGGTGATCAGATCGTGGCTTGTTGAGCTGAACTTGCCAACAAGCCTTGTTGACGATCAGTTTCTGATTGCTTTCTTGCGAGGCTGCAAATTTAGCTTGGAAAAGGTGAAAAAGAAAATTTTACTCTTTTACCATATTCGTTCCGAGCTTCCGCAGATTATCCAAAACCGTGATCCGTACGATGCCGAGGTGCTTAAAATCATACGCATGGGGTAAGGTTCTCGAATTGGCGCTTTATTGCAGTGGAGTGTCTAACGTCTTATCACGTTTTTTTAGGGTGGGAATACCACTCCCAGCAACGGAGCAACCGACGGATCCAAAAATATTTATAATACGCGTGGGGCGCTTCCAGGTGAGCAGCTGCACGTTCGCCGATATTATGAAGGTCGGCACAATGATCAACGATATTGTGATGCGCGATGACGACCAAATGGTAATCTGCGGAATGGTGCTCATCATTGATCTCAAGGGTGTTACTGCCAGCCATTTAATGCACTTCGAGATGGAGCTTCTGAGAAAGGTGGCTATACTGAATCAGGACGCTTCGCCACTGCGCATGCAAGGCATTCACATACTGCATCCGCCACCCGGGGCGCAAACCGCGTTGAACATCTTTAACGGATTATTGTCGGAGAAAAATCAACACAAGAGAGTAAGGCAATGGGAGTGGAAGACGACAAGAAACGGTAAAAATTAATTTTTCCCACCTTTTTTGCAGATTTACACACATGGGCGCGATCTGAAGTCGCTGCACGAACATTTCTCACCCAGAATACTTCCCCAGGAGTATGGCGGAGACAGGGAATCGATTGATAGCATAGCTAAACAATGGGAAACGAAACTCTTGGATAACCGCAGCTACCTGCTCGATATGGCATTAATGAACGCACAGCCTTGTTCGTCACCAACCTCAGGTGGAAAAAATGCACCCAGTAATAATGCTTTCGGAGTTGACGGCAGCTTTCGGAAGCTAAATTTAGACTAGATCGGGTTGAAAATTGGGTGGCTACAAAATGAAAATTTCGTCCAATAAAGTGTGACTTTCAAGCACGAAGTATTAAATTAGGCGTTATTGATTTTTTACTCACCTTATCGATTCAGCTCGGTGTCTAGTCCAACAAATTCTTCTCAATGGTATTTCTATTTCTTAAACCACCATCGTGTACATTTGAATTGCTTTATTGGTGATTCTAGCAGCACCATTCTCCGGCTATTCTCCGTGTACTACACGCATGTGGCGTGTTAAATGTATTTTAAACTTGTACTTTTTGAAACAGTCAGGAACAGAACAGTGAAAGTTAGGAAGTTTAATTTTACTTCCATCCACCGGCTCACTCTGGACCGTGGTGTTCTTGCATTTCGTATGGTTCTGGAAATGGCGCACAAGATTACGATTCCGCTTGAAGCTTTTACCACACGTGCTGCAAACAAATGACCGTTCCGATGCGTGAACTTGTGCATGATCTTGCAAGGTCGTTCGGGAGGGAAACCGCTTGTTACAGACCTCACAAACATGCTTCCGTATACCGTGTTTTGCGACGCAATGCTGTTTCAGTTCCGTTTTGCTGTAGTAGGATCGATCGCAATGATCACATTGAAATGGTTTTGTATTCGAGTGGCGCGACTCGTGTATGCGCAGTGAGGTTTTATCGTGAAACGTTCGTTTGCATACTGCGCAGGAATAGTTCTTGATATTAAAATGTATTCGTAAGTGTCTCCGTAACGTATTGCGGCCACGGTATGTTTTATCACAAAACATACATTGTACAATAGGGACTTTTCGGCAGTTACGGTAGGAATAATATGCGACCGGAATATTACATGCTTTATTGTACACATCGCTCGTCATGGCATGTGCTGGCGCATCTGTAACGTTTGGGTGAGATTCTTCATTTTCCGTGTTATCAGTAGCATTATCCAACTCCTTTACAATACCACCATCTGCATGAATGGATGAATTTTCATCTTTCTGGACGTACTCCATCTCAGGTGTGCACTGATCATCACGTACAAGTTCAGCCTGCCGTACAACAGGATCGTCATCTGCCGCTAATGCTGGAATTTCCTCACCATCATTATAGATGTACTCTGATTCAAACTCTTGCATTACAATTTCGTCACCGTATTCACTTTTGATGTGATAAACCGAGCCACAGTCCATACTCGGCATTTCGCAATATACCATATCCGTAGTTTCCTGAATACATTTCATCAGAATTTCATAAGATTTGGTGCAGTTGGCTTCGAAATCGACAAAATCTTCTATCCTCTGCAAGCATACGCTACAGACGTTGTTGGGCAGTCCGTCACTCTCGTCCACTTTCGATGCGATGATTTCGAATGCTTTCTGCAACCGCTCGTTAATGTTTCCATCGGGAAGAAACACCGGCACACAATCAGTATCCGAGAGGCAGAAACGACAGATAGAGTGAAACCTTAGTTCTAAATTTTCTAACGTGATTTCTTCCATCGCACTTCACGGCGGTAACTTGTGCGGGTTCAATCTGATTACAAATGTAAACATAAACAACCAAGCGAAACCCTTGGCCGGTACCAGTTTCCGACAAAATGACGACAATTGACAGCTTTGACAGTTGAGCTTCACATTTCCTACTGAAATACGAGGTGCAGCTTTGAGCCAACCTCCTTTTCGGCAATTTTGATTAGAAGAAAAAATACAACTTGCTTTCCATTTCGGTGCATTCGTATATGAATCATTTTGCAATATTGAACAAATTGTGTACAATTAAAGTGTTTTTGGATATAGACAATGACGGCATTTGAAGGTTGGTACAATTTTAAACTAGTGCAATGATTTCTGCTTCGCTAAAACCCTCGTTTGCTTTCACAGAGTTTGGTGTTATGCCGGAGATAGCTCAAGCTATCGACGAGCTGGAATGGATGCTGCCGACTGATGTGCAAGCCGAAGCAATACCGTTGATTCTTGGCGGAGGTGACGTATTGATGGCGGCCGAAACGGGTAGCGGCAAAACCGGCGCCTTTTGTTTGCCAATTTTGCAAATCGTGTGGGAAACGCTGCGTGACATTAAGGAGGGTAAGACAGGAAGAACCACTTCCCACAAGGGACAACCGTGGACATTCTCATACACCGACCGTGGTCAGGCAATGGCTATCACACCGGACGGATTGCGATGCCAGTCGCGTGAGATTAAGGAATGGCACGGATCGCGTTGTACCACCGGTGTGCACGGCAGGGGTAAATACTATTACGAAGCGACAGTAACGGACGAAGGGCTGTGTCGGGTTGGTTGGTCAACGGAACTGGCCAACCTCGATCTTGGCACCGATCGTTTCGGGTTCGGATTTGGTGGCACGGGTAGAAAGTCAAACTGCAAGCAGTTCGACGTGTATGGGGAAGCGTTCGGCAAACAGGATGTCATAGGATGTATGCTCGATCTGGATGGCAAAGAAATAGGATTTTCGAAAAACGGCGTATTTCTCGGCACAGCGTTCAAGCTAAACGATGCAGATGCGAAGAGTAACTCATACTATCCTGCCGTTGTGTTGAAGAACGCCGAAATAGCATTCAACTTTGGACAAACCGATTTCAAGTTCCCTTTGCCGGCCGGATACACGCCAGTGAGCAGCGTGGCCAAAGATAATCTGGCGGAAAATCCCAACACTGGACCATCGGGCAGTGCCGAAGGGGAGGCCGCCAAACCGAAACCGAACGCACCGCAAGCGATCGTTATCGAACCTTCGCGCGAGTTGGCCGAGCAAACGTTTAACCAGATTCGCAAGTTTAAGAAACATCTGCAAGATCCAGAAGTGCGCGAACTGTTGCTTATCGGTGGCGTGAATGTTCGTGAACAGATGGAGGTGTTGCAACGTGGAGTGGACATCATTGTAGCAACACCCGGCAGACTGGAAGATCTTATCGGTGGCGGGTACGTGCTCTTGAATAGCTGCAGATTTTTCGTACTCGATGAAGCGGATGGATTGTTGAAGCAAGGCTACACCGAAATGATTGATCGTTTGCACAAACAGATCCCGAAGATAACGTCCGACGGGCGCCGACTGCAGATGGTCGTATGCAGTGCCACACTGCACTCGTTCGAGGTGAAAAAGATGGCCGAAAGACTGATGCACTTTCCGACCTGGGTCGATCTGAAGGGTGAAGACGCTGTGCCGGAAACAGTACATCATGTGGTTTGCATGGTCGATCCGCAGAAGGACACAAGCTGGCAGTCGATGCGCACCCACATCCAAACCGACAGCGTACATGCGCGGGACAATGTTCGGCCGGGCTCGAACACTGCGGAAACGCTTTCGGAAGCGGTGAAAATGNATCTGAAGGGTGAAGACGCTGTGCCGGAAACGGTACATCATGTGGTTTGCATGGTCGATCCGCAGAAGGACACAAGCTGGCAGTCGATGCGCACCCACATCCAAACCGACAGCGTACATGCGCGGGACAATGTTCGGCCGGGCTCGAACACTGCGGAAACGCTTTCGGAAGCGGTGAAAATGCTCAAGGGAGAGTACACGCTGAAAGCGATCGACGAGCATAACATGGATCGTGCAATCATTTTCTGTCGCACAAAGCTGGACTGCGATAATATGGAGCGCTATCTGCGGCAAATGGGTGGCCAAAAGTACTCGTGCGTATGTTTACATGGCGATCGTAATCCAAAGGAACGAAAGGCCAATTTAGAGAAGTTTAAAAACAAGGAGGTTAAATTCCTCATCTGCACGGATGTGGCGGCCCGTGGTTTGGATATTACTGGGTTGCCGTTCATCATTAACGTGACGCTGCCAGATGAAAAATCTAACTACGTGCACCGCATTGGTCGCGTTGGTCGCGCGGATCGTATGGGATTAGCTTTTTCGCTCGTTGCTTCAGTGCCGGAAAAAGTTTGGTACCATGGGCAGTGGTGTTCGTCGCGGGGCAAAAACTGTTGGAACACGGCGCTAACTGACGTGAAGGGATGTTGCATGTGGTACGATGAGAAAATGTATCTAGCCGAAATCGAGGACCATCTGACGGTGACTATTCCGCAGATTGAAAAAGACATGAAGGTCCCGTTGAATGAGTTCGACGGTAAGGTGGTTTATGGTGAAAAGCGCATGAACACTGGAACCGGCTACAAGGACCACGTGGAGCAACTAGGTCCAGTCGTACGTGAGTTGGCGCGTTTGGAGCGAGAGGCTCAATCTTTGTATCTTAAAAGATTGGCCGTTTAGATCGTGGTGGGTACAATTTAACGATCATTCTTGTATGTTAGCGAACTATGCATAAGAAATACATAATAAATTAGAATTTATTCAACATCCGACATGGTGTGTTCTTGGTACGATTTTTGCTCAAGTTTGCTTAAAGCATTTACAAGCGAATTGCCGAAAGAATTCACATACGAAGGACAAACATCGGACAGTAAAGCGTAGGGTGTTTCGTAGCGGGTGTTTGAAGAATTTTCCTGATGCTTAGAATCGTGCATATCACCGACAATTTGCAATCCTTCGGCATTAAGCTTGATACACATCTTTTTCCCATCTAACGTAGTAATGTTAATGTACGACTCTGTGCGTGTTGGCCGCTGTTCTTTAGAAAGCGAGATGTCCTTAACGTGCTGTGCAATGTCCTGTATCACTGCTTCGGCTTCCTGACTCCAATCAATTACATTATCGTCACAGTATTTGTAATAATTTGCTACCGAGTTGTCCATTTTAGCTGAAAGAAATTAATTTTAATTGATATTTACTTCAAACGATAAGGAGAAATGATTAAATCGCCGAACCTCTTTATGCACTCCAATCACAGATTGTTTGTTTTGGTAAATTTTACCGCAGTCTATATATTTACCACAGCTGATAGAAAGCTATATGTGCGAGAGGCTCCCACATCGAGTATTCAACTGTACATAAAAAACTAGTTCCATTGTTGGCATATGCTGTCAGTTGTCAAACAGATGACACGCCAGAACACACAACTACAGCCACACACGGATCAGCCTATCCATCATAGGAGGATATAATACAATCCATATACCTACAGAAGAAGAAGTGCTTCAACGTCGTTTTCAGCTAATGTTCGCGAATATACCGAATTTCGGAATTTTGCAACAAGGTTAGTTTCCAATCCATCAAAGTGATAACGATTTGGCTTACAGCATTAGTGTCTGGTGAAATTTAACGTTCCCGAATTGCTGCCGTGTGCATATATATTGCCGTAGCTATTAAAAGAGAGCGACCTCCAGTGTGGTGTGTTATTTGTTGTGCTGTGCAAAAGTTCGCGAGCCGTGCGTATTTTTCTCTTGCGTCGTCTGTTTCACAAGTGGCGTATAGTGGCAGGGGTTGAAGTAGAAAGCAAAGTGTCTGATTAATGGTCCGTTGAGCGCTAGAATCGTCCTTTGTGGAACACAGCGCCATCAATTGCCCGTTTGGTAAGCGGACCTCCTGCCAAGGACCAACAGTGTGAACCGACAAGGTGTAAGTCTCTGTGTAACGAGTACGAGGAACGATTGGATTGCTAAGCTTCGCTTTGCTTGTTTTCTGCGTGGCTTACGTATCGATTATTTGCAGAAGAAAGCGTGTGTTGATCTTGTAAGCAAACGAAGCGACGGTAAACCGTACATCGGTTCTTTGCAAAACATTAACCCAGCAGTGATAAGCAAGCTTCCAGTTTTACCAAATGATAAGCATTGTATTTATCTTGCCCTGGTTCCCTCCCCGGCAATGGTATTTGTGTTGTTCGCAGCTAACACAACATTCGGAACCACCCGGTAATGGAGAAAATATTGATCGTTTCCGCGTTTTTTTTTGTCTCATTTATTTTCCCAAAATTGGATGGGTGAAGAAGGTTAACACATGCCGGGGAGCGCACGCAAACGGATGCGAATTTATGTCGAGTGGTTTTCAATGAGCGACGTCCGATGCGGTGCCTATCAATCCTCTCGAACATAAATAAAAGCGAACGAGATTTCGACACAGGTTCTGTGATCCCGGCCATGCACACGAATGATAACCTCCAAGTAGGCGGTGAGTTGCTAGTGATGGAAAATTGGCAATGATGTACTTGCTGGGAGCGAACAACAGCGGCGTGGAGGAGTTGGAAGCGTGCGACAACACAGGAGGAGCGGATGACACTATTTTTATCGTTTTCAAGCACACTGCCGCTAAATGTATGGCCCCTCCGATGTTGGATGCGGCGAAGGAGGATGGTGAAACTTGTGGAGGGATGCAAATGACGGAAGCTGTGAGCCGCGGTAATAGATAGGTTTTGATGGTAACTAAATGTGCATCGATTGGCCATGATGATGCGGCGCCTGTGCTCGGGAGATGCTGTGCTGCACACGCATAGCAAAGACGAGAGAACTGCAACAACACATTCTCTTGTACGCTTTGGCACCTCGCACGAACCTGACCGTCTCTGCGCACATACTTCCCAAGGTCAATGCTAATGCTGTCGGTGGGATTGGGGCCGATTTTGCCGACCCGCGCACAGGCACGATGCTGGATCCATTGAGTAGTTTCGAGCGTTTTATGATGCTTTGTTGGGTGGTTTAGAAGAGGCACCGTACAAAAAATCTATGATAAGACATATCTCTAGTCGATACCCCAGGGTTTTCGTTTCAAAAATTCCTTACAAGAAGGTTTTAGCTGTAATAGATGTAGTATCTAAAGCCGAACGCATTTAGTGTGTAATACGCGAGTGAGACAGCAGGAATGTCCACAACGTACGTAGATAAGATAAGTAAAATGTGCTGATGCGAAACACAACATCATCACAACTAGACTTACAATTTGTCCGGCAAACGGCTTTTGTTTGTTTTGTGATTTATCTTTGTATCTTGGATTGGACAAAACATATTTATTAAACCGATTTTTCAATTCAAATATTAACTCCACTTTAATCATATAAAAAAGTTTTTGCTGCAACGGATTGTTTTTGTCCTACTGTCGTTTTGCATTCAATACGGCGCGTTTAACCTTGGCGATAGGAATAGTTCTTTTTAGCGACTGCGGCAAATTCCAATTCTCAGCGACTTAGTAATTTTATTGTATATGTGTTATTTGCTCTCACACATCATGTTTTCCACATATGTGTTTGATGTTTTTTGTTGGAATACCTTTACAGCTTGATTATTTTGTATTAGTTAGGATAAATATATAGGTAAGAAAAAGGATTTGAATTTCTGAAAAACACTTCTACACTTTCATAACAAAATTTGAATTTTAATAGGTTTGGGAATTGAATTTATCTTTACCCACTGATAGTATCCTGATAGTAACGTCATAAGTGTCATATTCGATACTATTATAATTTTATTTTCTGGTAATTATGAAATTACTATAGAATTATCCCGGGGCGGCCCGGTGGTGCATGTGATAAACGGCGCCAGTCCACACGGCCGGACCGGGTTCAAATCCCATCCGGACCGTTCCCCCGTAGCAAGGACTGACTATCCGGCTACGTGGTAAAAATAAGTCTAATAAGCCAGAAATGGCCGGCGTGACCTGTAAGGTCGTTAAAGCCAAGAAGAGAGAGAGACTATAGAATTACTATAAAACTATTTAAACTGAGTGAAGCAAGAATAAAATATTTGATCAGAATAAATTTCAGTGAAAATCTTAACCGCGAGAAGATTAAGCACGACATGAGTTATAAGAAGAATATATTGGTCGCTTCTTTAGGGCACTACAATGACGGAGTTTTTGCCATTTTTGGCTTTAACTTGAATTTGGTTATACCCAGATGAATAATCAACGCTTCATACTTTAGAAAATTTCGAATGGCGTTTGTTAGTAGCCCTATTGGACCGGAAAAAAACGTTGTTGAAGTTTCTTAAAAATAAAAGAAAACAGCAAATTCCATTACCGAAACAACACAACAACATAAATGCTTCAATGCTCTTGAACTAACCATCATCATTATCATTGGAGTTTTCAAGCATGGATTTGCCTGTGTCTGGCAAAGCAATCCAGCAGCGCCATGCTCATATGAGGGTTATACCGAAACTGTACCACATTCTAAAATGTTATGAATGTTCCACATGAACAATGATGGTAACCTTTCATCGTTTGTGATTTCATGGTTCATCGAACCGCAAGGCCTGGGTATAAGTTTGTTTCTGTCCGTTCTATGCCTGTGAGAGTCGTTGTGCTGAGTTTCGCAAATGTTTGATAAGGGATTTTTGGAAACATACAAGACGATTGCTTCATATATCCCATCCGTTACGTAGCTGTTCGCGGCGTGTTGGTAAATTTAAATGAATTTTCTTGCATTATAATTATCAGCTAGCAAGCAAACAAACATCCGTTTCGAGGTTGTCAACCAACATGAAGAACCCCCCGCACAGAAGTCTCCAATAGTCTACTGTTTGTGGTACAGTAGCGATAAACAAGAAGACTGTAGGCGTCCGAATGTCTACATCTTAGTGTCTTGTGCGATCATAAACGACCAAGAGACCAATTCTTATGCATTGAAGATGGGCGTTTGAAGGATATCAAGCCCAGACCTGAATCGATTATCTTATTTTTTTTATTTCCTTTACTAACTTATCTTTTCTATGTTTTTTTTATTAGAAGGATAGTTTGAATACTTCTTCTGCTTGGCTTCTACGACCTCTAAGAGCATGCCGGGTCATTTCTGGCTTAGTAGATAATCTGTCCTTGCTACGCGGGATGGTCCGGATGAGATTTGATACGGGGTCCTTTCGAGTGGAACCTACGCCGTTTATCACATACGCCACTGAGCGGCCCCTTGAATTAAGTTTAAACTAAGCTTTATAAATAGCTAGAATTGCCTAATGAAAAGAACTTTTTGTGTTTTACTTAAAATACGAAGAGATGAGATTGGTTCAGTAGGAGAATTCGCCTTGTTCTAAAAGATAAAATATTAATCGAAATACTTACATACATAGTCAGCTTATCCCCTTTCGAACAGGCCGAAAACAACATTTCAAGAAGTTGGTGTGGCGATGCAATTCTACTACAACAAGCAGGCTATGGGGCACGGTACGGTTCCATGGTGAAAGAGCGCAAGCGTACGATAAAAAGGTTCTCTTTCAGTGAATGACGAAACTGGTGATGAAACCGCGTGTTGCAAAGCTCTTGCTGTGTGCTGTGCCTGTTGGAAAACTTCTTGGGTGTTTGGTGTGTATGTACATAGAAGATTGTGCGTCCATCCTATCCCACATCCATTAGTGCCGTCACCTAATAGCACCTGTACGTACATCTCGGGCAGGTGCTAGAGGGAAAACTGTCCACCGTTCGTTAGTGGCGACTATATGCATGTCTAATAAATAATTCTCCTTTCTCACGGCAGCTGGTTACGTTTTGTGGGGGCGTTTTTTAAGTGCACCAGAAGAGAGTATGTATATGCGGGGTGATGCTTACGCTCCAAAAATGATTTGAATATACGTATGAATGAATTTTCCGATTCGACATACATTACACGTAGCTTGTACTAAAGCACCTGTCACGTGATTTTATGTGAAATAATATTGTTTTTCCTTTGTTTTATTTGTGCAACACAAAGGAATGGCAAAAAAAACCCAAAAAGCATTCGGATTAATGAATTTTTTAATTAATAATATATTAATCTTTTCTATTGTATCTCCCGAGAGTAAATTTTCATTAGTTCTTTCTGTTTTTCCCGATTTGTTCTATCAAAACGTTTTTTGTACACTATGTGCAATATGCGAGTCTGTTGTGTGGGCATGCACGCATCCCCTTCATAAACACAAATTTATTTAATTTCTTCTTCCATCACCAAACCGATCTAGTAGGCCTTCGGCTTTGACGTTGGCGAAGTGTAGGCCGAAGTACAAGCTTTTCACGCTTTCCCACAATGCCTGTTTGATTCATGCTGCATAAATCCTGCACATAGCGCAAACACAACCAAACGCAACATAATGAGCGCACACGCACACTTTGTGCGCTTTCAACACTATCGCACATTTACTACACAAGTACGCTCCTGCCGGGAGAGAATCGTGGAGCTTTAGCTGTACTGCGAGAGGTGTTCGCTCGCGTTTTTCCGCTCGCAAAAAGCTTTCTCAGCGAGTAACCTCAATTGGTGTTAACTGCCTCTGACTGCAAACTTACTGATACTGGTAGTAGTGATCTGGTGAAGTTTCTTGACACCACAGTCCTTTCGAACACCTTTCGGTACTTCGGTCGTGTGAACTTTTTCCTCAGCTCGCAGCTTTTCAACGTAAAACCCGCGTGGTGCCATTAAAACTGAGCTCAATTTCGAACGATTAGCAGCTATTCCAGCGTCTACGCATTCCTGTGTAAGTTTCTTGACGATAAAGTGCAGAGAACGTTCTGGAGGGCAGCATACACACGGTCGATTTTGCTTGCTGCATCCTCCCGACTCTAGTAGTGGTTTGAAAGTAAGAAAGCACCAACAAAAAAGGTCCAAAATTTAGCTGCAAGCTTGCCTTCTTCGTTTAGGGCATGGCTCCAATGTATTCTGCCGTGTCTGCCGTCACATGGTACTTTTTCGCTAGCAGTGCGCAATTAGTATTATTGGAAAATGATAGAAATCAAAAGCATTTTGTAGTTTTCCACTGCTTCACTCATCATAAATCATGTTGAAATGTATTTAATGTACTTATTTGTTTCATTCTTTTCTTTCCATGCTCTCCTCTATCTCTCGCTACTCTTCGACTAACGTTGTATGGACCACTTCTCACGTCGTCTGGATGGCTGGCAAATGCTCGGGACGCTGTCGGATTATCTTCTTGGTCGTCGGGTGGTGCGGGATGACCTTATTGGAAAATTCCACTTAATCGCTAATAATCGTCCCGTTTTCGACGGCACAAAGGTTAACAAATCCTCGTTAATACGTGTATCCACAGTGCACTGAAACAGCGCCATTTAAGTGATATTTCTGTGAACGTGTGTGTGTCCGTGATAGTACAGTGAACGTGTTGTAAAAGCGTGTTGTATAATAATTCACAGTGTAGTAAGAAAATAGTGTGAAGCCAGCACGTTCTAAATCGTGAAGTATTGTTGAGTTTCATCTTGACAATTACGCGTAAAGCAAGGAGTAAAAATAAAGGCTCTTGTCCAGTGTGTGTGTGCGCGCGTGTGATTGTGTGCACATATTCGTTTTGCTGAGCGCAGTGTGCCTAGTGGAGAGCAGGTGGAGAGAAAGAGATAAATTTTGAGACGTTACGGGAAAATAAAAATCTTCCACCATTTTCTCCAAAGGCGAAAACATGGCATTTGCGGGCCTAAAAAAGCAAATTAATAAAGCAAATCAGGTAACGTGCTTTGAGGTCGAGTAAAGTTATATTGATTAAGAATGTTTTCTGTATAACACTGTAGCAAAGGTACTTCAACTATGAAGTATGAGGCAATGTAAAGAATTCCTTCTCAATAGCATTTTTCTTAAAGAGCCTCTATTGTACTGTGCACTCATATGTGAACGTAACATCGCAAACTGTTTTGTTAAATGCATACTGGACTGTGTGAAACACGGTTGCAAGTTTTGTCACCTTTCAAATTAACTCAACGTTACCAGCGGTGGCTGAAAAGAAATGACGAACAACAACTGGCACTTGAATTTACATTGTGTTATGTACTAGGGCAAGTTCAAAGTAAAATGTAGGTCACGAACAAGATTTGAAGATGGTTTATATGCCTACCTGCCTGGAGCAGTGTGACCACTACCACTAGCCATTGTTGAATGTTGGGGAAGGATTCACATGAAAAACATTTTTTTTCCCCATATTTCCATTTCCAAAGTTTAGGTTTAAATGACTGAAAAAAGTGTTAAAAATCAATATAAAGTGCTGTTGTGTAGATTTAATTAAATAAAAGCTAGAATAGATATCGATGGAATTATCTTTCTAGCCAGATTATGAGCCAAATTCTCAATTCAAGCCCAAAACAGACAAGCAAAGGAGACGCCTGGTGTTTTACACTGAAGGCGTATTCGAGTTTCTAAATCGAGCTTTAGATCATTTATGGCTATTAAATAGTAAACACAGTAAAATAGTAATTCGTTTGTCAAATATTTGCACACTAATTCTTGGACATGTATTTCAGTATGTCACTGAAAAGATGGGAGGTGCTGAAGGCACCAAACTCGACCTGGATTTCATGGAGATGGAGCGTGTAAGTGTATTGTTGCATTAAAGCAACTAAAAAAAAGAATGCTTCTTAAGCACGCACTAACATGCAAGCATATTCCCGACATTTCGGTTCCAGAAAACGGATGTCACAGTCGAGCTAGTCGAGGAGTTGCAAGCCAAGACCAAAGAGTACTTGCAACCGAACCCGACGGCTAGAGCGAAGATGGCAGCGGTCAAAGGTATTTCTAAATTATCAGGTCAGGCTAAAAGTAATACTTATCCACAACCAGAAGGTATATTGGCTGACTGTATGCTGACGTATGGTAAAAAGCTGGGTGAGGACAGTATTTTCGGTAAGTGGAACGCGTACGGCGTGTTTACATATTTTTTTTGTTCATTGCACATCTTAATGTTAATTAAGACAATAATGGTTGTTTGAATGTGTTTTTGGGTTTTTCCTTTCGATTTGCATTTGTTACATTCATACACCATACCAGAACCATTTAAAATTCGCTCATTCAATGGCATATGTGCTTTACAATGTTAATATTTATTTAAAAAAAAAACGCGCACACACACATATACATATACACATATAAATTCACAATTATCTCTTTAAAAATTCAATAAACTTGGTGAGGCTTAGAACTGGACTATATAACAAATCAAAAGTTTACAGTTTATGCTTCGGGAAGTGCCACTGATGCATACTTCCGCAAACGTTTAGTCCGACTGAAGTGAAATGGAGTATGCAATTCTATTTATTTACTCCTCTCCTTTGCTTGCTATTCTTTAAAAAAAACTCTTTTGAAACACAATACCGAAGGGAAACTAGAGTAAATTTATGTATGTTTCCTCTAATACATTACGTTTCCATCTCTGTATTAGATTTGGTTGTTTTCTTTTAAAAAAATAAGTAGCCTAAATCATTTAAATCTAATAGCGTCTATGTTTTATTAAAAAATAAAGAAAAAAACCAGCAAAAACTGAATCTTTGTTAGATGTTTGCTCTCTATCTCTCTGTTTTTTCTTATGCAAAAAAAACAAGTTCGTAATGCACACACAATCAATGTTATACTGAATTCTTTATTAAACTCTTTTAGCGTATACTTCACTGCTAGTGTTAAATTTGAAATGAAATAAAAACAATATTTATTGCTAACGATACAAATTTCAGTAAATGTGCATTTTAAACCATTTGCTTGCTATAAAATGGAAACGAAACGTAAATTTAATCTAAACTGATACCTCCCTTTTTTAAACAACACTTAGTAATAATGCTAATTTCCTTTCCGTATATATGATGTATGCCAATGCTCTAGCACACTATCCTAATTGAGCTTTAATTTTTGTGTATATACTGTGATTTTAATAATGACAAAAATATAAAACCCTGTTGCATACGTGATGTCACTGAAATATATATATAGTAACAACATTAGCATACACTTCTAGCCCATTGAATGTAGTTCTTGCGGAATGATGTTGCGTTCTGATAAACTAATATTTTTTCTTTCGTTTATTTCTTCACACCTGTACATTTCAACTGGATCGATTGTCGATACACACGGCTGCTCCCTTTTATCCACAACTCCACAATCGCAACAACGCTCAACGTGCATCATTGTCCCGGTTGCAATTGATTTACCATGTGCTCTTTGGGGCATGGCAAAAAAAACACTTGCAACAAATGTACGGCCCGATCTTCGCGTCCGTTTTCCAACCTATGCAGCGTCGGCGTTGGTTGAAATGGGCGATTCGCTCAAGCAGATGGCTGACGTGAAATACTCGCTCGATGATAACATCAAACAAAACTTCCTCGAACCGCTCCATCAGCTACAGACGAAGGATTTGAAGGAAGTGATGGTAAGTGGTCGTGCGTGTGTGTGTTTTACAATCGTACTCGTACCTGAAACTCTTGTGCCATACCTGTCTATACGTTTTGTGTTTTCTTTTTTTTCAGCACCATCGTAAAAAACTCCAAGGCAGACGTCTTGATTTCGATTGCAAGAAAAGGCGACAAGCCAAAGGTATGTAATGATATCGTTAAACGTTTTATTCGGATTTTTTTGTTCTTTTATCCAATTTTTCCAAAGTAGTATTTTTTTTTAATATTCTCCAATATTGGTGAATCGAAAACTTAACAAAATGCCAAACATTTGCTCTTAAAGTGTTTGGCTCAATTTAATGTATAAGCTTCACCAGAATTTTTTTTAAATTAAGTTTAGTTGATATATTTTTTTGGTTTTTGTTTAATTCTTACGTTTTATCATTTATTTTGATTTTATTTTCTCTTTATTTTCATGTCTTCTGATGTTAATGCAAATGTTTCCTGGCAAAATGCGCACGCACTATCATCTTTACCCGCATACAATCGATCCTTAAATATGTGTTATGTTTCAAATTCCAAATGCTTAACAACCCGCTATGGTTTGTAATTGTCCTCGATGTTGTATTTGTTTGTTTGTTTGTTTTTGTTTTTTCTTTAATTCGTTGTAAACCTCGCGGTTGAACGAAAACAATCCATTCGCTGTTACTAATAAAAGGATCTCAAATTACAGATGATGAAATTAGGAGCGCTGAGGAGAAATTTGCCGAATCGCTACAGCTCGCACAGGTTGGAATGTACAATCTGTTGGAGAATGATGTAAGTTGATGAAATCTGAAGCAAAAACGTTGGTGGTACAGTAAAATTGTTGTGTTTGTTTTTGAATATTTTACCAAAAAATGGCAACGTTATAGTAAAAAACATATTTTTTGCTGTTTTTGTTATTCGCATGCCGCATTCCTTTCGTGTGGTGAAACCAACCACGTGTGGAACCGTTTTCTTCTGTGTTCAACATTTAATGGTGTGGTTTCGTTCTATTACCACCATTCTTGCTAGGTCGAGCAAGTCTCGCAGCTGGTAACATTCGCTGAGGGAATGCTCGATTATCATTCTCAATGTTCTGAAATATTGAAGGTATTGGTGGAAACACTAAATGAAAAGTAAGTTTAACACCAGCATCATTATCATTTCTTTGCAAATTTAAGAATTATAACATGTGTTTTTGTTTTTTTTTGTTCCCAGACGTGAAGAAGCCGCAGCAAGGCCAAAGTCCGAATTCGTCCCCAAGACGCTTGCCGATCTGAACATCGAAATGCTCGGTTCGCAGGATGGAATGAACGGTGGGCCCCATTTCCTTAATCCCAATAGATTGAACAATTCCCATCACCACATGTACAGCTCCCAGCAAAATCTGTCCAATAACAAAAACCACTCTTCCAACCACAACAACAATAGTAGCCACTTTAACCGCAACCGACTGTACGGCTCCCAGCAGAGCCTGGCGTCGACACGGAGCGGTGGTACCTCGAGCGCATTTAGTGGTGTAGGTGGCAGAACAGGAGACACGAGCGGCATTGGTAGTATTAGTAGTGCCGATGGGTCCGACATGCGCCCGCCGTCTTACGGTACGTCCGTAGACAGCTGGTTAAACGCATGGGATCAACCGAATAGTGGGGAGTTTGCCGGAAACGGTAACAGTGGTTTTGGTGCAGGGTCTAAGCCGGGCAAGATTACTGCAACCAACAGCGGTACCAGCAGTCGGTATAATAATAAAAGCAGTAACAGTACGATGTACAGTACCGCTACTACCAATAGCACCGCAATGTTTGCTAACAACAACAACTTCAGTGTACCTTGGTCAGGTGATTTGTTTTGTTATATTTTATTTATTCTAATGTTTTCGTTCATTTATTTATGATTAAGGTTTAGTTTCAATTCGGTTCTTACCAGTGAATAATGCAGTGCGTCGTTTTCGTTAGTAATTTATTGATCGGAAGTGTTTTATAGGAAGTGTTTGTAATTTTAATTTTGCTAAAATAATTATTGACAATTGACATTAGCTTTTAGGTGTTAGCTTTAGATGTTTCTCCTGTGAGATAAACAATCGAGAAATGAGAGATAAACTAAAGAAGAGATAAGAAAAGACAACTGATATTCGATTTGGTATAGCTTTTAAAGAAAATGTTTTATGAGCTATAGCTTACATGTTCCAGTTGTTAAACTAAAAGTTTGTAATTTTTTATATATATTTATTTCTATAATTATGACAGCTATTTCATACTATGATTAATATTCTTTTTTCCATAATTTAACTGTCAATGAAACAAGCAAATAACTTTCTACAAAATAATGATTTTTAATTGCCACGCATTATTCACTGGTACTTTAGTATTATCAAAAAAATTATACTACAGAAGAATTTTTTTTATTTAAGTGCTTTGGTGCAATTATTACTGGTGTAATGGATATTTTTAGTACATTTATTTAATATACATCTTTCATCCTTGTAGTGTGTACAAGAGTACAGACCGGACGATTACATTCTTACGCACACCCAAAACATGTAGACAAGGAACTATTACAGAACTGTGTAAAGATGCATTGCACGAGCGATGTAATTAGCAATAACCACTAGAGGGCATGCAGTAGGGTCGAATTTGTACAAAGTAAACCTATATCTATTTCGTGCGGATAAAATGTGTGCGCAAACGCGTCCGATGTAAATGGGAGGTGAATATTGTACGTGATGCGGCACCACCACCTATCTGTTCACGGTCATGCTGGTGATGGGAAATTGCTTCACATTTATAGACGAATGCATTTATAGTACTGTAAGTTAGTTACTCCTGTCATTGTTGGCACCGGTGAGGATCACAACGAGGTCCTCTTGCCTCATCCACTGCTTCACATGTTTCATCACGAAAACTTCATACTTATAATTTCTTATTGGTACATTGGCAATTTGCAATCATTCGTCCCAGTTAAAGCGAGGGCTAGAAATTGTTTGACTACGTTTCGCAAATTCTTTCCTAGCTGTATTGGCTAGCTAAACAGTTTCATTAAAAAAAAGTGCCAGTTGTGTGGTGTAGTTTTGTGTATGTAAAACTTCAATTGCATAAGATTGCTCGTAGTATTGTATCTCATACTTCTATTCGGCACTTCAATAATCGGTATTTAATGTACTCACTGATATGTGGCCCTGATAAAAATGGGAATGTAGCAAATCACTACAATCAATTCAGTATTCTTTCTGTGCTCCAATTTTTCCTTACCGAACTGTGGACAATGTTATTTAATTTAAAAAATTCAACTAACGTGAATATGGCCCTTTGGAGTTAGTTTATGATTAATGGTACTACAATGTATGTGTAAATTTTGGATCACTTTTGTCATTAAATGTGATGGATTGAAATGTGTCCTGAGTGCAAGTCGGAGATTGCAATATTCTCTCGTTCATACATTCTTGACAATGAATCTGTGATGCAAACTTTCCAATATTATCGTTTGTTTCAACTTTTGCTTGTTCCAATTTTGTCATTGTTCCCTTTAATCTGTCCCGAGTTTTCATCGCAAAATTTCCTTTAACATAATATACTTATTGTCATATGAAAGTACTATTTGTCCACTATTTTGTCGATCAATGGTATGAACATGTGTGTCTTTCTGAATGATTGTTTATATATCTTCCTATATATCTCTTTCTCTTTCTATATTTATCTCTCTCTTTCTCTCTCTCTCTCTCTCTCTCTTTCTCTGATTTGGAACAATCACAATCACTGTCGTCATTGTTTTATCTTTTTTTGTTAAATGTGTTTTTGCTATTTTTTACGACTTACTTATCGCTAGGCGGTTCATCATCACATCTTAGTTCGCCGGTCAATAAACCGACACATCTGGAACTGTTGGGCAATGGTCAAGCACAGGCGCGTTCTACTAATGGTAAAACAGAATGAATCATCTCTTTTGGAAACTCATAAGTAACATTATAATTTGGCATAAATTAAATGAACTTAACACACGTATATCTTGTACATGTGGAATGAACCAAAACATACAAAAATCCTTCTCTCTCTCTCTCTCTCTCTGAGCGTCCTACTGTTTTGTTGTGAAAGATATGGTTTTGTAGTCTGTGTTTTCAAGTTGAATCAATGCATTTATTGTTTACTTACCTAAATGGAACGTCTGCTTGTTGTTGTTCATTTTATAAGTGTTTTTTACTTCTTTTTATTGCCGATTACTATCCCGTTTTCCCGTGTGTTACAGTATGTTTCGTTAGCTTTTACACGTGTTTTACATTGGGTTTCGTATGATATGTTGTTTGCATTATTCGCTTTAAAACTGCATGAACCAATCGTTTTAAGTTTGTTTTAGTTTTAGTACTTATCCAAATGAGAAAGCATCTGTTTCGTAGATTTCGTTGTTTCATGCGTTCATCTTCATTGTGTAAGAATGTGTATGTCATACAAACAAACTACGACCAAATGCTTATCGCATCGTTTTTGGTTCAGTGTACAGCAAGTGTAGGTTTACAAAATTAACGTACTAAATTCAAGAAAATGCAACTCAGATGCATAAATAGTATAGCAAAGTCCTAGAAGGATTTTACCACAGTATACGCTGCTACGATATATTAAAACTAGGCTAATGTAGTTGTACAAAACAGATCCAATATTTTTTTTATCAAAAAAAAAATGCAATACTTAACGATTGTTTTTATGTGTATTGTTATGTTTATTAGCATCACCATTGCCATCACCGATGCGCTCGCCTGCAAGAACACCAATGCCAACAAAACCCACACAACCGTGCTGCACAGCGCTGTATGACTTTGAGCCAGAAAACCCTGGAGAGTTGGGTTTCAAGGTGAGCCATCCCCACATTCCTATCATACTACTTACTCAAGATCTAATTGTGTTTTCCACTGGCTTTGTTTTGTAGGAAAATGATGTCATTACTCTCATTCAGCGCGTCGATGAAAATTGGTTCGAGGGCAGCTTGAATGGAAGGAACGGCTATTTCCCCCAGTCGTATGTACAGGTGACCGTGCCACTGCCCAGCAATTAAGCCACATCCATAAGGTTATTACTCAAATAATATGTTAAACTTACGAAAAAGAAAACACGCAAACAAATAATAATTAAAAGACGCAAAACAGCGCGCACTCGCGGCGAAACATGGTCGAGAAATCGTTGGGTAAAGTTTGTTGGCTCACGTTAAAAAAGGTAGCAGTATATTTACTCAGTTGAGTTTGGCAGGAACAGAACCGAACATCAAAGCATTGTTGTTTCGAATCCGAACGAACATGCCTGGGATTGATACGCAATACACACATCGGAATAGCTAGCGCCAAATCGTCACAGTGGAACTAAAACATTCATTAATAATCTATTAACCTAAGTCTCCTCCAACAAATTTTAGTCTCCAACCTATGAAACTAGTTTACATGCAATGGAATCACTGCTAGGACGAACAAACGAAACAAACAAACCCGTTCCTCACTTCCGATATGTCTAAATCTAACACATGAGATTAACACACACAGTAAGGACAGGCGTAGGATCTATTGTTTTTTTTTTTGACTAACCACAACCCTTTAAAAACATTCACATAACAATTAGCGTAACGAGTGTGAGAGGATTGAACTTATTTGGCCATTATGTGTTGCACATGAGTGAACATTTTACTGTCTCAAACATGAAACGTTATCCCCCCCCCCATCCCCCTTATTCGGGGTTTGATGAGAACTTTTAATCGAACGATCATTTTATTTAGCAAACCATCACTTTTAACTGCAAACGAACGCAAAACTGTTGTACTCGTGCACCATAATTTTAATTTCGTGACCGAATTCACCTAACGTTCTTCAACATTGTACGTAGTAGTGTGGTAGAAGCTGTATTTGGTTTCACGTGGGCAAAGGTAAGCCCAGTTTCAAAAATTATTCTACGTACGTTTATCCAGTTAGAGCCAAGGACGTTAGGACATGATCGATTGGGGTTTGGTAGGATGTTGCTGTATTTATAGTGAAAACATCCATGTTTGCCATATAGACAGAGAGAGAAAGAATGCATTGGATAAAAGTTATGAGATTAATTTAGGAGAAAAAAAAGTTATGTTTGTTACAGCTGCACGTGGCTTCGGCCGTACCGTATCATGTATGCCGTGTTATATTTGCTTTAGTAATCGAAGTTCGAAGAAACGTTCTAAGAGCGTTTTGTTGATATTTTAACACATCACCTCATCCAATGTTAGAAGCATCATCATGTTGAGTATATGTTTGCTGGCTTTTAAGTATTTCAAGTGAAGTAATATGTTACATTGTTTTACGACAGACAATTACGGTTATGAGAGCTCTCTTATTAGGAAGTCGGGACGAAAGCTAACAGAGTGGTAGAAAGCTTACTGTTCGGCCATTAGTTGTAGAAAAAGCAAGATGGAAAGCAAGTTTTGTTTCTGGTTATCTGATCAGTAAGCAATAGAAATCAGTGCAAACAATTCATTGTTTGATTGATAATATTCATCAGTTTTTCTTTTATCTAACTTTAATTAAGCAATTGAGTCGCTAATAGATATGCGTGCGCAACCACAATTGTATCAATATTGTTCCGTTGATATGAAGTAAGAAGTATACACATATCTAGTTAGTGTATGTGCTTGGTTAGTTGTTGTTTTTTACATCCATCAGTTCATTATAGAGCCTTTTGGCGAGTTAGTGGTACTACTACAATATCCCGAAAACTATATAACGTTGCTCAATGCCGAACAATTGAACAAGGGAAAAGTTCTAACTGATGTCTTAGTATCGTGCATCAAGCATGTATCCGTTTAAACCACTAACTTTACGTTTTGAATTCCTCCACCTTAACAGTTTTATCAGCGTACAAGAGCTTCGCTTACATACTAGTATAGAACGAACGTTTAGTGTCTGTATTATTTAGCAATTGGCACACGATTGTTTCGGTTAACATAATTGTTGCTGTTTTGCACACTGATGCTAGGAAGCCGTATTCCCCGTTGTTTGCCAACGCGTTGCTCTAATATTATAATGATAAGAAAAGCATAAGTTAACGTGATACCGGCTTAGAGTATTATTTGTACAGATGGGGCGATTTGTATGTTACTTTTAGAATCCTACTTTTAGCATAATTAACTCGGAGTCATTAGTTATGATAAAGTGAACATTGTTTAAACAATCTGCATTTATGTTGTTTTCAGTTGTTTTTTCTTCTTCTTTTCTCTTATCTATTATTCGATAATTAAAGTAAGAAATTAGGCGTCCGAAATACTATTCTCGACTTGGGCAGGGTTTTCAGGGGTCAGCACCATTAATATTTGAGTTTTTGTTTTTAATAATTGTAGCGCTGATTGTTTAATTTGCTTTGTACGAGTCAATTTGTTTGTGTTACACTAAACCGATCTATCAATAGTGTTGTTTTTTTTATTTTTGTTCTCCTTGATTCAATCTAATTTCTGATTGGAAGAAACACTGGTAAAGCCAATACGCCAACCAGTCAGGAGATGTGGCAAATGAAGTAAGAAACAGGAACGAAGTACGGAAAGATACGGAAACAAGCATAAACAAGTGACTAGTGCCCGAAAGTTCTTAGACATTTATTTACTAACGTACACCGAACTATCAAAGCCTATGAATCCTCTTGAACTAATATTAGTGCAATGATATTGACATTTAAAGTATATACAACCAAAGATATTTACCCTTCGAAGCGCGAAATAGAGTCTATTAACGATAACCACCAGTTGTAACGACGATGGCTCCCCGCATCATGCAAAAGATACGCGTTGATTCGGACGGAACATGCGAGTGCCCATCGGCTATATTGTTGCGGCGTGATGGTGAATGATGTGATGGGAACTCTAGCAGAACTATATATATACATATATGTATTTACAAAACAACAAAAACTCTACATGTCCAAACGCTTACGAAGATCAGAATGAAGTAAAATGTTATCTTGCTGATTGGCAACGTGTGCAGATATAGGTAGGGTTATCAATTCTTATTCGCGCCCACACTGTTGCTGTGCGTGTTTCAAGGGACACCTAAAAACTAAGACTCTTTTTCTCATATCTTCTAGCTTTATAAGCTTCGTAATCGTTGTTAACCGTGGTTCTTGTGTAACTTTTCCACCTTTTACTTTCGATGTTCCTTAGGAAACGCCCAATGAACATGAACATGTGTGTGCATAAGAAAGGTGTACGCTGCAGTAGGTGATGGTGAAACTATTCATTAGTTTCAACATTTTTCCACATAAAGACATGTTAATCTGATCTTGTTTACTCACACTAAATGTGCAAAACAACCACAACAAAACAAAGAACAAAAACACGATAATATTGTGTACATAATACACATCACAGGAATTTCAAGTGTGGAAATCATATTTGGAAGAAGTTACATGCACCCCGTCACTTAGGCGTGAGGCACAAAATGCAGAAGTACATACGATAGAACTCACCACACAAGTATAGCGATGTGAATAGAATCACGCAAAACAAACAAACAAAAAACCCCACAAACAACCATAACACACAAATCATGCACAAAACAACATTTCACACTAATGCAAATATTTCGTTACGCGTAGCCAACGAATGTGAAAGTGTAGTAGAAAATAACAAAACAGCAGTGCAATTACGCTGAACTGATGATCGGTACAGAACTAAGTGTAGAAGCGCAATACTCCTACGGTAACTGTTTCCGTAGGACACAAATCAAGCACCTTCAAATTACAAATGATCAAAATCAAACCACTATAAAACAATAGCAAACACATTAGTAATGGCTCCACTTCGGCACAGGGTGTAACAGTGTATTGATTCACATTGAAGTTGTTTCGTTGAATTTTTATTGCTCGTACATTTTAGCGGAGCAACCCTGCATTAGTACTACGTTATGCTGTAAACATGCGTGCGTGTGGCTTGCAAAGAATAAGTATCCCAACAATTAATTAATTACATGCCTTCCAGTCGAGCGACATTAAATAATTAAATTTCATAGATGCTTTTCTTTTAGTGGATTTTTTATACTTTATTTTTGTTTTAAAAATTTGTTTGCATTGCTTTACGAATCGTTTCACAAATCATAAATCAGTTTAGTTATGCTCTCCAGCACATTTAATCCATTTAGAGCGAAAAGATTGAGCACGATCGGAGCAGTTTCAGCTTCTCGATCGGTCAAACTAGATCGATTGAAACGAAACGAAAGTCAAACAATACTAAAACACTTTGAAATATCATCTTAAAGGACAATACATAGTTGTTAAAGTAACATATATGGAGCAAATTGGGATGAAGGATAATTATGAAATGGCGAAAAACAACTAAACAATCTTTAAGGTTTACAACTTTAAGTGGAATTAAACGGTAGAATTAGCAATGAGAAACACGGAAGAAAAGATAGGATGGTAATTTTAGCTGGCAGATAGCATGGGCTTGATGCAGGTAGAATGTTAGCAAGGTCATAGGAAAAAAGAGGAGTAGAGAAAGAGAAGGAGAGGAAGAAAGAGAAAAAACAAAGGATGGTTATAACACTCGTAAATAATTAAATACATTATATTTGAATCGTAAAAATATATAAAGCAACAGCAAATGAGATGAATGGCATGCAAAACATGTACCATGTGTCTGTGGATGTGCATATACGACTAATGGTGGAAAGATTCATCTGATTGAAGTATAAATATTACCTTTACTTCTGTGTTGTTTTACCCGCACGGCAGAAAGATCACCCAGAATGATGATCGAACGACGAAGCGTGTGCAAATATTACATGTAGATTACACCCGGAATGCAATCGTCTAGAGGTGGGAAGATGAATGTATTGATGATTGAAAAGCTACTCAATAAAACGGTTCTTGAAACATTGAACTAATTTGATGGCTTTCATGTGAGACGAATGAAGACATCAAAGTCTCTATAAACCAAACTAATCAATTAATTACCTTAGTTAAAGCTAGAGGAGTATTATTCCGAAAATCTTCGTTGACTTTTTGCTACAATTGTTCCTTACATATCATCATGTCTTGAGTTTGCTACAACTACACCTTTCCTAGTGGATACTNAAAGCTACTCAATAAAACGGTTCTTGAAACATTGAACTAATTTGATGGCTTTCATGTGAGACGAATGAAGACATCAAAGTCTCTATAAACCAAACTAATCAATTAATTACCTTAGTTAAAGCTAGAGGAGTATTATTCCGAAAATCTTCATTCACTTTTTGCTAAAATTGTTCCTTACATATCATCATCACTGCGTAATATGTTACATATTTTAAAGTATGAAACGTTTATCCCAGTTTTTCTGGTACCAAAGTCATTGGCCTGTCTTGAGGTTGCTACAATTACATCTTTCCTAGCGGATGCATTAAAAAATCTCAACTAGTTCGATCTTCTGGTGCTACTTCAATAACATGATCAATCCATTGAAGTGTAACGAGTCTTGAAGAAGAAATTGTGGACGCTTTCAAGGTACAGTCACTTATCTGATTATCACTGACAGTTTCACTATCTTTTGAGTTGCTTACTTACTTATATACTTTCTTATTTTACAGGCGCTACAATCACTTCGCGGTCTTGGCCTGCTGCAGGAGTCTTCCAAACCTTTTAAGAGCTAAACCATCACTCCATCTCAGTTTGAGCCTACGAATGTTCATGTGGACGACCTAAAAGGACATAACGGAGTGGGTCGTCCGGTGCCATTCGCATGACATGACTAGTCCATCGAAGACTGGCATCGTATAACGCATAGAGCTAATCATAAGAGCTCGCTTTTCCATTATCCTCATACATATACAGGACCAAAAGTCTTTCTAAACTCAGTTTTAGACAAAGTCCATGTCTCTGATTTGTAAGTAAGTACTGGACCTGTGTACGTTCTTTCGGGTTACTTTTGAGCTGTTAATTCTTTAATCTTCAACTAACGTTGCATGTATTGTAAACTTAAGAGGAGCATTTTCAAGAATGCTGAGAGGAACTTCTTCTTCTTATGTGGCACAGCAAACTTAAGAGAGGACTTGACATTCCTGTTCATACTAGTCGCATGATAGTCAGTCCTGCGTACGAGGTTACAGTCCGGATGCGATTTGATACACGATCCTGAGAGGATCATATAGAAGAGTGTAATCTGTCGAAGATCTAAAGCAGTTGTTGCTAAAAAAAAAATCGACCTTAACTCAACTTACCTTAGTGTTCTTTTCTCTTCTTCTAATACGGAAAGTAATACTTTCTGTAATTTGAAAATTAAAACAAAAAAAAACCCAAAACAACGCATGTTAACGTAGCCATTTGCATGTATTTTGTTCTGGTTTTGATAAAGCATTTATTAAATAATACATTTCTACACATTCGGCGTTCTCGTATGCTCAACAATCGATTTGCTATATGTACACCGGAGTTTACTACTACGTCTACTATGAACAATGGTGTGTGTTTTTTTTATGCAGTTGTATTACAAAAAGGATCGGCTTATCGTAAATCATACACGGTAGAGGAATGGGGGTGGATAGGGAAGAATGGGGCGACGGGGGGAAGAAACGAAGTGGACGAAATGGCGACAAAAGCGCGGGTTTTCGACACGTTTGAACGTACTGTGCTAGCTTACTAATTACTAAGATATAAACAGTAAGGGTTCTACCAGTTATTAACACTAAGCGGCGGAGCTTACTATTATTACTGCCGATTTATACATTCCACTATACGCTAAACTGAACACGAACTCTTTCGAGTATAAACGGGTAAGATTTGTTTGTTGGGTGTTTTCTTCTTCTCTTTATCTTCTTCATTTAGACACGATCCTCTTTGATTGCTGTTGAGCGATCAGTGTGCTATGTCTAAGTGTGCTTTACGGGAAGGATTATTAACACTACTTTTAAACGCTACGTTCAAGTGTCTTTTTTTTGTTTCTTGCTAAGAGTTGTCTTAAGTTTTCATGTTTAAGTGTGTTTCGATTTAAAAAATTTACATTAGAACACTTTACTTCTATCTAGCGTTCGCGTGTTTTTTTCCTCTTTTTTGTTGCTACTAATAATCATCGCATGGTTTCACTACTCGGTGCATTTACGGAATGATGAACGGGGGCTTTCCTAATACTTACATCCTTTTTTCTCCAGTATCGAACCCAAAGCCGAATGCAACGCTATGGCGCTTTTTGTGCGAAGGGTTGATAGGAAATTTAAAAACAAAATTTTACATACTCTCCGCCCATTATGTCTTGGAAGCGTGTAGGAAAAGTGTCTGTGTGTCTGTATTTACTGTAACGCTAGAGGGTAAAAAAGGTTGGAAATCTGTGCATTTTACTACAGTTACATGCTTCATATATGTATGTATAAAAAAAGGAAAACATGTGCACATGTCGTGTGGCGGGAGTTTTGAAACTAAACGTTATAAATACACATCCTTCAATGAATTCGGGTTGTAAACCTTATATTTGCTGATTTTTTGGCATTCAAGCTTAGTTTCCCCATACCGTCCAAGCGCTCCTTGTCACAGCAAGGTTCGTGCCCTGTCGGTCATACGGATTCCGTTGGTTTTTTTTAAATTGTTTTTCATTTATTTTTGTTTTATAAATTATTGTCCTTACGATAGAGTGTTGAGTGCTTGAGTGAAATATAACGTGTAAAAATAAAGGTGTTGGAAAGTATATTAAAAACAAAAAAGGCGGGTGAAAAATAACATTTGCTTTTCGCCAGCCATTTGTTAAGTGCGTCTGTTCCGCTTGTTGGTGCCTATTTACATAATCCACGTACCTCGTACGAAGTGTGGAAACAGAAGGGAAAACAAAAGGAACCCCTTTAATGGGGGGCTCATCAACTAGATGCTACTATATTACACACCCTAGTACTATAGTACTTGGAGCACATTGCTGAAGAATTCTCTCTGGTTAGGAGCGTGAAATACAGCTTCCCTGACTGACGCTTAAGATGCCGAAGAGAGAGAGACCCAAAACCTTTTGTCTCCCAATACGTAGTGAGGATATAATATGCTGCCAAAACGCTTTATGCAACACTACACTTTCACTATCTTATATTGGTGTGATTTTCTTCCTCGTACAATATGCTAACAAAAGAAAAAGTTTAAAATAAACATAAAACAAGTAACGAGAGAACGATTTAATAAGGTGCGTTTGTACCAAACTTCAAGCACAAACATGTCTTTTTTTGCCATTTGTTCGCTACTAGTTATGCTACATTGTATTTAAGTTTGTAACACTTACGGAATGAAAGAAGGTTGTCTGAAATGTCTAAACAGCACATTGGTGGCCTCCCCCTCCCCCCGTAATGTTCGTCACGTTTGCCACGCGACAAAAAAACTGTTAACAGCAAACGCTAAACAAAAAAAAAAACAAAATTAAAGTTAAATTGTATCCTTGTTTATAATGACGCCATGCTGCCTTTTTTTATTGCCAGATTTGCTAGCCATTGTTAGCTAATGCTTCTTGCCTACGATGCCCCTATACTTATAATTTGTACCATCTGTTTACTAATAACAAATTCCCCATCATTCGAATATCGTTCCCTCACGCAGATCACACGCATTTTAAATACACACACACAGACACACTACGCCATACGCACGCAAGGAGGCGTGTGCGTTTGATAGTTTGATATTTATAATATATGCGTACGCTTAAGTATGTCCTTTTTGCTGTTGTTGTGTGTTTGTTTGCTTTGTTTTTGTTTTGTCATTTAACGTTCGTTTTTAATAATATTACAGTGTGCTTTTATCATACTACTTATAAACTGTTCACAGTTTTACTGGAAACCTGGCAGTTCCAGTGCTTTTCTTTTTTCTTTTTTTTGCCTATTTAAAATGGTTACACATTTTTCTTCTTCTGTTGCTTGTATGCTGTATCACCATTTGGGGTGTTAGTATTTTTTTTTAGTTTGTTTTAATATGTTTGGAGTATTAAGCAAAATATGCCGAAGGGGTTTCCGGGAGGGATCCTTCTTTTACATTTTACACAAAATGTATTTTTTTCCAAAAGTGTTTCTGTGTGTGTGTGTGAATTAATGCGTAAAATTAAGCAAGCGCAACCAAAGCACAACGATACAGACCTGGATGAGTATTGGTAAGTGAACTTGTGCCATTATCCCAAAAGCTTATGTGTGAGACCTGCTCTCGTTTTGCACGCATCAAGCACGCTAGTTTTGGAAAATGCTTTTACGTTAGTCGTTCCGCATAAGAAACTACGGTGGATGAAGTGTTTTTCTTCTCTTATGTACGGACGCTGGATTGTGAGAATTTGTGCTGTAAGTTGTGTACAATAGAAACAACTTCATTGCCGCCATCTTGCAATTTTAAGATTTTTCGTCTAAATTTCTGGTTGCTTCGTTGTGATAACAAGCAAAGCTAGAATTATTTTTTGTCTATTTGTTTTTCTTTGTTTTTAGAAAGCTCAATAATCGTTAACAACGAATAACAACGCGAAGGTTAAAATAAATAAACCAACTCCTCTCATTGCAGCGGGTAAGTTCAAAAAGCACATTAATATCGAAGCAGAGGAGTTATCTGACCATTTACGGATAATTTAGGGAGCGGTTTGAATATTTTCGTGATGACGACAATTAGAACGATGGAGAGAAGTGAACGCAGTTTGGCACGCAGCTCAACGGGTGAGTAAAGGGATGTAAAGTTTTGCATATGTTTCAGTTCTAACTACTTAACTGCGTTGACCGTTTCAATCATGCACATTATCAAGCGTATACACCAGTATCCCAGTACAACAGCAAAACGGTAAGAATCGACCGATGGAGACGCCTCACATTACTTCCCTCCTGAAGTCTTCTTCTACGTTAAGTATAGCTGCTTTTGTTTTGTTTTTTTTCTTTTTGACGATCACAAACGATGATAACGATGGTCGGTAACATACAGACGAAAATGTGTATATTAATACGGAAGTACACCTATCGCGAGATCGCGCCCAATATTTGTTGACACACCCTGCCCGAAAAACACTTCAACCACATTGGTACGGTGGGCTCAAACAAATGGGTTTTTGAGTTTTGAAATGTTCAATCTTCCTGAGGAAAATCAAGGCAAAATTTCAAAAACCATTGTTTTCGTGTCCAACTTCCATCGGAGCGCACACGTTGAGGAGATCACTTCCGTTACTAGTACTGATTAACCACTAACACTACTTGTCTACCTTTTAGTGGAATGAATTGACGGAGTATTTCTGTGGGTGTGTGTGTGTGTGTTTTCTTATGTCTCCAGAAAAGTCAGCGTTCAACACTAGAATTGTTTAAATATTGGAAAGAGATGCATGGTTTTGCCAACCTCCTCCATTCCCGCTTGATACTACGCCTCCTGTGCTTTTTGTGAACGATATTGCTTCGATACGATTACCTGTCTGTCGTCGGATCGCTGAATCACCCCCTGGGGGGGCCGAGGGATTACAGTGACGCGTACAGCTCGAACCGATGGTGACGCTGGAAGTAACGTCTCAGATAGCTCTGCTCGTACTCGATCGGCGTTCGATCAATCGACTGACGAACGGTGGAGCGATCGCTAGTACCGGACAGTGACATCACCACCGGAGGCATTGCGTATCATTCGTGAAGGTTTTTGCTCAGTAGCAAGTTGTTATGGTGCCCGGACAGATGGCGAACCAGCTCCTGTAGCGTCTCGAAGTACAGTGTGCAGAAGCAGCACGTGTAGCGACCGCCCGCTTCCGGCGAGTTGATGATATTGCGATGCACCGAACAGAGATGCTTTAGCAGGTGCGCTTTTTGCTTAAACATGGCGACACACAACCGACACGCGAACGGCTTTTCGCCGGTGTGAACACGCAGATGGGTCTTCAGGTTCCAGGACATGCCGAACTGTTTGCCACAGTACTCACACCGATATTCGCGCACCGGCGTATTACCACTGCTTAAACCGCCACCTGCTCCACCGCCTCCACCACCACCACTGGCGGTAGATCCGGAACCGCTGCCTGCTAAACTGCTGGCAGCACTGCCACCGCTTCCACCGCACGCTCCACTACCACCCGACCGAGCACTCAGTACCGCTTCGGCCTGACTGTTTTCAAAGTTTTTCATCTGCTGTATCAGTTCGGCAGGGCTGGTATCGGTGTTGGCGCTGGCCGCGTGCAGATACGGCACCGCCAGCAAATCCGCCGGTCCACCGGGCAGCGCGGCAAGGGCAGCTGACGGCCACGGGTACACGAACGGTGCGACCGCTAGCTTGTTGTCGGCGCTGGGCGGACGTATCCGGTTGTTGTTATTACTGCTGGTATTATTGTTGTTGTTATTGCTGGACGAATGGTTAGTACCGAGGGCCGCAATGTCGGTGGGACGGGGTGTACCAGGTGATCCGGGTCTCGCATCTAGATCAGGGAAAAAAACACCAAGGATGCAATAGTGGTGAATTAAGAAAGAACTAATGCGGAGTTGTTGGCAATGGCCTAAGTTAATTGAGCTTACCTGGCAGGTACGTCGGTGGTGCAGAGAGGAAGCACTTGCGTGTCCGCAAGTCCTCCAAATAGCTCGGCACGAATGGTGGATTCTGTGCCGGTGAGTTGTGAAATCCGGGCCGTCGCTTCCGGTGCGGTGTTACGACATAGTTGTCCGGCGAACCGTGAAGCAGCTCGTGCTCGAGCGGCTTCAAGGATTCCGCATCGGACTGTATGTAGTACGCTTTCCGCTTGGTACGAAACGGATCCAAATATCGTGTGGGAAGCAGATTCTAAATGAAGCGGAAAACAACAAGCTCTGTTAGCGCGCTCGACAAAACAGGTACACTGTCGCTGCCTTACCTTCGTCGGTGCGTTGCCTATCGTTTCGACATCGATATTGGCATCATCCGAATCACCATCCTGATGCTGCTGCTGTTGCTTCACGATCGACAGATTCACCGGATCGGATGAGCTACGTCGCCGGCTGCGTAACGTCTCACTGCCACCGGCACTGTTCGGCGTTCGACTGGTCGCTTCGGCACGTGCCTCCTCATCCAGGTCGCGATCCTCCACGTCTAGCTCAAAATCTTCATCATCTTCCGGATCGGGATCACAGGCGCTGCCACCACTGTGCCGAACGGATGGAGTCCTTCGGTCGACATTGGATGTGCGGGAAGCTTCAACCGTACCGTCACCGCCCCCTCTGCTACTGCTCGATTCGCTTCTTGCCTCACCCGCCGTACTGCCACCCTCGTCACCGATCGTTCCACTTCCTCCACCGCCCGGTGCACTCCCACCACCGTCGTCCTCATCGTGCCGATTGATTTGCTGCAGGTTGTTGTTGCTTTTGATGATCGCCTCTTCGACCTCGTCCATGTAATCGGCATCGTCCCGATCACCGCCATCCTCCGAGCTGCCCGCCGAATGGTGCTCCCGTTTCACGCGTACCTTCCGGCTCGCCGGACTACCGTCCCGGGACCCCGTACGGTCCTGCTGGCTTTTCGTGCGCCTTCGACGATGATCTAGTGCGCCAATACCCTCATTCCGGTTAATATCGACCAAGGGTTCTGACTTTTGTGATTCTAGAGCGAAAGAGAAATGTAATTCCTTAATGTTCGTCTGTACACCAGCGTAACTCGCATCCACCACTTACCACTGTCATTGGAGCAGTCGGAATTTTTCCATATGCTCGGCTTAATTTGTAATAACGCTAAGAGATCTTGCAGATGGTGCACCTCGTTGGCGGGTACATATACTTGGCCGGAGTACAGAAAGTCGAGAAGCAGCCGGAAGTAGCATACTTGCACATCCGGAAAGTATACGGTAGTTTCGCCCTCCAGCATTGGAGTCTCTTCCAAAATCATGCTGTGGAAATAGGGGCATCCACGAAATTTTCAACTTCAATTTCACACACCGAGGTAGGGATTTTCTTACCGTATGAGTGGACTGGCAGCGGCCAGTACCAGCTTGTGTGCCCGCACAGTCTCCTTGCCATCGCAGATGAGTAGCAGATCGGTCGCATGCTCTCCGCGAAATGCTGCACCAATTTCCTGGAGTATGCACTCGCCGTGTTTGCTATAGTGCAGCATCAGCATTCTAACTGTAGGTAGGACAAAAAGAAAAAAGGGAACAAAAATTATTAATTTACTCACAGCGATAGATGTGTATAAATATTTGTTTTTTTGAGAGACAATTTTTACATATGAACTTATCCACCTGTCTGTATAGAAAAGAGCAACAAAAGACCGAAACATAAATCCTCACAAGACCTAATTGCCGGTTGAGTCGATTTTTTTACCGCTTAATCGATAAAGTCCGTTTGAATCAATATTATCAAGAAAGTTTGACCCGATAGCGGATGATGAATTTGGCACACAGTGCAGAAACGATGCATAATAATAATCGATGCAAACATAATAATCTTATCATTGGATTTTGCGTGGCTTATTATCATACTAATACTATTGACCAGCCTTGTGTAAGTATTAGGATCATTCGCTCGATTTGACAACGATGAGTATGTGTACATGTAGAGCTAGTTGATCATTTTACCGTTATGCAAAACGTGGTGCTCAGGTAAGCTTTGTTCCTGTGACACCAACACTAATGAACAAACCTTCGTTAGTACACCTTCGCCTCGCCTGTGCGTACTGTTGCTCGGGCTTCGGCGGCATCGACAGATGACGTATTCGGGTCCAAATAGCGAGGACGAGAGGATGGAATTACACAATCTGGTTTCAGTGAGTGTAATTTTATCATAATTCGAGGATGTTTAGTGCAAATGTGAAGTTCGGTAAAGTGACTAAAGTGAGTTTGGTCAGTGAATTTAAGTGCGTGTATCTTAGCTGTAGTGCGTGCGTGTATTTTAGCCTTTTTTCATTCTGATAGTGAAACATGTGATAGTGCTTGTGATATGTTCCGGGAGCGCTTGGCTTGAGCGGTAATAGGCGTCAGCGTGTGGGTGAGTAGCGTCTCTTAATTGTTGCGTTAGCGAGCAGCTCACAGTTGGATTAGTTTGGTAGATTCTTTTGTGGATCAGTTTGGTAGATTTTGTGAGGCGGGAACAGTTGGTGTTTTGCAAATTAGTAATTGCGTTCCAGGCCAATCTCGTTCGACTTCCACTTTTCATTTTCCATCCAGCGAAAAGCTTCCGTATCGGAAATCGGATTACGGCGGAACGACCGTCTCTTATTTTTATTTATTTATTATTATTATTATTATTATTATTAATTTTTATTTATTCTCTCTCTCTTCTTGGCTTTAACGACCTTACAGGTCACGCCGGCCATTTCTGGCTTACTAGACTTATGTTTACCACGTAGCCGGATAGTCAGTCCTTGCTACGGGGGAACGGTCCGGATGGGATTTGAACCCGGTCCTGCCGTATGGACCGGCGCCGTTTATAATATGCACCACCGGGCCGCTCCTTTTATTTATTATTATTTATATTTTATTAACTCTGGTGTTCGATTCGCTCAAACCACACAATAATATCGATTGTAATGTTATAGTTGGAGGCGTAGGTGAAGACAGACACAAATCACGGACCGATGCAGCAAATAGTCCGTTCAGCAAAATTGGGATGAAGGAAATATTGATCATGCAATATATAGATCATGCATATCAAAAAAGTTCCGAATATTTAACAACGAATATTTTAAATTCATCATTGGTTTGTGGAATCAGAAGAGAAGATAATATACTTCTGATCGATGATTGTAAAAAAGCGCAATAACAAATCATTTAAAACTATGACCACTAAACTAATGAAGAAACAAACACGCAAAATTGCTGCTCATCTTTTTTTGCCATAATTTTAAAAGTGCTATAATTTTTTGTAACATCAAAACAGCTTAGAAAATTCTATTGTTTTGAACAGCGCTGAACAAAGAAAAGACAGCATTTTTTTGTACTTTTTGTAAGAAAAAATAATTAAGAATTTTAAACTTAAATTGAATAAGCTTTCTTAAATGTTTTTTAAATGATCTCTCCCCTAAAAAGTGTAAAAATAAATAAGGTGTAGAAACGCGAACCAAATTTCCATGATTCCTGCACATTTGCTCATTGAAGTCTATTTCAACACTATCCCCAGTACAATACACACAACTGACCGATGTTATACGTGCGATATATTTGTTCCCCTCTGGTGCATCATTTGTTGCCATTTAGCATCGTTTCGTTGCATTTCGGTGTGTGGTTTTTTATGTATTCCTAGATTGCACGCGGTATTATCAACAACCCGAACGATGCGCACGCGTACCAGCTCGGTGTGTATGAGAATGTAGTGCCAAAAACAATTGTGAACATTGTGTAGTATAGTGCAGCTACAAATGCCAAATCCAATGTCATTGTACTGTGATGTCGCGACCATAAGGTAAGGTACCGAATGTCTTTGCTTTGCGCAAGGCAAACTAGCAGGCCAAAAAAAAAAGGTTACCACTTTTTGGAGGGTAGTTTTATTTGATTTTTGACATTGATACTCAACTTAGGAATGACTATATGTATATTTGACACTCGAAAAAAAAAACACGATCGTCTACTATCCCGAAGGACTCGCGAGGTCAAACGCCCGGGCGGATTTTTTATTCATTATGCAACACAATGATGAGCTGGATACGGTGCAAAAACCGATCGCGATCGTGGTTACCCCATACCCACGAGGAAAGCAAACAATTATGAATGTCACACACACTCAAAATCACNACTCGCGAGGTCAAACGCCCGGGCGGATTTTTTATTCATTATGCAACACAATGATGAGCTGGATACGGTGCAAAAACCGATCGCGATCGTGGTTACCCCATACCCACGAGGAAAGCAAACAATTATGAATGTCACACACACTCAAAATCACATTCCACCCCATGGTCATGGGGTTGCAAACGCGGCCGACATTGGCCTTCCATGCGTTCGCTTTTATCGCATTTTGGAGACTTCCGCGCGATCCTCCACACGCTTTGGGGGCCTCCCTTCTCTTTTCGATGCCAAAATGGTGCCAAACTCTCCGCCCCCTCCTCCCTAAACCCCACAAAAGCGCCCTCCCCCCTTGATCGTCGTTTTGCTGTTTGGTAGACGTGACCGTGAAACCTGACAAAACGCACACACCATCCTGTCCTGGGTCGATTGCCATCACGAAAGGGAAGCACACGCGCGTTCACCTTCGTGACACGCTTGTCCTTCGGCGCGGTTACGTACGGTGCCCCGTAATGCACGCACGTCCATGTGTCTCACGGTGCGTAAATTCGAAAGTCACACTATAATCAGTCAAGCCTCAGTTCGTCAATGAAATTGTCACTGCCGGTTGTTGGCCAGCAGCTCGGCGCTAGGCTTTAAAGGACGTTCAGCTAAAGGCCATTTCTGCGAGGCACAAATATTACACTCGGAGTTTTCGGACATGACACATTGACGTTGGATCACTAAATAACCTTCCTGGGGATGGAGGTAGGGATAGGACAAGATCGCTTTCTAGTTTTATCATCACTTTTGTAAGCGAAAAAGGTAGGGAAACACATTTAAGAAAACAAAAAAAAAACGACTCACACGAGCGCACCGAACTCTGTTTGCCCATCAACGAGATGCCCACATACATTTTGCGGTATATAGATGGCAACCGGGAGATCTCCGTCAGCGTACGGTGAGTCAAGTCCAAGGTCAGAATGGTAACCATTGGCCGAGAGGAAATGCTTTGAAGCGAGACGAACGATACGCAAACAGCCGTGGTGAGTGTTCTTTCGCCGATCTTTTCACCCAAAAACCCAAGCCAAATTTAAGATCCACCTTCCTTGTTGTCATTCTTCCGTTCCACTCTCCACCGACACACACAACCACTGGTTGGAGCTCTTTTGTTGCCCGATGTCTGTGGTATTTTCGCTCCAGACACGCAACTAACAGCC
>CM028127.1:13863866-13949833 GCA_016254315.1 Anopheles parensis
CCAAATCAATCACAATTAATGACTTCCGTTCGTTCCAGACTTCTCCATAGTGCAGCACAAAAACGCACACCAACACGCACCACTGTTGCCCCGTCTTGTGAGTCACACAGTAATGAAGGGAAGAAGAAAAAAAATCCCACTCGCACACTGTTACAATGTAAGCGCGATTGTGGATTTGCTTGCCCATGTCCGAACGCAGTGATCAAGGTTGTGTTTGATAATTATTTCTTTTCCAGGTAGAACAAGGCATTTTACGTACATAACGCATTTTAAAAACAATCTCCATAAACTTCAAATATTCAACAAGCTGGTATTATTATTCTCCAATAACAAATGACATCTCCTGCGAGAGAATCCTTTAACACCATTGTGGAAAAAGAATATCTCACGAAGGGTTTCATTCCAGTTAGGCAACAAAAGCAACAAATCGACACAACACACGATCTTCCTCCAGCCGCAATCACAAACCTCTCGCACACAACGGGATTCGCGCACAAATGCACACACACATACACACAGGCGCGCGCGCGCACAGCAATGTAACACACAATACTACTGGCGAAACGAAACTACACTCTGGGGCCCGTTGCGGCGTTTCCGTTAAACAAAGAACGACATCTGTAGGTGCAAAGATCTAGGCAACCCGCCGCAAGATGCTGGTTACCGATCGGTAAGACGGTAATGTGTCTTGTCCACACACAACCGTCGAAGGTTATAACATTTGTCCTTATGTACGAAACCTCGTTCTTATCGTTACTTCGGCTGCATTCAGTATGGTTTCCTTTTGGTGAATTTCTCACACGCCTTCTTCGATCTCGCACACCCATATATGCACGCACACTCGCAGTTTTCATGTTCACGCACACTACCACACTATGCTCGTTGCAATCCACCACTTTTTCACATCGATGGAAATGGAACAAAAGCTGGATTTTTACATCATTACGCGTGTCATTGAACGGCCAAATTCAGCTTTACTTTCTTCGCTTTTGCTTTGCGAATAATTGTACGCGCGTTGCTGCTAACTATTTCTTATGCACTGTAATTTTTAAAACACATCATTCTTCCAGCGACAGGGAGCGGCTGATGATTGTGTGTTTTCTTCTACAGCAACTAATTTTACACGGTGGCCTGCTACTGGACAACACCATACACATTGCCTACTGCTAGAATTTGCCTCTCAACCATGTGAAAAACAATGCCAAACAAGCACAAATACAGCTGCAGTTGCACACCCAACAGTGAAAAGCATTTTCGGTTTCCAAGGAAAATCCAATTCGACAGAATTCAATTAAACGGACTGTGACAAACTTCGCTAAATTACCGGAATGAAGTCAATTAAGATCCGAGACCGATGCACTGAACCATTTTTCTAGCACAAATTTAAATCACATCGCAAGACGCGTCCAACCTACATCCATCGTGCAGAAACATGTAGATACAGGAAGAAAAAAAACGGAACAAATAACCCGCACCAGATTTTGTGACGATGACAAAGAATGCAATTCCAGACACAACGATTCGAGAAGAACAATGCACATTCGTAATCAGAATTTCTTAAGAAATAAAATGCTTCCTTTAAACTGCACTTACTTATCGCAATTTCCCCGTTAGAGGGTGCATCTATGAAATGGAAAACCACTAGCTAGGCAGAAAAATCACTCTACGGCAGGAGCGCGAGCAACACAGACACCTCCCTCAACGAAATTTCGAACACAACAAAAACATCTTCTACGGTCCCGTTCCCATACTGTGCGGTTATGTTTCGCTGCACGGCAAAAGCTCACCTAGCTGTCAAACTATGGAGCTTTTTTTGAAACGTTGATTTCCGCGTTCGTTGGTGGAAAATACAAACTGCTATCCCAATCAGACGTTTTGTATGAGTTTCGGCAAAAGTTGCGTCCTATTTTTCGTATACCGAAATTTTTTCCGAAATCTTTACCGACAATCAGTCGATGTCGTCCCAACAGCAGGAGGACTGCAGGATTTTTGCTGTCATCGTGCGGATGTCTAGCAAAAAGCTCAATTTCAAAATTAAAGCAAAAAAGCTTGTCACAGCCGTTGCCACANCGGATTGTACACTTTTGTATCGACGGTAGAACGAGCGTGAGTACGAGCAAGAGGGAATGACGCAAGAGAAGCGAACGGCATGAGAAAACTCATCAGACACGACTCGAGCTTTCTGACCGACTCTCGCTCAGTGTAAGTGCGAGCAGGCACGGGATACTGTTTAGAGCGAGACATTCCGGCATTTGCTTTTGACAAGTCGAAACTTTTGGCTTGGGTATATCTGTACCGCGAGTGCCGCAAAGATTTGGAAATACTTTCGGTTTTAATAAAGTAGGAATTGAAAAAGGTTTCATGATTCGTAATTACGCTAGTAAAATCAGCAAATGTTATCAAAGTCGACCTGTTGGATGACGATCGAGTGCAGTTTGACAATTGGTTACCTATTTACTTTTTGTGTTTTTTTTTACAGATGCGTTTCCAATCTCGTATTTTCAATTTTTTCCTAGCAATTTAACATTCACAATGCGTTCGCAAGATTTCTTTGTAGTAAAAACTTAAATTTCAACTATTTCTGATTGTGTACGCATTTGTAAACCAAAAGAAATAAAAACTGCAATAATTTAACGAAACTTGTGTCACATCAGCGAGCTTTGCATTGTAGCAATCTTGGTACGCAATCCAGCTTTGACAGTTAATGATTGTTTACAAAACTAGATGTATTTCTAAACAAATTAATTTCACGAAATTTGGTGTGAAATTGAGGATTTTAATGCATTATTTAAAATATAATGCAACTAGGCTGTTCCATTTAAATGATATGATTGTTCATTTTATCATAATATTGAAGCGCGTAAAATTTAAATATCACCGGTCGAAGAACGTCAAGCCAGTTTGACGACCTTTGTTGATGCGCGTACTGTCAGCGGAAAGATAAATAAACAATTCGCGTGGAAGCACGTGTTGTCGGCGAAAGGTGGATACGCTGCAGTTTAGTTAAATAATATCATAGTTACTGCGCCGAAATGGAATCCGATCAAGAAGATGAGGTTCCGAACGTTAACTTTGTGCCCAGCTTGATTTTTGTGAAACGTGGCGTCGCTAAAGCTAACCCGGACAAGGTATGTTTGCAGGCCAACAAATCGTGATACATTCCCATGTTTCAATGTTATGCTTCACAACAGGTTACATTAACACCAGCAGAGCTCGCTAGAATCATCAACGAGACCAGAGAAGAACTCGTAGAGTATGTATATTCTATATGAAATAGAATTGAAGAAGGCTTTTATAAGCACATCGTATGCTTACAGGGATGGAGTTGATGAAATGGACTCAACCGATGACGAAGAAAACGAAGACAGTCAGAGGGGGTTATCTGAACAGGCGAGTAGATTAGCCGCTACGAATCCAGATGGCACAAATGAAGTAGCGGATGAATACAACTTCGATGGTTATGAGCAAGAAAGTGAGTAAATATAGAGGTTTTTTTTTGTTTGGCTTGAATGGTGCTTATTCTACCCCATCCATCGGTATCATAATTTCAGCCGGAACGACCGGGTTGCATTTAAGTACGGTGGCTGTCATTGATCCGGAGGAAAACATCCAGGACGATGAAGATTCCGATGCAGAAGATGAAATCATCAAACCAACGGACAATCTGATTCTTGTCGGACACGTGCAGAATGACAGTGCGTCGATGGAAGTATACAGTACGTGTTTGGTTTTTGGCAAACGTTCACTTGATTCCGGAACAAATATTTAATGACTCTTATTGCCCTGTCTTTAATTTAGTTTTCAACGAGGAGGAAGGCAGTATGTACGTTCATCATGACTTTTTGCTTCCGAGTCCTCCGCTGTGCATTGAATGGTTAAGCTTTGACCCGGGGAGCGATAAACCGGGCAATATGTGTGCAATCGGATGCATGGAACCTATCATTACGGTGTGGGATTTGGATATTCAGGATTCGCTGGAACCTGTGTGCAAACTAGGTTCGAAGGGTAGTCGAAAGAAGAACCTTCCAAAGTTGGGCCACACCGATGCCGTGTTGGATATTTCATGGAACAATCATCTACAGTAAGTTAATACGGGTTCTCTTCGAAAACGTATGGAATGGGATAATGAGGAATTTTTTTTTCCAGACATATTTTAGCAAGTGGATCAGTGGATCAAACCGTTATCTTATGGGATCTGGAGGAAGCCACACCGCACACCACAATTCGTGATTTCGAGGAAAAGGTGCAAACATTAGCGTTTCACCCGAAGCGTGCCGAAATGCTGCTGGCTGGAAGTTGTGATGGCAAGGTAAAAGTGTTCGATTGCCGCTCGACCAACGACGATAGCAGTAGTTACAAAGTGTGGGACCTTGGGGGTGAGGTAGAGCGCGTATGCTGGGACCACTTCAATCAGCACTGCTTTGTGGCCAGCACGAACGATGGAAAGGTACACTACATCGATAGCCGCCAAGAGGCACGTCCGCTGTGGTCGAAGGAGATGCACGAACAGGAAGTTACGGGTTTGGTGCTTAGCGCCCAGGTAAAGGGTATGCTTTCGACAGCCTCTGCCGACGGTACGCTAAAGGTGTGGGACATCACATCGCAGGACGCACGGATGGTGTTCAAAAAGAATCCGAAAATTGGCGTTATTCAGTGCCTGGATGCATGCAACGAAAGTCCCTTCACGTTGGCAATGGGTGGAGATTTAAAAACGCACAATTTTTCCGTCGTTAATTTGCTGGACAATGATGTTGGTGAGTTTGAATGTATAAATGTGTTCACTATTACTTTTTACTAATGTAGTAATTGTTTCAGTGTCCAACGTTTTCAAATCCAGATATACTGCAAGCAAACCGACGGGCAACATTGAACCGCCGACGGAAGAAATGGAAGATGCCAGCATTGACGATGAATAAAGTGTCTGTTCTGGGTATGCAAATAAATGTTTACTTACAGAAGGTTGTATTAGTTTTGTAATTGTATTTATACTTTCATTTGAGAAATGTAATGAAAGTGTTATTAAAATTAAACTTTAATTTTTACTTTCTTACATATTATCGCTCAAATAGGAGTGTTTTCGAATAGAGTTATTGAAATACGAATCACACATCATGCATTTGTTGCAGTTATGGAAGGAAAATATAAACAATCCTTCGCCTTCAAATTGAAGGGACAAATAGATCTAATCATCTCGCCGTGATTGTTCATCCTAACCTTGTTCATCAGCCAATCAATCGGTACAACATTTCAAGGCTTGATTGATAAGAGCAAACCATAACAGTGCGTGCAAAAATTGCTATAAAATAGTGTGATAAATCCAGAATGTGCATTAGTTGTTGCAGAAGTGTAATTCCGGGCAAGTAAACCAACGAAGCTGTTAAAGCATTTTACACACCATGGAGTACAAAGTCGATCTAGAACGGGCCATGCTGACTGATCTTGTGAAACCGTCCAGGGCCAAGCGCTACCGACCAGCGATCTACGCATTAACAGCTGTCAGCTCAATCGTTTTAGGTGCATTAGCGATGGCACTTTTCATACACTGGAACGAGATACAAATGATGGACAACCGATCGAAAATCCAGGACGTGAAGGAAGTGATCCGCATGACTGACGTTCTGCTGACGAAGCATGAGACAAATGCTGCGAACGTTGAGAAGCTTCTTACCCGGTTTGAGCACAAACTACAGTCGATCGAATCGAAACTTCAGCAAGCAAAGGATCGTTCCGAGATAAACTTAACTCACGACGAGACAAACGATATCAACCAAAACCAGCAAACAAATCGTGCTGATGGAAATGGATGGGTAGAAGTGCCAGAATCAACTGTTTCTCCAACTGATGCAAAAATGCGTGAAAGCAATATGGTGGAAATATTACCGACGGTTGCTTCGATTGATACTCAGCTCGCTAGTAGTGAATTAGCACCACACGATGGGAAACCATCCTCCGAAAGCTTTCAATGGGAGTGGAGCTTTCCGCAGTCGGCATGGTTGAAGCTTTCACCGTTTGGCTTAAATTATGGTACAGCAAAGGACAATGCGGTCGAGAGCGAGAAACAGGAATAAATGTGCAAATGAAGTAATTAAATAATCACGAATGATCATAAACGAAATGTTTTAATTTTTTAATCAATTTTACTCCTCTGCAAAATAACAGATAAATAAGTATATGTAATTCAGGTACAGTGGAACGCCGATTATCCGGGTACCTGTTATGGGCTCAATTTCGTCCAAATAGAACAGATTTATCCAAGAATATTAACATTTAGGTTTAGAAAAAAATCCACCCATTACACGCTAAACGCTAATATTTATCAATAAAAAGAGTTGTGCCTATTATCCGTGATATTCGCATATCCGGCAGGGGCCGAGTTCCGATGAGTACGGATAATCGGCGTTCCACTGTAATTTGATTAATTCTTTCAAATACCGAATTTTAAATTACATTTCCAAATTGCAACCGACAAATACTGATCAGAATACACACTGTGAATATCAAAATAACGTAGTTGTAACATTTATCTAAACAATGAAATCATTTGAATTAAGATTAGTATTAAAATCATTAACAGATATGAATTATTTCTTGATTTCCTTGTTCTATTGTTCATCTGAAAGGGAATATTTCTCTCTCGCTCTCTCTCTCTCTCTCTCTCTCTCTCTCTCTCTCTCTTCTTGGCTTTTTAACGACCTTACACAACAGGCCACGCCGGTCATTTCTGGCTTACTTATTTTTACCTCGTAACCTGATAATCAGTCATTGCTACGGGGGAACGGTTAGGATGTGATTTGAACCCGGTCCTGCCGTGTGGACCGGCGCCGTTTATCACATACACCATGCCCGCAGTATATGCTGTGCATACTAAAATAACATAGTTATTACATATTTGTCTAAGAAAAATTAAATCATTTGCATTAAGATTAGTTTTAAAAACATTAACAGATATGAACTATTTCTTGATGTCATTCTTCTATTGTTCATCGAAAAGTGAAATGTTTCCCATTACTTTTTATTGTTTCAAGGGTGTGCTATGCACACGAAGGTTGATATTTGCTGCTTGTGTGTTTGTGGGTTGTGGAGCGTGATCGTAAGAACCTTGCATCCACTATCAATCAAACGGACCGATGATGATAATGAGTCGAAGCTGCGCAGATAGGTTTAAAGAGGATCGGTAAATCCGACAGAAAGCATCACAATTTCACCAGTTAGTGTCGTGTTTCCCGATCCGTACCGCAGTTGAGTTCGTTTGCGTGTGTTGCGCTAGTGTTTTGCAGTAGTGTTACAGGATAAAGAAAAAAGGAAATTAAAGTTATAAATTGAAAACAAAAAAAAACGCTTTAAACCAACAGCATGGTTACGATTCGGAACGATATAGAAGCAAATGGTAATGCAACCCGTGCCACGGACAGTGCCGCTAGTGCAGTGGACGGTACGAAAAACGTCAACCATCTTGCGAATGGATCGCGAAGATCAACAATGGCCGATATTAAGCCGAAAGCCTTCAACAGGAAGTGTGTCGGTTTGCTGGCATTGGTCGTATGTGTTGGTGTGTGCTTTGGCGTAGGGATGCTTTTCCTATACGGCCATTTGGTGGATCGATTGAACGAAAGTGCTAGCCATGGTGCGATGCTGCATGACAAAAATGGCAACCCGGTAAAACCTTTCACTACAACCACTACTGCTGCTACTACTACCACTACTACTAGTACTAGTACCGCTGCTACTACAACTACGGAGCAGATGGTAACTGCAGTACCAACGACGGCAGGGGACATTTCTACGTCGACAAGCACTCCAAGCACCACAAGTACGACGGAAATGTCTTACGAGTTAACCACGCCGGCCAAACGAAGGCAAGGAATGATATTTTTTGACACATTTAATGGACCAAGTGCGAAGGAAAAATCTACCGAAGCATCGGTCGCGATCACCACCACCGCGCGGAACGATAACACGAAGGACAAAGGAACCATAAACCAGCGGGCCAAACCGAGGGGAGGAATTTTGGATGCCGATTATGCGGCTTCTGGCGATGACACCGATGACGATGATGACGATTTTGGATCGGGATCCGGATCGGGCAATCATAAATAAATAACAAATGGCGTTGTTTGCGACCGGTCGGCCTGAGCACATTTTTGGCAGCAGTGAGTTACATTGATGAAAAATAGACAAAAATCCTCCGATAAGTGCCCCGATCCCCGTGCATCAGCACCGATGTGATGCAAGACGGCGATGATTCCCTCCCAGCACCGTCGTGCTGGTACGGGAGAAAATGGTTGAAACAAAACGTTTTGCCGCACAGCAAAGAGTGATAAGAGTGGCATTGGCGAGTAAATTGATGAGATGAACCGGTGTATGTTTGAACTTATATAGCATTAAAAACAAACAAACAATACAAGAACGAGTGAAAGAGCATAGCTGTGAGGGATGACGTGCAACAATAAGTTGGAATTAATGTACGTTAATGTAGTGGCAGGATGTTCACTTTTGTAGAAGTTATTTAATAAAGTTTAAATAAGTTAAACCGTACAAATGTTGGTAAAAGGCTTATGGTTATTGTAACACATGAAAGAATATCGGATCATGTTGCTAACATTTCGCTCTTTTTGTCTATTTAAATCACTATTTAAAGCTCTTTTGAAATGTTCAAGAATTGTTCAAGAACTCGATAAAAAAGAAGGTAAATATTCCGACTATAAACAAGGGAGTGTCTTTAATTGAAACAAAATATTTTTTTTCTATTTCAGGACTCTTGTTTGGTGTAAATACTCAGCAGCACAAAAAGGAAATCGTCAGCAAGACAATAATAGTATTTTTTTTAATTTAAAAATCACTCACAAAAGGATAATATGAAATTAAATTTAATGCTTATTAAATATTTTTCATATTATCAAACTTTTTTTCATACTATCAAAGTAAAGTGTAAAGTTTCTTTTCTACAGGCCATTAACCATTTTACTTGCAGTTTCGTCTATTTTAAACTCAAAAATCAATTGCTGTATGTATTGTTTAAATATACGAACCTCAGCACAGTTAACGTAGGCGATCCTTGTCTTGTGCCGAAACCTTCCAGCAGAAGAAAGCCAATCCTAGAAAGTTCCCGCTTATATACAGCAAGCTTGCATTTCCCACTGTATATGGCTGGGGGTTTTCATTTTTGTTTGCCTTCAATTTTCCCACGCAAACTGAAAAACTCCTAAACGCAGTAGGTATATGTAACAGCCTTTCTCTACTTCCTGTCACGTTGCGTTACATGCGCTCATGCTTGCTGTTTCGGTTTTACTGTGAATGGTTACCATGGCTCCACCTACTCTGGACGCAATCAGTCAGAAAAGAGAAAGAAAGCCCAACCGGCGAGCGAGCGAGAGAGTGAGTGTGAGAACGCGCTAGTGAGAAAGAGTGAGATAAAATAAGGATCAACGAAAGTGAAAGAGACAGCCAAACCGGCAGGATAAAATGACGCTCAAGTTTCAATGGCTGCAATGGCTTCGCTTTTCCTTTGGCACAGAAAACGAAAAAGAACTCAACGTGCGGTGAAATATGAAAGGAGGAGTATTTTTTCCATTCGGCAGGAAAAGTGCGACTCAAAATTGCTTCTAAAACGGTACAACCGGGCACATGTTGTACGCATGTGCATTAGTGAGATCCTTTTTCACCAAAGGCACATAACTGATGCCAACCACCAGCCAGCCAGGAGGGTTGAACAGGAGTGATGCGGAACAGCGGACGAAAGGGAAGCCGAACACCAAGCAAAATGTCCTGAAGAAGGAGATTCCCTGAAATCTTGCAAGAATTTTCATCTTTCTCCTTTTGCTTTAATGGACCAGCTCTAAACCAGCTGTGTCTTGCAAGGATACTAAGCTGGAAACGAAATAAAGGAAAAATGAAACGAACCCAACGAGCAGCGCATTTTACGATTTGCCATTTGATTGCTTTTCGGGGCATCGTATTATACAAACATTCCCGGAGATATCTTAAGCAAACACAAAGGAACATAGCACAAACCGGGTAGCTGTGTAACGTTCGCTGTAAGAAAACAAAAGGAAGAGACAGGAAAAAAGGCAACATAAAACACACACACACACACTGATACGTGGCCTGAAGACGTATTTGCTCTTTATCTTGGAGCAGTGAAATAACAGGGAAATCGGGAAATTGGGAAATGGTTTACGACCATAACGCCCCTGCATAACTCTTCGTTAGGTGCTTCATTTATCTAGGAAATCTTTACGACCAACAATCCGACGTCGAAATTGTCTACGGTACTATAGTGGGAAATATAAAGTACGGTTTTAAGATTTTCTACATTTCCATATAGATTAGATAAACAGATAATATAAAATATGTTCATCTTAACATAGGATTCAAGTAAGATTAAAATTTGTGGATTTTTGTATTCCTAATTTAGTATCAAACAGCTTTATTTGTGATTAAGGGGAAATATATCGACGATATGTTCAGAAAAATCGAAAAAAATGCATTTTTTCTCAAACCAGAAAGTTTTAGTATTTATCCACATATGATTGTGATGGTTATAGTAGCTGTTTACGAAATATTATTTAGGCTTTAGATTCAAAAAGTTTTTAAAAAACATCAGCGATTACCATATGATTCAATGTTGACAAGTGTATAAATTTAAATGAATATTTTATCCAGCTAATATACGGGATAGTTTTTCTCTACAAACATAAAAAAGTTCACTTTCTTTAGTTTCTGATCGTGTATCACACCTTAAGCAACTATTGAATGTAACTTATAACGACTAAAACTGAAAGATTCAAGTCTTATAAATATTTGATTATCATCTGATTATAAATTTTAAAAACAATATGAACAAATACCGAAGTTACAGCCCCAGGAGTAAACTTCTTCCTACGCAAAAACGATTTTTATTTAAATGTTTTTTTCTCTCTGAACAAAGTCATTTATTCAGTTTAAAATGAAGAAGTTTGTTATTTTGCATTATTTTGTATTATTCTCCTTGTCCTCTCTATTATCCTCTTTGTTATTCATTACAATTATTATTTGAAATAGTTATAATAAATTGTAATTCAGTTGAACGTTTGCATAATATTTTTTAATTTTTTTTTCCTATGATTTTTTGTGTCATGCTTTAATGATCCAAAGCGCTTTGCTCACAATAACGTGTTGCAAAACGTTACACTATCGATGTATTAAGCGATAGACTTGAAAATTTTATGAATAAAGTTTTATAAAATCAGCCAGTACTTACTATAATTTAGCAGTATTTAATAGCATTTTCAGTTTCGGTCTTAAATCGTGTTCTGAGCTTTCAAGGTCTGCCAAACACTAGTTTTAAGTATTGGATATTCATATTAATTTTTAAAACATTGGATTTCGATTGGTTTAAAGAAATGCAAATCCGGATATTATAAAAGAAGACATTTAAAAGCTTAAATTTTGATTTTTTTCTGTATTTGTCATTTTTCATCTTTTTTTTCATTATGTATTTTTCATTTCTGTATTTCGTACATACTTTAGAATTCTTATACTTTTTCGTTTCTATTCTTCCAATCCTATATTTGAGCCAATTGTAAAAAAAATACGAAAACTTTTAAAACATTACAAAAACTTCCTTCTTGTATACTTTCCCTTTATATTTTATTATAAAACTCTAAGAAACCCCGCTATGTCCCTTCAGTTAATAAAGTTTAGAGACACAATTTGATACATAATCGAAATATTATTTTTTGAATCTGGTAACAACTGTGATTTTCAATGCTGTATGTATGATGTTCGTCGCTTGTTGCCATTTGTGTGTTTTTTTATTTCTTTATGATTATAAATTGGTATCACTTGCCAAACAAGAGAATCTTTTTTGAAGTTATTTTCATTATCTTTATGTTCATCTTCATACATATTTATTTAAAAAAAAACATCTCATTGCTGTTCTGTTCTTCCCTTTAAGAAAAAGACATTTTCATCATTAAAATACTATTTCTAAAATATGGAAAGGAAAATAGAACAGAACGTTCGGTCGTTCATCAAATACCATGTATGTAGGTTGTTGATTTTATTTCACTACCGCAAAATAACATTATGACAAAAGAGAAAGGCATTTGCTTACGGCAAGGTCAGCAACTACATCTTATGGTGCAGAAACATGCGTTTGCGTGTGGCTTGTTGCGTCTAATGCGAATGTAGTATCGATGGTGCTGTTCCAGAAAGCAGGAAGTTAAAGTGAAGCTAAAGTTTTTTCTTTTCAAATTAATATAATATTTCTTGTCGCGAAATGTATTTATTATTAAGTTACTGATCACCGGTAATGATCGTACAGCCGGATCAAACCACTGAACTTGTTTGTCGTTCTTGGCAGCACCCGTGCGTGCGTGTGCCACACGTCCTTTCACCAGGTAGTAAAGACAGAACCCAATCACACCAGGCACTTTCACGATCGGCGCACTGAACGCGAAAGGGGTTTTTACTGTACCGAAGGTCTATTCGATACCAGTGGAGGTCTGATTTTATGGTTGTCTTATTGCCCAAAGAAGGGAATGCTGAATCGTATACGGATGGACTGTGCCCACTGGTCGTTGAGTCGTCGGCAAAGGAAGCGCATGTGTTGGACGGCGCTCGGAAGATTTTCGAATTGAAACAGAACCGTACGCAGAATGAAACTAGATTTAATACCAGTTTTAAGGCCTAGGTGGCTCAAAAGATCACCTCCACTTATTAAGGTGTAAGTCGGTGGAAAAAACAACTTTTCAGTTTTCTTCAACTGTAGCGTGTTTGCATTTATTTTCTTTTTACCGCGTTGCTTGTTTTATTGTCCCCCCCGCGCGGGGTTGGTTAATAATGTTGCCGCATGTGAGGCAAGGTGAGGCGAGGGAGGCCGTAAAACTATATCCATCTGGATGAGTGTCGGTGGGACCCAACACGAGCACAGGGTGGTGTATCCTTGAGCCATATTCCAAATGTCATCCATATTCACTTACGTTTCCTGTGAGAGAGTGTATGAGCGACAATCGGAAGCTTAAAGCTAAGAAAAAGCAGCTCTAAGTCTTGAAATTTGCTCAAGTTTGACTGGATTAGTTTTTTTTAAACCAACATAATCCATCCGATCACTTCTTCTAGGCCTCGACTTCGAAGGAAACACTGTGAGTCTCTAGCAAATTTCCAATTATAGACACAGTTTCGTTAATCTCTTAACAAGGGCAAGCAATTAAAAATTTAAAAAATGAATGTAAAACTTGCCAAATTACTTTATAATTTTAAAATATCATAGCTAAAAGATTAATTTTCAAACTCTTTTTAGTTTGGCGAACAAACATTTAAATTTTGACAAACAAATATTGAGCTTTTAGACGAGTTTATTAGGAATTCTGCTGTTGAAAGATACAAAAAAACATATTCAAAAAAAGAAATAGTTGTTCCAAGAGTATAATTTACTTACAGATCACAAAACAGAACAAATATTTCAACCCTTCAAATAGGAGATATATGCATTTCAATATTGAACTTTCAAGATTTAAACTTTTGTTTTCCGTTTTTTTTTTATTTGAAGCCCATGACTATTTCGTAAGATTTTACAAAAAAAGAGTTGTAAAATCTGTGATGCAAAGGGAAAAGTTTTCCTTCAAGAAAAAGGTAAGGTTAACTGTTCTGGGAAGATAACTGTTAAAGGCTACTCATAAAAAAAAGCAATTTTGTTACAGTTTTGTTGCGAAATCGGTTATTTTAAGCTAGACGCGTGTTTTTTTTAATTTATAACTCAAGGATAACTTCAAATTGTTGTGACCTTACAAACTGTAAGCATTGGAAAATATTTTAACGAAAGAGATAAAAAAATATCCTACCCCTTTCTGCTTTCTTTCACGCCTTCAAGGACGCAAGGCACGCAAGGATAATTGAAGCAAATTGCAAAAAGGCGAAACAGGCGAAGAAATTTGTTCGGGAAAACAGAGCAAGGTCATGGCGGCGGCTTCGACCATTGATTTCTCGTACCTCTTTCCAAACAAACGAACCAAAAAATTACAATCCCAAAGAATGTTTGCCACGCACTCCTGTGCAGGGTATTGCTGCAGAAGTCCTTCGGGAATTTTCGGTTTAGTGTTAGCGCTCGCATTGCCTTACATGCCGCACAGTTGCTCCGTTTTAATCATTTAACTGGTTCAAAGTGTTTCCGACCCAACACGGCCATTCCCGTTAGCTCGTGTACGCGAAGGGCAAAAGGGTTAGAGCAAATGTAGGATGCACTTTTATAATGGGTGCTGTAAACCAATAAACAAGCATCGTAAAAACGGTCGTCCGTAGGAAAATGTTTCGACAATCACATCACACTGCTGTGAGTGAATCCTTCCGGCGGTGAGACGGCGAGAGGGAAGCGATGCCGAGGTCGCAGTCCCAGACCCGGTCAGGTTGGCCGCGCTTTTATTGGAGCAGAAGGTCCGCTGGGAATAGGCCCAGGAAGAAGGCCCCGCCGGTGGCCCGGAGCGTTACATTGCAAGCTACCGATGTACCGGACCAGGGAATGACCCTGGGGTATTTGAATACGGTGGCATCGAACGAACACGCCTCTTCCCTCGTGGTACGGCAAGGTTTTTACGACGGTTCATCAATGTTTCAAAACTCAATCTTGCAAAACCTTCCATCGAACAACGACAAAAAAAAAATACAAACCTCCCGCGAACCTTTGAAAGTGTGTCTCTTTTTGATGGCGTTACATTACGATGCTACAGCGCGCTGTCGATGGTGACGCGTGACAGTGCCCAACCGCCCACTTCCTTCACAAGGGCCTTGCCAGGAAACATCGCCGATGTCGGGTGAATGCCGACAGTCGAATAAAACGTGACGGAACTATACGATCCATGGATTACATCGGTGTTGTACCGGGGAGGAGGAACATTGTGTGTTTGAAGAGTTGCGTACGATATTATGCCCCGAATTACCTCCAGCGCCTGAGAGAGTTCAACCACACACACGCACACAGAATGACACATAATTTTTTTTTGTTTATGAACAATTACCACATCAATCTGGGTAGTTCTGGGTGGTAGAGGGAATTTTCGGGAAGTTCGCGATAATCCCTCAATTATTCAAAACGGGGTAGAAAATTACATTACAATGCCCGGGCATTGTGGCCGGGTAAGGTATTATGATGTTATGAATGGAAGAATTATTACTTAATATGGCTACCTGTTGATGATAATAAATCGAATCGTTTTTAATTGCTAGTTCGTCTATTCCGGTTGTATCGTTGGATTATTACAAGGGTGTTTGTTGAAATGTGAGAAGAACATAATGAAAGGAGACATTTTTGCAAAGAAGTAATGTATGTATAATAGCTCTTAGTTCGAAAATAATCTGTAAACTTTGGAACTTTGGAATGTTTTTGCCTTTTGCTATTCAACTAGATATTATCTCTCAATTTATCTAAAACATTATGTTTATAAACATGTTTACTTAAAACTCCTCCAATATCTTCAAAGTTGTTTATTTTTGTTCTGTAACCATATTTTAGTATTACTACCCACCAGCAGATGGCGTAGCAGTGTTTGACATTTTTAGCATCTCTCTGTTTGATCGTTTCTGATTCTGAAGTAAAGTTTTAAATGCTGGCAATCTTCTCCTGAATCTTCTCCTACATGAGTTACTGCGCAAGAATAAACTTGTTTTTTTTTCGTTTTATAGAAACTTTGGAGCTATTTAAGGAGTGTATTTATTGAATAAAAAGATATATCTATTTGAGGATTAATAAAATATCAATTGAGGGTCTAATTGATAGTAAGGATATTTAAGATTATGATTTAAAGTTTTGCCTACTTTACAAACAATTTTATTCAAAAATTTTGTTCGCAAAGAACGACGCCAGTTTCTCCCTAATAGTGTACAATTCCGCCATTCTGCTTATTGTGTAGGTTCATGGTGCTAGCAGTGTTTTTGAATAGAGAAAGGGATTAACAGCTTTATTCAACAGCGACACCAATTTTTTGTATAAAGTATAAAGTGTGTGATGCGAATAACAAACTTTTCTGCCAAAAAGTAGATGTTATGTAAAGCATGGGAAACCAACTAAAACATGGGAAATTTTAATCGTACGCATCAAAAAATCGCTTCGCTCAAAAAATGATTAAAATTCAAATTATATATTTTCTTGATGAAAATGAAAGTGTTGTATTGTGCTGGTAACGAACATTGTAGTGTTGTATAATATTCTCAAGAAAAAAAAATGTGTGCCAATATTTGCTCTTCGTTCACTAGAAGATACGTATTATCATCTTACAAAAATTTCATAAAAGTTAGTACATTAAATAAGCCTAATGCATTATTATTACAGAAGTAGAAAACAAAATGAGTTCGGTTTTATTTAACGAAGTTCTAGTTGCCATCATATGATAGCCACTTTTAATATTCTCATGATAAATTAATTGTGCCAACAGAAGAATTGAAGTATCCAAATTTGCGATTTTGTTGATTGTTAATATTCATGTGAAATACAAAACATTGATGGAAAACAGTAAATTGCTGCTATACAATGTACGTTTTAAGAATAGTTTTTAATTGCTAAATGTAGTCTAAAAATTTTTGAACTAAAAGTATATGACCGCAGAAATGCTAGTCTTTTATAAGCCAACATTAAGGAAAAAATAGCTCTAGAAAATAGAAAAATAGCTCTACATAATGAAAATAATAGAAATATTTGCGATTTACCCTGATTAAAATGTGACCTATAAACAATTACAAGTAAAACTTGATATTATCTAAAAAAAAAAATATGTAAAAACATAAAATGTAACATACATTAATTACAATACATTAATTTAATTTAACACTCCGTTCAAGGAACAGAAAATGTGAAAAAAAAACTTTACAAAAAATAACAAACAAATATGTCATAAATAGTAGAAAAAACAGTAGACTTCGTTTAATGTTTAATTGTCATTTATGTGAAAAAAATTATACTAAAAACGTCCAATAAAACTTATTAGGTATTCTTTCTTTACTCCTGCTTGTTAACTGTTATATCACGTTGATAGTAATAGTAGGTTTATTATGATTTAAAATTATCCTTAACAAACTCAATTTCACCCTTACTTTTAACATGCGTTTTAAATGAAAAGTTTTACATTAAAAATAAAGTTTATTCTTAAAATAGAACTTTTTTCGAATAATATTTAGACATTGCATATTGACCCTAGCTCGAATTCTTTAGAGAACAGAAAACAACAAAAGAGCTAGAATTAATACAAAAAATGAAGTACGCGTTATGCTACACCTACACTAAAGTGGATATTACTTAACCCTAAACAGCAAACAATTTCACTTTCGCTTACGCATCGCGATTCTCCACCATTGAAGGTCCACCGCCACCGTGCCGCGGCCAGCACGGTATACCGTATTTCGAAACCTTTCCGCTAGATTTCTTAACGACAGTTGAAAACAAGAGGAAACTAACCACCCGCTCACGATCGAATGGATCTGGAACCGGGGAGCTGGGACAGAGAGAGAGAAAGAAAAACATCACCCCGTAAGAAACGTAGCGATCGCAACGAACAAAAGCGAACTTGTGAGGGAAAGGCTATCTTGGAAAGTGTGCCAACATCAATGGCCACGGCCAAGCAGTATATAGTTTGCGTACCAGCGCTCCAGACAAGCTGTGTTGCGGGCGTCCCCAAAGCATGGTGAGAGACCACACTTTTGCGGCGCTCCAAAACGCTCCACCAAACCTAAACCATCGCTAGTATGGGCCCTGTTTCGGTGGACCCAAAATAAAGAAGAAGAAAAAAATGAAAAAGCTTCAACAGGCCAAGAGTCAAGGGAATGGAAAAGCGAAGCAAAAGCCTTAGAAAATTCATTCCTCCCCTTCCCAATTCCTTTTGCCTTCCTGCACACACACACACAAAATCTCACACAGCAGTATGGAATTGCATAAGCACCGTCGGCAATCCGTGGGGGGCTCTCAGCTGAGCCCAGGCCAGCCTCACTTGGTGGTATAATAACTGGTTCCGAAACTAAAAATGGAAAATAGCGTTAGACCGTTTTTGTGTGTCCATCTCGCTGTCTTTGCTTCCACCATGCAGAACAAAACCGAACACGGACGCACACGGTCGCGCGCAGGGACTTGGCTTACTAAAAATGTTATTTTTGAAACATAGGAGAAGGGTGTGAAAAGGAGCGTTGAGGGAAGGGGGAGGTTAAGGGAACGGTAGTACATGGCCACGATGGCGTACCCGGGGCCAGTGATTGGAAACTAGCCAGTATTAGTTAGAGGGCTGCTTCATTGATGCAGCGAAGGTCTATGAAGCGGTACGGTGGTATTGGTGGTAAGCTCCGTAGTCACCGCTAGTGGTAGTGTCTAGTTGGTGGTGGCGGCGTTTTTTTACCCCCCTCTGTAAGTAAGAGCCATTATAGTACCCACGGACAGGCTGAGCCGAAAAACCCGCTGCTATGCTTCAGAGAAAGGCGGAAGGGATAGGTTTGGGGCGGGTGTGAAGGGCCACAGTGGTGGGGCCGCGGACGGATGGAAGAAACGATAAAGGTTGAAGGCACACAATACTACAAACTCCAAACGGTGCAAGTAGGAGGAAACCTTCAATGAAACGAAATCGAAAGTAGAAGCCTTCGCCATGGTCAGCGGAATGGAGAATTTAGTGTACGCGCCATGTTGGCGTTCGATGGTGAATAGTTTCTTAGGCTAACTTCACGCACGTTCCCCTTTCCTTATCGTCCGTAGCAAAGTAGCCTTGCCGTAGCTTTTGGGTCATGACACGCTCATGTGCTAGCGCACACACGCGCGGATCGCGGATCGGTATGTGATCAGAAATTTTTGTTTTTCTTTTCTTTACTTATTTATACATTTTCCANACGACTCGTCATTTGCCCTATTGTATATAGTATACCCCCCTGTGCTCATCGAGTCAAACGTACTAATGTCAGATGACAAACAAGACAGACTGTGTCTGCCATTGCGCGTATGGTCATTTGGTGTGTCGTGGACATAGCAAACGGATACACCGATCGTCTGTGCCACTTAGGGTTTTTCAGTTCTCGTCGCTTACATGTTAAAAGTGTTTGAGCGAGAGAACAGTAGCCACTTCTAGTCCGCATTACGGCGCTGCATTTCGGGCGTTTGCGGTGGTAGCACCTGCGGTTTTTTCAATATTTGCGGCTTTACCTTCACCTGTGGTTTGAACGAGCTTAGGCTCTTGGCCTGTTGTTCCTGTGCCATCGATGAAACGCTCGCTGCCGACGTACCTTCGGTGGATTTGATCAAACACCCACCGGTTAAATGTAAGTCCGCAAATTGGGACACAAATTTCTGCGTGTTGCGTACGGGAATTGGACTCTTGCTGAGCTCTTTGCCAGTTACAGAAGTTGTCGCCATCAACAGACCACCATCACTCGAAACCGAGACGACGTCCGATTCTTCGTCAGTTACCGTACTCGGTGTACTGCTGCCTGCCGGTGATGCAGACAATACAATGGGTGTTGAGCTGCCCGATACCTTTTTGGATTCTTCTTCCCTGGCACCACCCGGCGCTGCTGCTGCTGCTACTGCAGCTGTACAATCTTCAATTTTGGTTGGAACTTCCACGGCTATCGGTATCGGTGTAGTGGAGCATTTAATACTGATTTCTTGTGGTTTTACCTCCGCTTTCGGTTTATCCGTCGCTGTCCCACCTTTCACATCCAGCTTAACCTCTTTCTTCATCGTGTTATTCTCGTACACCGGAGATTCGTTCGAAAATCGTTCATTCTTCTTCAACGTGCACTGGTTCTGTGCTGCGAAACGTTCCGCCGACGTCATGTCCTCCAGTTCCGTGTCGAGCGATTCTCGTGACGCATGTGCCGTTTCCTTGTTGATCGCGGATGGTGGTAGATCCATCACCAAGTCCGGTGCAATTCGGTTACGGCTAAGAATGCGTGACGTGGTCAAATTCTGGTAAGAGCTTTGTGCGGCACGCTTCTGCCATAGGTCACGATTTTGCTGAAACACATTTAATGTGGCCGAACCGCTACCGGCCGCCAGTGACAGTTTGTTCTCCGACAGGCTGAAGCTCTTCGAGTGATACTTCCNACGTGCACTGGTTCTGTGCTGCGAAACGTTCCGCCGACGTCATGTCCTCCAGTTCCGTGTCGAGCGATTCTCGTGACGCATGTGCCGTTTCCTTGTTGATCGCGGATGGTGGTAGATCCATCACCAAGTCCGGTGCAATTCGGTTACGGCTAAGAATGCGTGACGTGGTCAAATTCTGGTAAGAGCTTTGTGCGGCACGCTTCTGCCATAGGTCACGATTTTGCTGAAACACATTTAATGTGGCCGAACCGCTACCGGCCGCCAGTGATAGTTTGTTCTCCGACAGGCTGAAGCTCTTCGAGTGATACTTCCGCATCGGTCTGGACTGGTCGGACTGGTCGTCCGTTGCTTTCACCACAGTTTCACCATCCAAAGCAATCGTTTTGCCGGTGGTTAGTGTCGACTCGCTGCGACGGTTTAGTCCCAGTGTCGATTTACTGTGCTCCGGTGGTTCACCCATACCGCCGAGCCGTGGCCGTATTTCCACATTGTCCGATTCTTCATCGTTGCTGTTGCTGCTCGTACCACTATCGGCTGCTGGCGATTTCTCGCGATTCATGGTAATTTTGGTCGGTTCGGCATAGATCGGTTCCGATGGTTTGGAGGATGTCTACAAAAGGGGAGTACAAAAAAATTGTTTTATTCACGTTGAACAGTATTGTGAAGCATTAGCTGGTGAAAACAAGCAATTTATATTGTGTAGAACAACTTATTAAGCATTCATGGCGGGATGGATTGGTGAAGGGTTAATGAAGCTTGTATTAAAATGCATACAAAAAGCGCAAACAAAGATACTACTTAAAGCGAAATATTCAGAACCTTTCCAGAAGATGTAATAACTTTAATCAGTTGTGCTTTGATAAGATTAATGCTTTCGTAAAGCTAAAGGCCAATCAGTTCATCCCTACAAAAGGGCAAATTTAGGAAATGCTAATAAAGATTGTAATTATTATTTTTTTTTTTGCACTTATGTGACTTAAGCTTAACGCCTTTCACCCTGACATGCTAGGTCATCTGCAAACGTGACTCATATCAATGTTTGTTACATTAACTCATGATTTATGTACCAGCTTAAGTTATACAAAGCGTTTCATATCGACGAGGAAACCAATTAAAAGGCACATTATTTTTCTATCCTTTTCGTTAAAATTTTACCATACACTAAATGGTTAGTAAGCGTGGTGAATGGATAAAGGCAATCCCAGTATTTCTACAGAATGTGCTAACATATCAGTAACAACCGATCTAAATGGGTAAACAGTTTTTTAAGGTATGTAAACATACGCTCACCTCTCGCTCATTCAAAAGGCTGGGAACGGTGGACATTACTCGGTGGCATAATGAAAACTATAAAACGATTCACAAAGTAACATAACGCAGCAAAAAACAATACACGCTTACGGATATTTGACGTACAATGAAATTGGTAAGTATAAAACAATAAAGATTTCAAACAAATAAAACAGCAGCAAAACGAACCGCAGCACTGTGCTAAAGCGCAAACACTGCTCTCTAACGATTATGGTAAAAATCAGATACAAACTTCACTGTTGTTGAGTGTGGATACTTCACAAGATGTTCTTATGTTTATTCTTCGTAGCTTCTTAACTTTAACTGCGGGATTTCTTCTTTCCCCTCTGCTTTTTAATTAGCTTTAGTAACTAGTGCGTTTCATCATATGTAATATGATTCCGTGGGCTTATTCCACGGCCTTTCACGCTTGTTAATACACAGTCTTCGTCACTCTGCATTGCAAAATAGTGACGAATGGAAAGTTTCCTTTTGTATATTTTTCCATCGACAGCATCCGTTCGGAAATATGGACCAAACATTAGAAAAATAATAGCACACAAAATGTGCTTTCTGCCGTGGGCTGCATTGTCCGTTAAACCTAGCTAATGTTAGTGTACTATATTTAATATATTTTTAAAATCTAATCCGTTTTCCGAAATGAAAAACAGTTTTGCGCGACTAATAACTTTACACCATTTTGTTGTTTTGTACACGACTCGTTGTTTTTTTTTCAAAATGTTTCGATGCTTATTGTACAACTAACCTGTCCCGTGGTATACTACTACTGTCTGAATTTGATGCAAAAAAGACAGATGGTAAAAGGTCTAACACCAACAGCAAACAAGAGAGCGACAGGAAAAAACAAGTGTTGCATGAGGACAAATAGGCAACTACGGCGCAATACGACTACAAAACGAGACATTAACGCTCGTTGTAAACTAACACATACACAAAAGTTTTAACTAAAAACGTACTAAAGTAACACGGACACATTCACATGCAATTTGAAAGACGATTGCCCTTTGCTAGATTCATAGTCATGTAATCTCTTAACCTAACGCAATGAAAGAAAGTAGTACCAATCACTACCGACACAGAAAACAGTTGTATTCGCATGGTAGTAGATTCACAACGTAGCGCATAGTACATACAAAAGCTGATAAACGAAAAGTTTTTACTTTAAAGAACCATCTTGGAACACGTGGAACATCAATCAATTTACGATTGTTTTCTGGGCTTCAATTGAAAAAAAAAATCAAATCGTTCCTGTTTGTTTTTACGATCAGGAAATTTTGCTCAAAGGTAAAAAAAAATGATGATAAGTAGAGCTAGACTACGATTGTTGATGTTTTTAATATGTCTAGTTCCATTGGGATCGAGCTTTTGATCAGCGAAGAGCACACAACGTTGAAAACACAAAAGACATGACAACGCATGACAAAAAAAAGCAGTAAACAAACAAACGATAACAAGCAAGGACGGCTTTACGGTTTCGAGGAGCACGAAAACATTCATAGGGTATGGGGTAAATGAACTTGAAATATAGCAAAACGAAATACAGAGAAAGAATGTTTTTATAGCATTATACGGTTGTCTCCAGTACCTCGTATGTGAAGAGAGCCATATCTTCGACGAACTCGAACGAGTTTTCGAACGAATGTGGTTCATCGTGGTAGCTGTACGGTGACGCTTTCAAGTGATCCACACTATCGTAGTGAATGTAATCGGTATCCTTTAGCTCACTGCCCAGCTTCTCGCCAATCACCGGTGGCACATGATGGGCGGATGGCAACGGTGGTTGATGCGTCACTATAGCAACCGCTGGCTGCTGTTGCGTCGCTTGCGACTGTGACGCTGTCGAGTGGTGCACGGCCGAAGCCACTTGGGAGGCATGCTGAATTGTTTGATACTGTGGATGGCCGGGTGATGCCAGTGATGTTTGTATTAGTCCAGCCACCGTTCCAACAGCTCCACTGCCGCTAGATGTACCACCGCCGGCACCACCGACAGCACTGTGCCCACTGGCGGAAGCCGTTGCGGCACTAATGGTAGACGCAGTGTAATCGCTGCCACACGTAATGTTGGACAATGTGTTGGAATTTTGCGTGCAAATCGATAGCTGACTGTTGAGCGAAATGTTTCCACTGGGGCGACGCTTGCGGACGGATTCTTCTGAACTGGAAGATTTCAAATGTTCACTTTTATCGCGATCTTCATCCCTAAAAGAAGCAATTGAAAGTTTTTTTGATAAGAAAGGCCTGGTTAGATGTTGTGGCCAATCAGCAGTAAATACTTACTTGATTTTTAGCGATATGTACTTATCTGGAATGAGTCCAGTTTTACCGTTCACTGCACCTCGCCACCAATCGTTGGAAACCTGTTGGAAACAGAAAGCATGTGATTTTTAGTAAAAACCTTTGTACGCTGCTATGAAATCGAGCTGCACAGACCTGATTATACAATATCACAGTGTCCCCCTTTCGTAACGATAGTTCTCTCTCGGATCGTGCGTTAAAATCAAACTGAACAATCGCTTCGAATGTGTCAGATTCATCCTCCGATGGATACACTTCCGAATCTGGATCTTCCGACACTTGTTCCGTGGGAGAGTCACCAACATCACTGGAATGCAACATACAACAGCAATAATTGTTAAGACATGTGATTTAGAGATGAGAATAATAACTCTTTTTAGTGAATCAACTCAGAGTGAAGGAGCGTTATTAGGAGTCAGCTCGTTTAACGACTCATTTCGGAGTCATAAAAAACCCGGCATAAATCTCCTAAGAACTTAGCGTTTTTTTGGTAAATATAACATAATTTTATAAATTGATATATTTTAATGCGAATTGGTTGAAACAAGTTTCTTTTCACTGAAATAATGCTTTACATAAACAAAATGAAAAATAAAAAAAAAAATAAAAAAAATCTAAAAATTTGAAAATTTCCTAAGGCTATAGCTTTAGCTTTTTTTGAGTAATTTTGCAAAATTTTATAAATTGATTTATTTTAATGCGAATTGGTAGAAACAAGTTTCTTTTCACTCAAATAACTAAAATAATAAATAAAAAAAGAATAAAAAATTAAAAAAATCTAGGAATTTTAAAATTTCCTAAGCAGAGGCGGATCCCGTTTCATGTCCTTGCCGATTAAACTAGCCCGCTTGTTCGCTTATACAGGTTGGATAGTTAGGCAGAGCGAAAAGTATATTCATTTGGCTACATGCTTACACTCATGAGTGAGTCAGTGTAAAAAGAGTTGCAAAAACTCCTCGTGGTGAGTAAACAAAACTCGTGCAATACAACGTTTCAACTCACTATCTCACTCTTACTCGCTTTGCACATCTCTAATGAGATTAATAATCGTATCATAGCATAGCCATACTTACATATCTTCAAAGGTTTCGGAAGTGATGAACTTTTCGTACTGCATTCCGCCAAGATCCTTCGGGAAGAGTTCGGCATGATGGACGATGATGTTCTTAATCAGCTCATTTACTTGATTTTGATACTGCACTTGATCCTTATCTTCCGGCGCTGGCATCAATGTGGGACCGAAGCATATTGCCAGATTGTATGCATCCATCATATTTTCGTCCGAATATTCCGAAAGGCTGTAAGTGAACAAATAATCAGTTTTAACCCTTTCCTTTCTATCCTCCTGCATGCGACGGAACGCACTCATCACGATACTTACTGGTTCAAAAAGGCAAAGAGATACCGTATAACCACCACAACCGATTTGGGTAGGCTTTGGAAGAATTTGCGTATGCCTGATACAATATCGTGCTTGGATTCGAGTTCTAAATGGAAGATTACTTTTCTATTAATAAAAAGATTCCTTCCATCGAATCACTGCGTCAGTGCGCTACTTACGTGCGAGTTGTACAAAATGGTCGAAGTAAATTAAAGGAAACAATGGTTCGCGCAGTTCCCGTAAATAGAGTTTCAACACACCTGCAACCGAGTTGATGTCAGATGCGTCGGTCATTTCGGCCAGTGGATCATCGCCACGTTCAAACGCTTCTTTAAAGTTACTTATTTCTACTTGAGATCCTGAAACTCGGAATATGCCCTGGTGATGCAATCCTAAGGAAAGGAATAAAACGAAATTAATCAAACCAACTAGTCCCAGCTTTGGTGCATTTTTCCCAAGTTGGTGAATGGAACTTACCATAAAGATTGATAACTCTTATGCAACTTCGAACAATTAGTGGAATTTCTTCGCCCGACACTTCCAGATACTCCTCGAGTGAACCGCCGAAAAGTTTGGGCCGGCCCGATTTGTTCATCCGCCCGATCCGCTTCCGCTTCGGTACGTTCGATTTCGTCAGAGTGTCTGTTTTGATGGCTGAATCTTTCGCTAAAGCATTGCGCAGATATTCCGCTTTCGAATCCAACCGTGCTATTCGCGATGTTGCGAGAATGTATTCGCGTATTTTCTGTTTTAAAGGCAACCAAACGAATCAGTTAGCAATTGAAATGTTTGTAGTTTCACAATATCCTGACTTACCGTTATGTAGAATTCTTCGATTTCGTTCTTATCGGAACGTAATTTTACGGATGTATTTTCGGGCTTCTGAAACGCGACAGCACCATCACCGAACGCGCTAGTGCAATCGTAATCCTTCGTGTTGAGTATGTCCAGCAGATTGATTTCTGCCGTTTCGAGAGTTTTCCAAATTTCTTCCGACTCCATGCGCAAGNGTAGAATTCTTCGATTTCGTTCTTATCGGAACGTAATTTTACGGATGTATTTTCGGGCTTCTGAAACGCGACAGCACCATCACCGAACGCGCTAGTGCAATCGTAATCCTTCGTGTTGAGTATGTCCAGCAGATTGATTTCTGCCGTTTCGAGAGTTTTCCAAATTTCTTCCGACTCCATGCGCAAGTTGTTGACGCGCTGCTCTAGCTGCATTAGCCGAGATTCCATCTCTTGATGCAGTGCCTTCTGTAGCTCCGGCTCCACATCTTCATCCTGGCCCTGAAACTCCAAACGCTTCGGAATCATGAAAGCGGCACTATGTTGCTCAAGGAACTTTTGCTTATCCGCCCGACTGTCCATAGAGTTGACGATGTGTGACAGTGTTTCAGCATTATGTAGCACCGCCCGGCAACGGCCCTGATCCGCGGAAACATGCATCAGCAGGGCGCGCGATACGACCGAATGAAAACCAAGATCCATGCACTGCAATCGTTACGAAACACACAAACGTTGGCACACTTTGTCCGGCTACGTACCAAAAAAAACACGGCAAGGTAATACTTACATCAATTAAATCACTCAAATCTTCGACGAAATATTTGTGAATCGTCGTGTTGGAAGCTTCCAGGCAGAGCTGATATTCGTTCTTCGCCTTCAGCGCCTTCAGTCTTGCGTCGGTGTATTTGTTCTTTCGCTTCAGCACCTCCTTCTCGATCAGGCGATACTTTTTGCTGCGGTCCAGCTTTTCCTTCGGCACACTCTGCTGTAGCTTCATCCGTTGGTTCTCCGCTAGTCGTAGCTTTTTTTCCGCTTCCTTTGCCTCCGTCTGCAGCGTGTGGTATGTTTTCATGTTTGTGTGCAGTTCTTGTAAGATCCGTAATATTTCTACGTGCGTTTCAAATCCAATTTCACGACACTGGAATTCAAGAAAATAAAGTCAGGTCATACTACCTGTTCGAATTTTAAATGGGAAAATCTTCCAATACCTTTCTGTATATACGTTGAACGTCGTCCCATACTGTCTGCAAACGGGCTACGAGATGTGTGGAGTAAATTTCGGACATGGCCGCATGGTCTCTGGATAGTGATTTGGTTTGGTTGACCAGCTGCTGCCAGCACGAGTAGGAAGAGAACATTGGCCATTGCTCGCGCCTATAATAGAAGAAAACATTTCACATATTTGCCGTAAACTCAACTGAAAGAAGCATTAAAATAACTCACTTTTGACGCTGCTCTTTGTGCCGAAGCTGTAAGCTTTTAGCCAGCTTGTCCAAGCTTTTGCTGTAGTCTAGTTCCACTTCGCCGCGTCGTCGGAAGAAATCCTGAAGTTCCTGTACAAGCGCTATCTGTGCTTCCATGCGAACATCCAGAAATTTGAGCTGTTCGTTCAGCTGTTGTCTTATATCTATAAAAGAAATAAAGAAGATTTATGTTAATATATTTGTACTTCAGCAATAAATACGCAGAGTAATCTAGGACAAAACAAACCGCTTCAAATAACTCTATTATCATGAAAACACAAAAAAAACGGAAAACATTTACTGGACTTTATTTAAAATTTAAAGTGATGCATTGCGCCTATTGCATCGTTGAAGAATTGTTACACATTTGATGCAAACTAATATATTGACGGTCACATGGAGGCCTGCTTCTTCAATTCTAGCATACAAATTCCTTTGTCAGAATCACTACCACCAATTCGTATTGCATCCGCGTTTTATTCAACTGTTTCCCCCTTTTTTCCTGAGCGGATGAGTCACCGAGGTCTCCGAGGTCTTCGTGGTGGATTACCGATACGGTTCGTGACAGGGCACCAGAAAGGGGACATGTTAGTCCCCTTTTTAATCTATCGCTTTCGCCGTATTCCAAACATCCGAAAGCAGCACCAGGAAATGTATGGTTGCCGCACCCCAATCGTTCGAGAGTTCTTGACAAAATTTGTTTTCATTCTCTTTAGAACCGTTTCCCTCTCTCTCTCCCCCCTTCTCAGAATGGAATGGTCATACGATGCGATGGGTTTTGCAGCTGTTTGCAGCTGGAGCGATTTGTACCGAAATAAAGATTCCACCCACGCATGTAAACTTTAACAGGACGCATTACACATTATGCCGTTAACTAAAAGAAGGCAATTTACTATTACTTCAGAAGACTGTTAAGTATGTGAGGATACAAATATAATTTTGTTTCCAAACATATTGGAGTTTGTATAATTTTATCAAAAATGTAATTATTATTAATTAAATTAAATTACCATAAACTTCAATACAATCAGTACAGAATAAAGCAGAAAAGGAATGCTCATGTAATGCAACAAATCTCCATACACCAACCATGTGCTCGTCGGGGGGTTCATTGAATTCCACGATTTCGTGACACGCACATCAACACGAACCGTAAGTGCCAGATGCCAGTTCCATTGGCTTTGGATTGCTTCGCAACGTCACGACAAAGTCCGAGTTGTGCACTCTCATTGACAGACCACAAAACGTATGCCGTTTGGGGCATGTCGTACATACACAGCAGTTGTCCAGCCATCTAATTATTCATACGCATCGTTTGAATGACAAAGCTGTTTTTTTTGCATATGCACCCAATGGTTTAACCACCATACGGACGTATGAACGGAACACTGCCCAACAGTAACATTAGAAGCATGAAATTAAATTAGCTTTAGCGACTTACGAAGAGGAAACATTTCAACACATCACATCCCGTACATTAGACATTTTGTTTGTCAAACAATATGCACTCTATTGCAGATTAAATTAAACGAACACTAAAACATTATGACACTTTTTTTTTTACAAAATTTACAACATATTACCTGGAAAGACATCCCGAAATTCGGGACTCGGCTGATGGATCCATCCGTTCCGTTGCTGTATTATGCACTGAAACATATTTGCACGCTGAACAACTATTGTTTTTGTTTAACGATAAAACTGTTCTGTTAGGCGTCTTTCACTAGACGTTACGCGTTAGACGTTAGACGTTTGGAACACGGAGCACGGCCGAGAGTTGGTTTAAATTAATACACGGCACAATCCACACATAATGCTAGTAGTAAAACCGGAAACATGTCACAATCACACCAATTGAGTGAAGATCATCTCTTCGTGCTGGGTTTGTTTCAAGTCGCTAATGGACAAGAGGAGACAAAACCAAACATATAATCCGATGGACAATACAGCTACATCACATCACAAGAACGCTATCAATTCAATGTTCCGATAGTTGTGTGACCTTTACTCACTCGTAAAGATTGTACACTAAAGGGAACGAATTACTGTTCTGGTTCGGTTATGTTGCGGTTTCCAACACTCTTATCAATCGACAATTCACTTTTAACGCACGTCATATTACGGATGTGTTCTCAGTGTGTACATTCTTATAATCTTAACCATCTTACCAACTCTACAATGCGTTAAGGGCATTTAACAAAAAACCCAACTATGCTGCTTCAACAATAGACGAGAACAAGGCATGAGGTTCACGATCGCTGTCTTTTTTAAACACCACGACGGAGACGGCGACCTAAACATAGCTTGCACACACCATTAAATTTAGCTTGTTCACACCGGAAATTCTAACCTACACGCAAACAGCAAAAAAATATACCCTGTACGAACGGAACCAAATTTTCCAATGCCTTCCAACCATCATTCAAATGCATCCAGAAGTCATGAATGAAACGGTACGATGCATTCACAAAACGTACCGATGCGCATGTCTTCTAACACTACGACAACAGTACTGCAATCTACAAGAGGACGTCGACTTGTGTAAGACATTCGTAGTCCGCTTTTAACAGCGCTGGCGAACATTTGAAACGACACAGATGTCGATCAACAGACAAAACAGTGAGAGGTACCGGAGAGTGGGGTGGAGGGAGAAGAGTCCAGGGCGAGGCCACCCCAACCGAAAACCGAGAATGGTTTTCCTCCTCAGCTGATGTTTTTGTTTTGATTTCTCTACACAAGTAAATAAAGAAAACGCTTCTTAACGACTGGAGGACAGACGGTTTTTTTTTCACCCCAAGTTCTTGGCTTGTGCCGGCAAAATGTTCTGGCAATCTCCTTTGGGATGTCGCTCGGCTGGAATTGAATGTAAAAACGCATCGCACGTTCGCGGCGTTAAGTTAAACCCAATGACCAATGAGAATTCTTTTTCGGGCAAGACCACACCAAACCACCCCTCCGGGGGTGGGCCTTTGTTCGATGAGGTTCATTTCCATGGTGGATATGGGAGATTTCTTGATCGTTGCGCCTTTCCTGGAACAGTGTTAACATCCGGACGGCACAAAAAAGGGAATCGCCATTATAAATCACACTTTGGAGGGCAACGTTGTCGTCATATCCGATGCGTGAAATGGGAGAGCTTCATGATCGAGTCTCTCTGAGACAATGAGAAACATGAGAAACTTTTTTAATGTATATTCCATTTTTGGACATCTTCAAAGACTAGAACAAGACGATAAATAAATCTCCAAATATGTCCAGGATAACGTCAATATCTCTCATTTAAAGAAAAGGTACATTGAATGCATGCAATAAACAATCTCCAGTTTTGTGGTTCGTTAGTATCGGAACATTTTACACACTAGAAGGTAGATTTTCCATCTACTGTTGTCCAAACAGTGATCAGATTTTGGCTGCTCCAGCAACATCTCCACATTCGTCGACTTCAACTTAAAGATTACCCAAAAGTTTAATCTTTTTCCAATGCATTTAGGTGCAGGGAAATAGACTGCTGTGCAAAGCTCAAAGATCCAATAAAAATCTTTGCATGTCTGACATTCCCAAGCACTTTCTAAGTAACCTCAAAACCAATATATTCTCCAATATAGTCTCCAAAGTGCAAGTTCTCAAAGTCTCAAACTTTAAATATCAAAGTGCACTTTTCTTCAGAATAAAGTAACTCCCAAACATTCCTGATAACACATTATATAGCCAATATTTAAAGAATGAACATGTTTTATAGCAAAAGCAAAGCTAAAATACAGTCAATAATGGAATGCGACGTAATCTCTTTGTGATTCGTGACAAAAGTTCCAACGATCTCTAGGAATCTAAGCTTATCCGTCGTGCCGTGCACGCTCAAGAAGAAAATGCATCCAGAAAATGAAAGTAATCCATTGCAAAACCGTTCACAATACACTCTCCCAGCATGATGATTGGTTGTAGTAAAAGGAGTAAAAAAGTGAAAGTATGAACGTTACGATCTGCAACAGCCGGGAGAATATACAATGCTTCTTGCAGTGGGCCAAAATGTTAAACGAATCTAATGCGAATTGTAGTAAATATCTACCAAATATCTCTTGGTAAATAAATTGGCAAACGTAGCTGCCCTTTCGGAAGTTAGTTGATTCTGCTTTTTTTATAACCAATAAATTCCCCTTTTTTAATTTGAGATCATTCCCTGCTTTCATCTCGAGACAGGAGATCAACCTGCAGTGCCATCGGGCAAGCGTTGATATGTTTTCATTTTTCCTCTTTACCTCTCTTTTGATTGACACTGGGATACGTGGTTGCAACAAGTGAAAAGACAACACTCCACAACATATCATGACATCCACCGCACACATATCCGCGGTCGATTCGTTTGTGCCTGAGGGTTTTGTGGTTATTAAGAGATGCATTTCCACCCAGTCGGGCCCAGGGTATCGATGTCGTTCGTCACACGAGTGCGGTGAGAATGGGAAGTACTCAATCAATCGAACGAGCGTCATTCGATAATTAATTACACCCCGGGTCTGGGTCTGGGATGTTGATGGTTTGATCGAGCATCATACATTTGACATTTGCACCTGAACGGACGCGCGATCATGCACGATCGCTTCACGAAAATGACAGAAACGACAACATTGCAACCAGGGCCCCAAAGTCACCGAACCATTACGCAATTTCTCTGACTTTCTCGTCCAACAATATATATGTGTGTGTGCATATAAATTTGCACCCTGAAAATGGAGCCCAACGGCGTTGTGAGTGTGAAAACGGGGAGTTGGGGTTTTTGTTTTAAATCACACACCGGTCCAGAAGGCAACACAACATCTTACGAGCATAAATGCGACACCCGGCATAAACTCAACGATAATAAAGCAACAATAACAACAACACGACAACCTGCAGCATCTGCGCTAACAACGGCAGCAACACATCGATGCGAGATTCGTGTGTCTTGAGGTGTTACATCAGCAAAAGCTGCTTTCGTTTGGCGATCGACTAAAAAAAAATCCTCGTGACGATCCGTCGTCCGGAGACCACAAAACGATACGAGTCACACAACAGTGCGCACCGGCGGTCAGTTTTACCATAAATGTTTTTTCATTGCTTCCGGTTTTTCAGAGCTTGCAAATGGTTACGAGCGCGACAAAACAAAATCACCGTTACTTCCGCAGGCAAAACCCATTTCTGTCGTAGACGGGTACGTTTGGAAATGGCATTAAAAAATATTTCACTCAATTCTGCAAATGTTTGATGCGGTTTAAACGTATTCCAGTCGCTTTATCTAAAGGTATTTTTGATACAAGTAAATACATTTTCCGCAGCTAGTTCGTTCGTCGACACCATGGACGTAGTAGTGTCCATGTTGATTTACTTGATCATCTTGTGATTTCCCTTGCACATTACCACACGCATTCAGGCCACAAACGAGATCATCGTCTTACGCAACGCGTCTGCATAAGCAAATGATTGCGCATCATGCATTTCCCAAGGCGAGAGATGAATAAAAGATCGTATTTGTGCCTGTCAGTTGATGCTGCTCTGTTTTGAAGCAATCCATACTCAAGTATGTTATCTAAACGTCATCCAAGGCCATCAAGTAGAATTCAACTACAGTGGATCGCCGGTTATCCGTGCTCATCGGGACTCAGCCCTTAAGCGGGATAAGCGAATATTACGGATAACAGGCATAATTCTTTTTATTGATAAATATTAGTGTTTAGTGTGTAATGGGTAGACTTTTTTTCATAAAGCTAGATGTTAATTCTCTTATTTACACTTTACAAAGTAATTCTGTTCTTTTTTTTCGAATATGAGCAAATTATATCATTCCCTATTGAAGCTTTTATTTCTTGCCATCATCGGTTTTGCATTTCATATGTCAATCCTCAGTCGGAACTGTCATTTCCGAGCTGCACGGATAATGGGACAGCCCGGATAATCAGCGCTCTACTGTACATAGTGATATTCCCCAGTTCATAAACAAAAAAAAAATTATTTATTTTTAAGGTGACCGATAAAAGGTGAGATTGGCGTTCTGACGAAAAACAGGGTAAATAAAGATAAATCTGTAAACACATTTTATCTACTCATATATAACACCGTAGACAGCAAATATTCCAATAACAAAAAAAAGGTTTAAATTAATAATTACAAAACAAAAAACACATTTTCCTACGTACAGTGATGAGCACTTAATTATGGCTGTAATTATTATAGCAGCACACAATTGTGGAGAAAAAAACTGTGCAATTTAATAATTACGAATGTTGTGGTCGTAATTGACAGTTAAAAATTAGCAATTTGCCTACAATGTTTTCCAATTCTGAGCCATCCAATTTTTTTTTAAATTCAAAAGATGATAGAATTAATAATATTTTAACATTGACCCAACAGGAGAAAAGAAGTAATCAATCTTCATAGAATAGTTACTAAAAAGTTTCCATGTTTCATACAGATTGAGTGATTTAAATGGAAATAGAGAAACAAAAAACTTACTCATTTTTATTGAGTGATTTGAAGCTCAAAAGAGTGAATCGCTGTTCGGCACAGAGAGTAAGTGATTAATCGAAGGATTCTTAATCTCAAAAAAGTGAGTAAAAGATTCAAATCCTTATAACCTCTTTTTAACTCCGTTTCAACTCTCCAAAGAGAGTGATTATTCTCATCTCTAATGTCTAAGCGTGAAATCATTAAGAGCATGCTTTCCTTCACGAAAATTATAGTTCACCAGAAAAAAAATATTTTGAGGCGATCATACCACTTATCTTAAAAAGATGCTGTAATGTGCGGTTTTATTTTTACTTAAATAATCACTTTCTACTGCTTTAACCTGAAATTGATAAATGCTAAATTTGAAATAGAATATTAAAAAATATGTCAAACACCTAACCTTACTCAACTGCCCATCACTGTATGTTTTATTGCCCGATATGAACAGTTGCGCGTTCCGGAACCAGTCCAGATTGTGTGGACCAATATTAGTGTTTAGGCTTGCAAGATGAAAAGGGAAACTTTGTTTTTTGTTACCATCGGCTCATTTAAGTACCATAAAAAGAAGTCACCGCGGGAACTATTTGCTGTGCTGTGCTAGACAGACGGGACGGGCGACGGCAACCCAGCAGTTGACCATCGCCGGGCAATAAAAGGGCAAAACATATTTCTTGTAGCCCATGCGCGACTCGATGCGTTCGTACAATCAAAAGCATTTTTTTCTTTCTTTCTTTTCTTTTTCGCTACTGAACAAGGGTCTCGGACATTGGCTTCCACACTCCACATTCCGTCATCATCAGCCAAGGCAAAAAAAAAACAAACAAACACGATTTCAACCTGTGTGTTTGTTCGCATCGCTCGTTCATATCACCTGGGCTTTGATCGCAATGGAAAATATGAAAGCGATGAAAATCCGTCACTAAACAAGTTCATGTACCGGGCCGCTTTTAGCGGCCGTGTTTGTGTTATCATTCAGTCGCGTTGAGGGAAATGCAATCCTTTGCAAAGGTTCCCGATGGGCTTCGTCGAGGTGTCTGCTTTCTTTCCCTTTCGATTACGAATAATCGCTTTAAACAAACAAACCGTCGGTAGCTGGCAAAAATACACTGATATCATTGAAGGTGTTTTTTTTTTACTTCTTCAAATGATCGTGTAAAAAAACGTAAACATTTACCCTTTTCTTCATTGATATCACACACCACTTTGATTCGCGCGATAACATTGACCTTCCCCGTTGAATTAGTTATCGCAAAACTTTAACTATAAACAAACAGATTTAAAGGCAACCGGCAGCATTGAACCACACACTAGCAACATAAATAAGATAAAAGTTCAGATAAGATATAATGAACTCATACTCCACACATGTTTGTTTGGTTTTGTTGTTGTACGAAACAATGCAAAAGTTTAACTTTCTTTTCATGGCACGCTTTTGGTAAATAAATTTCATGCTCAGCTGCGTTGCAGAGTTTAAAATCCTTTGCTAATGGTGTTTTTTTTATCTCCTTCTTTCTCTATTTGCTTTTAATTGCTTTTGTGCAATTTTTTACATTTTAAATATTTTTCTGCCTCAATACTTCCATCAAATGATTCGAATCGGGATTTAATCTCTTTTCGTTGTTTGCATGGTTCACTTTTAACTCTGTGAGCATTTACCATGGATCAACTCAAACTTGTTTCATTGCAACTGAAACACACTTTTATTTCCGCAATGGGTTAATAAAAAAGAAAGGTAGCAACGCGCAATAGGAAAATTGATTTATTCTTCTCGCAATCTCGCGAATCTTGTGTCGCGGTTTCTGTTGTTCTCTTGCGCACTCTGCACTCTCGAGAAGCGGCGGCGGATGCAACAGCATCAGCATCTTTCGCTTTGCCTCTCACTCGATGTTTGAGTGTATCTCGGTCTCACGGAAGTGTCTCTCTTAACATGGCACAACTTAAAACATCTTGTTTCTCACCGCTGACTGCTGTTGTGTATTTGCGCTTTGAATGAAAATGATATGTATTTATTTTTTTCAATCGATTTTTTTTGGCATTTGAATGGCCTTGGTGTATGAGAAATTTTATAAGAGCTCAAAAAATTTTATAACACGAAAAAAAATTTATCAAAATAAAATAAATAAAAAAACGAATATTCGTTTGTGAAGAGTTTCGTGTATCAACAATATTTTCCCTTTTTCAAGAAAACATGCTCAAACTAAAGAACCAGCGCGTATTCAGACGCTAATCAGTTTAAAACACCCCCAACCAACCACAAAAAATGAAGAAGAAAAAAAAGCACCCCAAACTACCCCACGTTTTACTGGCTCACATTATATTCTTATCGTGTTTGCGTGCCTTAAAAATTCACTTGCATGAAGGAACAACAAAAAAAATCACCCAACACCAACATAACAGACTGGAGTAACCCCAAAAAAAAGAAAGAAAACCAAGACAGCCAAACTCATTTCGCATTCTTTTGGGAACTGGTTCTAATGGACCGAAATGTTTAACATAAGAAGGTGAAGAATTGGATTTTTGGGTGTTCTTCCTTATGCTTTTGCCGTCCCTTCACGTCCTACTTTTAACACTTCATTTCAGTGTGTGAAATCAATTCTCGGTTTGAATGTGTGTGACCGTTGCCCCGTTCGTTGCAAGGGAAGCCAGCCAGTCAGTCAGATTGAAACGTAATTTGAGAAGCATCAATTACTACGTCCAACGATCAATTTACGCTTTTTTTTATCCAATTCTTGTTACAATTCGGTTTTTCCCTTTTACCAAACATCAAACTCCAGGTTCTAATCGTTACTTGTTTGGAGCTGTATTTCCGATCGGAGAGCTATTTATAAACGCCGATACGAATGCCTTATTTTGCCTTAAATTTTCACACACAGACACAAAAACAGACCAGAATTTCCAGTTTCTCGTAAACAGAGTGTCACACAAATGCACCAAGGATTTTTGTATAACTTTCAGCCATTTTTTCACAACACAGTTTTACGAAAAAAAAAACACAAAAAACACAGCATCACAGCAAAAGATGGAACAATTCCTTACAGCACACTATTTTTCAAGCAATCACACTAAATTCACGCCAGACAAAGGATTAGGACGGAGGAGTTTTTTTTCTGTTGCCTCAACAGGCACCGCCCGCTACGATTTTCTCGATTCGTTTGATGCTCTTATCAAAGCAAGAGCCTGATGGAGAATAATTTTCCACAAAACCAATTCCAACTGCGAGAGAGCTTTTTTCCCATTTGCTTCCTCCTGCGCCTACCTTCCGATTGGTTCGGGGCGAGTTTAAGGAAGTGACGTTGTGTGCTGCTGGATGCTGTTCAGTGTCGGACCTTTTTGGTGAGTGGTGAGCGGCTGGCAGTGTGTGCAGATCGAAATCATATGAAACCCATTGCACTAGGAGGAAATTTTAACGCTCACCCAACACAGTTGGACCAACAACAAAAATCTGTGCAGAGAGAGCGAATACGGAAAATGTACAATTTCCTCACTGAAACACACACACGGTCACAGGCACATACACCAACGAGAAATCAGCAAAGAACTCTTTCATTCCAGCATGAGAAGAAACTAATGGCTGATGAAAGATTTTTGCAAAGATGAAGCACAAAACTATTGTTTTTTGTTCGCAACAATTTATTTGAACATCATCACAAACACGCGAAAACTTTTTTCCATTCGTTCAAACACTTTCCACATACGCCATTCGTAAACTTTTCCGATTTTAAATGAAGATGCACTGATGCTTTTGTTTACACAAGAGTTTTGCTCCACACATCTACACACACACAAGAAAAACCACACATCACAATGCACGAAACGCGTCCACAATTGTTACCCAAAACGGGTTGAAGGGGGGACAAACAAAACCACATACATCACTGTGACAACGACCACCGCGTTCAGCATCCGTTGTTTTCATGGAAACAATAACCTACTCGATTTCAAACACGACCTCCACCAACTTCCAATAGCGTTTTTTTTTTCTTTAGCGATTTACTCGTGTGTGCGTAACGGACGATTTTCCATCATCTTCTCCCGTAGGCTTCTGTTTCATTAATGCCGGAGAGCTAGATGTTGCACGATGCGTAAAGCATGGAAACAGGCACGCAAATCAAATTGGTGTAAGTGCGACTCCGACAATCGACAGCGCGTGTTGGTGCAATCGTACGCTATGTTTTGCTTTCACAGCCGCACAAACACACGCTCATACACACACGAGCAATCGCACGCACTCAACACCGTCTGGAGTACTCAACTACAGCATTAAAACGTATTGGCGGCAGTACGTTTAAATCGAACGGTAGGCGGAAAGCCATTTTAAATTTAAATACAAACCCAAATAAATGTGATAAAAGAATTTTGTTAAATCANCGCTCATACACACACGAGCAATCGCACGCACTCAACACCGTCTGGAGTACTCAACTACAGCATTAAAACGTATTGGCGGCAGTACGTTTAAATCGAACGGTAGGCGGAAAGCCATTTTAAATTTAAATACAAACCCAAATAAATGTGATAAAAGAATTTTGTTAAATCATAAAAGAATTGCTGTCATTCTACGCATTATAATAAGTTTGTTAATTTCACTAGCGTTTTGGGAAGTAAAAAATTGAGGTAAATAATTTGGATACATTTAAAGTAAATTTTGATATTCCAAAAAAGGTAAATATTATCTTAACAGTAGACACAACAAATAAAATCTTAACGAATGATTTTAACAGAATGTTTCATACGATAACGAACATTTTCGACATGAAGCACTTTACAGCACATTACGATTAGGCCTGCATATGAGGGGCGAAAAAGATGGTTCTGAGTAAAATTTCTACTCTCCCCATTACATATGTGTGTTTTTTTCCGGCCAAAACATGTTTAGTTTTGCAAAGAAAAACAACCACAGTTTGCCTTCACAAAAAGTGCGACTCATGGAAGCTCCATGGGGCCCGTTCTCGCTTGTTGCAGTTTGCCCATTTAGCGGTTATGTTTGTGTTTTAGCAGCTTTATTTATATTTAATTTTTTTTTTTGCCAAACACCGACCAAGGCTAAGTCCGGCCGGGTGTAAGTGCAGTCGTCAGAAGTAAAAAAAAGAGCGTAGAACAAGTCATATAAAACAACACCAACCATGAGGTTGACTGGCTTGGGTGGCATTGGCAAACAAACCATGACGAAACAGACAAATAACAAGGATGATATCAATTGATAAATTGTTTTAACGAATCAAAAGGATCATTATATTGTCCCCCACCAAAAGTCATACTTGTTGGAACACCTGGAACAAAGGGAACACAAAACTTGGCTGTTATACGAACTAGTGATGGGAACATCCCCAATTTTCCCGGAGTCGGAGTAATCCGACTCTGAGACATTCTGGAGCGAACTCCTGAGTAACTCCGGCATTATTAACGATCGGTGGGGGAGGAGCAATTTATGAAGTTTTAAAGACAGACTGCGCCCGACCACTAACTGAAGTTGGATCCGGAGCTAAATTCCGAATTTCTCCCGGAGTTTGCATGCGGATTTTATACGTCGGAATGGATTCTTGAATCCACTCCGGAGATTACGGAGGAATACTCCGGAGTTGACTTCGAATTTCTCCGGAGTTGGTACCGGAATACTCCGTTGCTCACTCCGAATTTCTTCAGAGTTGATACCGGAATACTCTGGAGTTGACTCCGAATTTCTCCAGAGTTGGTAGCGGAATACTCCGGAGTTGACTCCGAATTTCCCCGGAGTTAGTACCGGAATACTCCGGAATTGGTACCGGAATACTCCGTAGTTGACTCCGAATTTCTTTGGAGTTGGTACCGAAATACTCCGGAATTAACTCCGGACTAATCTCCGATTTTAACTCCGGATTTAACTTCGGTTAGTGGCCGGGCGCAGTTAGTTGAACTGTTTTTGAAACTTCTTTAATTGCTTTTCAAACCGGATTACTCCGACTTCTGGAAAATTGAGGATGTATCCATCACTATCATTAATCCACTCCGGAGTTCCCACCACTAATACAAACATGTACACTTATGTTGAAACAGCTGATCTTTACATCGAAGCATCATTTTATGATGCTTTATTTTGGACACTGGAAACTATGTAGCATTTTAGAAATAGCAGAAGATATTTCATACGATCATCATCAAATGACAGCACCACCAGATTCTTCCCAAAACAGCCTAATGGGATGAAAATCTTTCTTTATCGCTCATAATCCATATGCTCATTATGTCGATCATGCCTTCGCATGTGTAAATGCATCCTAACAGTCCAATTTGAACCCTTTTTTTGAGGTCATGAATCAATCTCGATGCAATGCACAGAACAATCGGTACCTCGGAGAATGAAGAAAACAGAGACACCCTTGCACACAGAGATAAAACATGAAAACTCGTTGAAACAAAGCAATTTAACTTGATTGGCTCAAATGTTATGCTGAGGGAACTTAACACACACAATTCATCCCTGATCATCCAGATGCATTAGATACTCCAGTTTTTGCCTTCAAATGGGGCAAACAAAATCNCTCATAATCCATATGCTCATTATGTCGATCGTGCCTTCGCATCTGTAAATGCATCCTAACAATCCAATTTGAACCCTTTTTTGAGGTCATGAATCAATCTCGATGCAATGCACAGAACAATCGGTACCGTGGAGAATGGAGAAAATGGAGACACCCTTGCACACAGAGATAAAACATGAAAACTCGTTGAAACAAAGCAATTTAACTTGATTGGCTCAAATGTTATGCTGAGGGAACTTAACACACACAATTCATCCCTGATCATCCAGATGCATTAGATACTCCAGTTTTTGCCTTCAAATGGGGCAAACAAAATCAACGTTAAGCGCAATTTGATGAGATAATTGGAAGCTCTATTTTTAGGGTGGCCGGGCGTTGGTGTTTGTTAATAAAAAAAATAACCTATCAAATATCAATTGGTGTGTCTGGGGGGCAAAGCCAGACATGATGTTGCGTGGTTAAAAATATCATTAAACTTTTTCATTTTTTTCGTATACAACCATTATGCTACCAAAAGTGCAAACGTTTACTGATTCAATCGGTGGAAGCTGGCCATATCAAATTGATCGTGTTTCAGAGTTTTTTTTTTTTGAATTTTTTTCTTCCGTTTCATCACATGGTTTTCAACATAAAAACTCGAAAAGGAAATAACTAGAGCACATGATCAGTTTTTTTTCGACGAAGAGCCAACGCAGGAACATACGAAGACGCGGTCACTGATTACATGAGAAAGGAATCAGTAAACATGTCGTGGATGACTTCAACTCAAGCGTTTTTTTCTTCTAAATTTTATTAATATATTGTTATCAGTAAAACTCTACCAAAAGCATACATCGAATTCTATTTCTCATTTCTTTTGACATATTACGCTGATAACAACGTGCGCTGATACTGAAGTGATTGTGTTAGCTTATGTCATTTTTAATTTTGTAAAACCTTTATAGGCATATAGAATTTCTTTGAATAAAAAAAACAAGAAAAAGACATTTACACAGACAGAAACAAGTGCAACTGATGGAATATTGTATGTTCAAATCTATAAAACAATTGATGATTTGACATGAACCGAACAAGTAGAGGAAAAAAATGGAATGGGGAAAAATATTAGAATTTTCAATTCAAACGAAATATTTCAAAAAAAGAGGAATGCATAATGAAGCTTTTTTTTATCAAAAATCTTACGAGTTCCGCTTGTTCTGTCTGATACTATGACCTCATCATTTTCAAAATACTGCTAATACTAAGGACAAGTATTAACTCGATAAACTTCACCAAGAGAAGTGTCCAATATGTTTAAAAATAAAAATTTATTTTGTTTTAAATATTCAATTTTTTTAATTATCTCTCTTATTATCTTATTAATCTCTCTCTTTTTGGCTTTAACGACTTTATATAGATCAAGCCGGCCATTTCTGGCTTACTAGACTTATTTTACCACGTTGCTGAATAGTCAGTCCTTGCTACGGGGGGACGGTCCGGATGGGATTTGAACCCGGTCCTGCCGTGTGGCCCGACGCCGTTTATCGCATGTACCACCGGGCCGCCACTTTAATTATAGCAAAAACTGAATAATCCAAGAGTCAGCAGAGCATGTGATTTCAATATCAAACAAGCATCATAATAAAATCACTTCAATGATCATTATGGAATGATCATTTGAACCTTTTAATCAAAACGTTCAAATTCAGTTGCGATTTGTGGCGACTGAAACACAACCCGAGATTTGAACCGAAACCGGCCATGTTGCGAAGTCGTCGTGCTTCGATCGAAAATATTAATTAGCTGACCATATGAACATATTGTTTCAATGTTCCTAGAGCTATTTGGGGCGGTTTTTTAATTATCCTTTTTTATATCAGATAAAAACATTTCTAAACAACTACTTACTGTTGAACAGGTTCAGCTTTCTCGTAGAACCAAGCCGCCGTATCGGACTCTTAATGTCCACATCGTTCTCGTCCATCATCGTTACTCCGTTCATGTCGCCCGGTGGTTAGCTGCACTGCACACTGCTTCGGAAAAGCGGTTCATAAATCTAAACACAAAAAACTTGCACCAACCAAAAGGAAAAGTATGCCTGCGGGGGTATATTCTTTTTTCTTCTCGTGACAAATCACAAACTGATCGTTAAAATCATTACACTATCGCGCACACTATCTCACTCGGTCGGTTTTTTTTCGATTCTATACACTTATTAAATTCGCACACCGTTTTCCCGATCACTCTAGCTGCACTTTTCTGCATTCAATGTTTACTAAGCACACTGCAATATTCTATCGATGCCGTACCATAGGACTGTACACTGTTATGGGTTGAAAAATAAAATTGAATTAAATTTCGTATTATTTTGAAAATATTTTATAAGTCATAAACGAGTTAATTTCCAAGATCCAAGCTTCAATTAAGATCGCATCACCACTTATGGAACAATGGTTCAATCGAAACACCAAGAAGCAACCATATAGCTCCGGCACTCGTTCTACTCATTCCATTCGCATGGCAGTAGGCGGTTTGTAATGGAAACAAAAACAGTGAGCCGCAAGCGCGTATGCAAAGTGTCGATCGGTTTACGATCGACACATAAATTTTCACCACCCTCTTTTCATACGCCCACACACGCTTGTGTACACATTGGCACACCAAGGAAGGGAGAAGGTAAATTTTTGTATTTATTGCCGCATCTCACTTTTTCATTTGACCTCTTACTATTGCCATATACACACAGAGACACACATGCGATGCGTTTTTGGTGTTGGAGGATGTGGACAAAGTGGCAGGTTGCTGGATTGGGGACCATTACTGGAGCAATAATTAACTTTTGCATCGCACCGGAAAGGTTAGGGGAATATGTCTGTTTGACTGGAAAAAAAGTTGTAATGTAACAAACGATTTCCGCCAATTATGAATTTCCTGATTCTCACATTGGGGTTGGGGAAGAAGGAAAACACACACACGCACCTCTCCACGGAGTTTAAGGGAAAACACACTCTTCTTGCACACACACACAAAAAAAAGGAAAACACTTCTTGGTTAAGAGGGACCCAACGGGCAAATGCTGCGATGTGATGCGAGATTATACAATTCACGCGTCCCAAAACAGATTCACTTTCTCACAGCGCCTTACGGTGAAGACGACCGTTTGCGAACGAAGTATGCGGGATTTTGAACCGAGCTAAAGTGTGCCGAGCTTGCGCACCACCATCATTGGTTGCCTTTCTCTCATCTGGCTGATCTCGATCGCGTTGTTGCTGCTTGTTGATCTATCTCTCTCTCTCACTCCCAGCATCTCTCAGAGGTTGTGGAGCATTCCGTTCACTCGCTGTCAGATAGAGCTCCATCTGCACGCATCATTTTACACCCACATCGCTTCCACACGGACCACCACCACCACCAAATGGCCGACATTCGATGACGTAATTGACCCCACGTTTCAAACGTAATTTTCACTCTTCGCAAAACAATTACCCACAAAACGAGCATGAAACATACACCAACGACCTGTATTCAAAGTGTAAACTTATCCCAAAAGGAAGGGCCAAACAACAATACACACCGCGTACGAACAAATCTCTCAAAAACACAACAAAAAGGACGACTAGGAGAGATCTTTTGTTTTGACAATGTTGGTTACTTTGAATATAAAAAAAATTTCATGATGTTGGATTATGGTTGCTAAGGTATGACTACGTCATAATCGCTGGAACTAATGGTTCATTTTCACTTTTAATTTCATTTAAGAAATACAACACATCATCCAACTTTTAACGTACTGTCTCGTAAGTATAATGAAACGCACACCAACTGGAATGTACGAAAAATCTCTAAAATTTTGATTGTTTTTCCACTTTTACTCAGCCTCTCGCAGCAAGGTTCCGAATAAGGCACGCTGCGTTGAAGCCACCGTTTGAAAAGGATGTTGTGTTGTACCCCCATTTGCTAAGAAAACACACGCGCTACATCACGAACGCAAGTGGCTGAGTGACAAACCAACACCACCAATGCCTCATATATTGAACACTAAACAACGCATTAAACATGGAACACACCCATCTTCGGTTCTGTGTGTCTCCTTTACAGCGTCACTTTTTCTTTCCCTACACCGCGCCACCAAGCACAACCGGGTCCGCGATTCATAATATCGGTTTAAAATTCTAAAATAAGAACGCTCTAATGTTTCGGCTAGTGTTTTGTCAACGCGTTCGCCAAACTGAATAATCAACCGGGACCCAGAGCGAGAGAAAACCAAGCGCATGCACCTACCGCTCGCGGTGCACTGACGGAGCGGTCTTTTACACACAAAAACCACACTCACGGCCGGCTGTGGAAATGTCCCCACTCGTGGCATTAGCTCCCCCTGTTTGTTTTCCGGTGGCCATGTGCAGAACGAATCGTGGCTTCATTCCTTCTCCACCATCGGTTTGTAGAACCGTTTGCGTAAACCGGTTTTCACCAGACGACGCTTGCTTGGTGTCGCCCGCCATAGTCGCCGCAAGAAAGAGCGCAACGTCCTGGCACTAACCGTGTTGGCCAAAGTGTGCGTTTGGAATAATATTCGCTGTTTTTTCTTCTTTCTTCTAGTTTGTATGCTTGTCTCCACCGACGCGATGCAGACTTCCGTCCGGGGATATTTGCAAACGATCGGGCGGTCAACGTCGCGAGAATTAGAATCGCAGTGTAAATCAATGCTGATGGGACCAAAACAGGATTTGTTTGCCATTTGCTTTACCCAAGAAACATTGGTAAGATCTGTGCAAACAGACCAGAACACACTGGCTGTCAATGGAGTCACAGATTGAAACTGGCCGCGATGAGCGAACGAATAAATGCCTTCGCTGGAGCACGGTATCGCGCGAAACCGTAATTTAGGTACATATAGGTTTTATCATCAGAGTAAAGATCAATTCCTATCAACCCTACATGGGTGGGACAAAACGCCCAGAATAACCCTCTATNTGCAAACGATCGGGCGGTCAACGTCGCGAGAATTAGAATCGCAGTGTAAATCAATGCTGATGGGACCAAAACAGGATTTGTTTGCCATTTGCTTTACCCAAGAAACATTGGTAAGATCTGTGCAAACAGACCAGAACACACTGGCTGTCAATGGAGTCACAAATTGAAACTGGCCGCGATGAGCTAAGGGTAGGTTTTTGCCTAGTAACGAATAAATGCCTTCGCTGGAGCACGGTATCGCGCGAAACCGTAATTTAGGTGTAGGTTTTATCATCAGAGTAAAGATCAATTCCTATCAACCCTACATGGGTGGGACAAAACGCCCAGAATAACCCTCTATCCGTGGTAACGGTTGGTAACTGTCTGAGGGTGGCCGACAATCTACTCCACTATCAAGAACTAAGCTTTTACCTTAATTACAAAACTCCCTACAGACTTACTATCGTGACGAAGTTGAAAATGCTTCGGTTATCGTTACCGACAGTCACACCTTCCAGGTATTTAGCGAGAAAATAGTTTTTTTTTTTTATAAGATATATCCTTTTTTTCTTTGGACACATTTTGGAACAAATATTAAGATTGCAAGTAAAAATTTAAAACCTTCTTCCCGAGCAAACAAATCCACGTGTAGGAATCTATAATCCAGTTTGTAATAATAAAGTCGTGTAAATTGTATATTTTTCTTTAAAAGCATACACATTCTTAGTTAAACAATTAAAGCCTTTTTCTGGCTACCTCTCAAGGTACGCAAATGCTTCCATTTATTTATTGAATTACTTTATTAATAGCACACCACACCTTTTGATCTTGTTGCAGCATAAGCAAGACGTATTCCCCATGTGCCATATTTCCGGTGCTGACTCAAGGCTCTAGGGTGCGATGTTTGTATACCCAACAAATTGAGTTATGAATTCTTATCATACACCACTCAGCGTCAGAGATGCATCTAAAATCAGCTAGTCAACCACAAATAGAAGGGAGGGAGCGTTAGATAAACTTCCTCTTTTGAACGATGGACACCCTCCAATTCCATCCATAGGCAATTGTTGAAATTTCTAATACGACTATCGATCAAAACTCAACGTCGTGCTGATGGTAAGAGAAATACATTAATCATCCCTGTGCTTGTCCCATACACATATGGTTTTTCTTTACACGGTATCCTTTTTTCAGTTGTGGATCCTTTACGCGATCGTTTCGCTTTCTCATGCGGTCGATCTTGCGTCCTCCATTTGCGTGTCTTCTTGGGTGCAGTTTTGCAGCGAACACGTTTTTTGATACCAGACAAGAAACATCTGTTCCCCATTTGTGGTGTGGATCACATTTTTGGGGGAAATGGCAGGCCTTTTATAATCCAGTTCCGCTCATTTGCTTTTCAGTAAAAATGCACAAACAAGTTTCTTTTTGCGCTAACAAAATGGAGAATTTGTTTATAATGGAGAATATGAGAAATGTGTAGAAAATTGGGCTTGTTTCAAGCACAATTAATCCATATTAAAATAAAATGTATGGACTCTAAACAACATTTGTCTGTAGCAGTCTAAGTTAAATGTAAAGCTAAACATGTTTAACACAAATCATAAACCGCTTATCATATAGTTTTTTGTCTCACGAAAGATTGTCCTACAAGAAAACACATTATTCCTTTGTTTCAGATGCATTATAAATGGACATTTTCGTTGAAAAGGGATCTACGGCAAAGAGGGTTTTTGTTCGTCAAGTTGTCCGTTCTTCAAAGTACTTCACAACCGACTTCGTAACACGCATCACTTCCATCATATCATCTTTGTGCTCTACGGAACATGGATTATCCACCACTGGAGGCCGTGGAAAAGAAGTGGAATCCTAAAAATAGTTTAGAGATTCTCGCTCAGCCGGTAAGCATGTGGTACATATTCAAGGTTGAGTATGAAGTGTGGAACTGAGAGTGAATCGATGGAACACATATTGAATTGAACTGATACTGATGTATTATTTCGAGGAATTGTTAAATGTTCTTTATGCTTTATAAAAATGCGTTTGATTTGGTGAACTTCTCTGTGTTCTTTTCAGTGTTAGAATCCTTCGAAACCTTCGTACGAAGCTGCATATCATCAATTTGAGTCCAATATATCAATTTTGCACAATCAGAAATTAGATGTCTGCAAGATGTTTCATAAAAAAATCTAACCAACAACAAGCAGATTTCCCTAGGGATGCTTTACAGGTAAGTGATCGTGCATTTGATGTGGTCAAACATTAGTCCAAGCTACGATTGAAAGCAAGCGGTGCCGTGGAGTTAACCATTTGACTGGATTAGCTGGGGTTTGTCACAGTGAGAATAAGCTCCATTACTCGGCGAATTGTCGCTACGATCACGGGCAACAATTATCTTCACCTCAGAAACGGTTTCCATAGCTAACAAAGTAAATCACTAAACTAGTCACTGCGCCTGATGATTATTCAAGTTTGTACGCTTGGTAGGATGGTTTATAATCATTAATAAGGTAATTATTTTTGTTCTTACTCACTTACTTCAGATTTTCCTTGGAACAAATCACACTATATGAACATTTTTCATGCAACATAGTGAAATTGTCGGCTTCGCCAAGGATCAACTTAACTGTAACAGTTTTTGAGACTTACTTTGCAAAATGTGATAGTAAATCTAAAACACTTTTGTTACACAGAAGATTGTGCTTCGAAACAAAGAAGCGGCAACATCAAGAAGCGCTATTGTACGATTGATCGCGGTGATCCTGCAGCATCTTCGAATGCAAAATATCCACGAAGAGACAAAGTGCCAACGAAGCCATACTAGGATAAAAATAACCTAAAACTAACTTACAGCAAATAATTGATAGGAAATACCAACTTACATGCTAGAAATATTCCGGTTAATGTTTTTTTTTGTCTGACACTTTCTTGCTTCGTTTCCGGCTTGTAAACAAACAACCCAACTCCACAACTCAAACTGTTCAAGTGTTTAGAAAAGAGAGAGGGAAACCCTCGGCTGAAATCTGTCAAAACGCTTCACATTGTGACGGTATGGCAGCTTCATAGTCCACTGTGCTCCAATATTTATCCGAGTTTTGGACTGGTTTTATCTACTTTTGACCCATTGGCTCACATCGGGCGGAAGTAAAAATGGGTACAAAAATGTCCCACTGTGAGATTTCTCTACGGTCCTTCGGTTCGACATTCGCAGTTTGACAGCCTATTCTGACGTTTCGGTTGGGCTGTGTCAGCGAAGCTGTCCTGCTGCGTGCTCTCTGTCTGCCCAGCGAAAGGCACACACACAAAGATACAATGCCTCGTACGCATCAAGTCCATCCACATCATGGTCGCCGCCATATTGGACTCTGAAGTCGAAAAGCCTAAAAAAGCGATTTGAGGACGCCGTTGTTTATTTCCTGTGCACAAAGTTCATCCATCCGGCAGAGTGCTACTGTTGATTGCTAACTGAAAAACGAATCGCCGGCAATCGTTGGTTAGTGAAGATACGTTCGCGTACAACCGTGCGACGCAGAAAACTATTGGCGGAATATTGCTAGTGAGTGAAATTCGTTCAGCTTTTCTGTCTTCGTTCCGATTTTTTGCTCGCATCTTCATTGGTGGAATATGGCAACGCACTGGAGTGAGTGAGATGCATGAAGCAAAAATACGCCGAACAGTGGTGCCTCCAGGGGAATACTAGCAGTATTTTGGTTTTATGTTGAAAATAGTTACCAATTGTTCCGTTGGCTATATTTTCTGTAGAGTATACAAATTTCTTAATAATCCGCAATGTACATTCTCCTTAGGCGATTTGGGCATTGGTTGTGGAGTGAGTGAAATGGCAATGAAAAGGAAGCAAATAGCAAAAGCACCAAGGTAGAGCGAAACAGTGCCACATTTGTTCTCCCGTTTCTGTCTATATCGTTGGCGGGGCATCTAGCTTCAGTTAATTGTATAACATTTTAAAATTTGTTGTCTCAACCAAACAGTTGAATGGAACTAGAAATGCATCTATTTTGCGAACGGTGTACCGGAACAGTTAGTTGCATCCACTCCTCTCGCCCTATCCAAAGAGCGAAAAAATGTTATCAATTATAGTTACTATTAGTGTAGAAATACTTTAAACCAGTCCACCGTTGAATGGCAGTGCGATTTTGCCCAAAATGTGCAACATTCCATTCATATTTCCATCTTTTCTCTTGTAATGTTGAATAGAACGATGAGATGGAATGCATTTTTGGCATAGTTTTCGTCTCTGTTATTTAACATAGCCTTCTCTGTTTTGTTGTACTTTTCAGATCTGGCATCACTGTCTTGCAGCCGTCATCATGTAGAGAAGAAAATTGACAGTAGCGCCTTTGCTACGCGAGCGTCTCTTTCTAGCAAAAGGTCGTAGTTTGTGAGTAGTCAAAACAATTTGCGATAAAAAAGAGAAAGAGAGACCCGAGTGCCGGGAGAAACAAAAGCATAGCATTTTAAAAATCGAGCGAATAGAAGTTTACAGTCAACATAAAAGTTTGTGTTTAATGTACGGAGCAAGCGTTCAGCTAGAAAAAGGACGAAATTCTGCTGAAAAGCGCGCGCACCCGTCGTTGGCGCTTATATTTTATGGTGCGAAAGTTGTAAACTAAATGTGTCATTGGTAAAAAAAAAGTGATTAAGCCTGTTGAGTGAAGTGCGAAAAGCGTTTTGCGTCCCTAGCGGCTGGTGGTAAAATAGCAAGTGCGACGTAGGATATCTTCAGCATGACGGCCAATTCGGAAACGACTGGTTCCGAACTCGTGCCGGCATTACCGGCCAAACACAATGCGATATTACGTTGGAAGCGGGTTACGAATCCCAGCGGTCCACAGCCTAGACCCCGCCATGGTCACCGTTCGGTCAACATCAAAGAGTTGATGGTAGTTTTTGGCGGAGGCAACGAAGGAATCGTAGACGAACTGCATGTCTACAACACTGGTAAGTATTTGGAAATATTATCGATATGTTTTAAACCTCAGGTGCGATAGAATTCCCTCGAAAATATTGCCTTCCAAATGCTGCAGGATCCAGCGATACTGGTCGGAGATTTGTTTTCAAACAATTTTTCTTCCGCTGCTAGTTCCTTGTTCTTTAAATTGTTCTCTCCGTAGAGATAACAGAAAAGAGATTAAAAACACGACCCACAGCTCTCTGGGATTGAATCTCATCCCTAATGTAGACGATAGACCCAATAGATAATCGCACGCACACTGTGAGACATTTTGGTAAAGGTAGAATTTGAATTGATACAATGCTAAGCAAACAATTTACTCTACGCAACGTTTTCTCTAGTACGACCAAGCAAGACTAAATGTGTGCGGTGAAAATGAATGAAGTCTAGCGAAAAAGAAAGAATGAAATATTTATGCCGATTGGCGGCCATATTGGAAAGTTGTAAAGCTGGCACCATTGAGTTGAACATGGTGCGCGATTGAGTAGAGTGCCATCTTTCATCTCTCTCCCTCCCGGCAAATTAATAGTCAAAATGCACAAGATAGAGCGAAGTGGGAATGTGTGAAAGGGACAACTAGTTCGACGCACATATATACGTGCGCCGACCATCCGTCAAAATGTTTCGTACTATGCGGCGCCTTGTAGAAACGGAACGATTTTGATTTTTAGTTTTAGAACAACTGCCCCTTCAGAAACGGACAGTTGAAGGGATGTTGTGATGTTCTAAATTGTGTAATTTTTCTAATTGAACGAGAAGATTAACGATTTTAATGCGGTCAAGTTGCAGTTATGATTTACAATTCTTTAGTAAAGATCAAGACACATGATGAACGAAACTCAGCCTTTTATTAGCATTCGGAACGCTGCGAAAAGTGCTATTACTTTTCGCCATTCTTGGAGTGCTATGAATGTAAAATACAGTTCGAGAGAGCGTACATGTTTCAAAACTGAAAAACAACCTCGCGCTAAAAACATTTTTTCCCTTAAAAACATCAGTGTTGTACATTTTGGATTATTGTTTGAAATTTTTCTTTCCAGCTACGAATCAATGGTACGTACCGGCGACGAAAGGAGACGTCCCACCGGGATGTGCCGCTTACGGATTTGTTGTGGACGGGACGCGCATATTAGTCTTCGGCGGTATGGTAGAGTATGGCAAGTACTCGAACGAGCTGTACGAGCTGCAAGCCACCAAGTGGGAGTGGAAGAAGCTACGGCCGAAGCCACCAGAATCGGGTCCCCCACCCTGTCGTCGGTTGGGCCACAGCTTCACGCTCGTCGGTGACAAAATCTATCTGTTCGGCGGGCTGGCGAACGAAAGTGATGATCCGAAAAACAACATACCTAAATATCTGAACGATCTGTACATTTTGGAGATAAAAAACAATCAACTGCAGTGGGAAATACCGACAACATTCGGTGAAAGTCCACCGCCCCGTGAATCGCACACCGCCGTATCGTGGTACGATAAGAAGCAGAAAAAGTTTTGGCTCGTAATCTACGGTGGTATGTCCGGCTGCCGTCTTGGCGATCTGTGGCTGCTGGATACGGACACCATGTCCTGGACGCGGCCTCGCACGAGCGGTCCGCTACCATTGCCACGTTCGCTGCACAGCTCCACGCTGATTGGCAACCGGATGTACGTGTTCGGTGGCTGGGTCCCACTAGTGTTGGACGATGTGAAGGTAGAGAAGCACGAAAAGGAATGGAAGTGTACGAATACACTTGCGTGTTTGAATCTCGGTAAGTGTTTGCTTATTGTGGCACAGGAAGCACAATGAATGTGTGTAATAATTGCGCTTGTTTTCTTGCATTGCACACCCTCCATGGCTTTGCGCTATTGTTTTTTTTATCCGTAGAAACTATGACCTGGGAAGAGCTGGATCTGGACACGGACGAGGAGAACATGCCGCGTGCCCGGGCAGGCCACTGTGCCGTCGGTATACACACCCGTCTCTATATATGGTCGGGGCGCGACGGTTACAGGAAGGCCTGGAACAACCAGGTCAGGGTGAGCTCTGTTTTCCAAATACGAGTTAGCCATTTGTGTGCATCAATATAAATACGTTTAAACTTGTGTAACGCATCCCTCGTTCCGGTACGATATGTTCTTGATCGGTTGATTTTTGTACTCAAAAATGCTCAAATGCGTTACGAAAAGCGCGTGAAAATCAACTAATCAATGAAAACGGGATTTTCGGTTGGATATCGCAACAAAAAAAAACAAACAAAAGTTAAATATTATCACATCTTCCTTCTTCTACCCCTCCACTTTCTATGTAGATTTTTTTTTCGTTTTGGGTTTTGACGCATTTTCCGACACTTCTTTTACACGCTTTTAATTTTTGCTTGATTGCGTTACAATATTTTTCTTTGTATTACGTTTACACTACAACTTGATGTTTACTGCAAATGACAGATCGTAGAGTGATCGGTGCTCAGTACATTCGTAGCTAGCGACATGATACTCATTATTCTCATCCAACCGATCGTTCATCGATCCTTAGGTGTGTTGTAAAGACCTGTGGTACCTGGAGGTGGAGCGTCCTGGAGCAGCATCCCGCGTGCAGCTCGTGCGCGCTTCAACACATTCGCTTGAAGTGTGCTGGCAGGCGGTACCGTCCGCTTCCTACTACATACTGGAGGTGCAAAAGATACCACAAGCGCCCCCACCATCACCGGCACCGATCGGACTGAATACGGCACCCACTGTTGTAGCGTCGCCCGCTGGCGCAACGATCGGTTCACCGGCATCCAGCACGGGTTCGATGTCACCCGCACACATGATCGCTGGCAGCATCGGTTCCACATCCGGCGAGCCAATGCTTCAGCAGCCGAGTAAGTTTGCCATGAGTTGTAGTACCATATTGATTTTCAACTCAACGCGCGTACCTTTCTAACGATATTTTTTTTTATTTTCGCACAGTTATTAAACAATTACCCGGCAGGGTATCGGGTACACCTATCGCCGTATCGGCGGCCAGCATTCAGTCACCAACGTTGCAAAATCCAGTCGTTGCCCAAACTGCTTTAACAGCAAGCCCGATCCACAGTGCGGGTGGTTTACAGTCGCCGACGAACAGCAACATCGGCATTGTCACATCGCCTGCCCTCACGGTACCTTCCCCGGTGCAGCGAATTGTCACCAAGGTGCAGCCTGCAAAACCGATGCAAACGACGCAAAAAGTGCTTACCGCTGGCTCGCAAATATTACAGCAGCAACCGACACAAATTGTTGCCTCACCACAGCAAGGCCAATCGGCAGCACAGACCATCCAGACGGCCATTCTGCAAACGACGCAAGCGCAGCTACAGCATCAACCACAGACGATCCGTGTTGTCGCTACGGGTGGTACAGCCATTTCGAATGCGCAGCAACTAACGACCGGTACCGGCACACCTATTCGCGTGCTATCCTCTACAGGGCAACAGTTACGCATTGGTACCGCTAGTACCGGTACAATGCAGCAAGCTGGTCAAACGGCCGTACTACGTACCGCCGGTACGGGTATCGTTTCCGGTGCCCAATTGCAAACGGTACAGCAACGTCTGGTCAGTGCCGGTGCGGGTGGCACCTCGACCACGGCTACGATCGGTGGGAAGCAAATCATTATACAGAAACCCGTCACTATAGTGAGCGGTACGGGCGGTGCTGGTACTACTGGAGCAACATCGATTAACAGCGCTACCACGAACCAGGGACAAATTTTGACACTAGTCAAAACCAGCCAAGGCATGACGATGCAAACCGTACCGAAAATGAGCGTGGTACAGAAAACCGCCGGCACTGGGACGCTGCATCAACCGCAGCAACAAATAATTACATCCAACCTTTTGGCTGGTACTGGCGGTACGGTCGTACAGCAGGCAACCGTTGCCGGTACAGCAGCGGGACAAAAAACGACCGTCATCGGTGGCAACGTGGTGAAACTAATGTCCACCGGTTCCGGCACGATCGGTGGCAAACAGATATTGATGAAAAACTCCAACATCGTCCAGGTGGGCAAGATGGGCACAAACTCAACCGGTAAACCGACGCTGGTGCTCACAAACAAGGCGGGCCAAGCGATACGGGGCAATCAGCAGGTGATCGTGGTAACGACACCGCAGGGCATTCGCACAGTCAGCGGCACGGTTACGTCTTCCGCTAACAACTTTGTGACGCTTTCCTCGTCACAGGTGCTTAACACGATCACATCGACGCGTACCACCAACATCGGTGGTGCGACGGTACTGCAGGCCACCTCCGTACCGGCTGTTAGCGGTACGGCTTCCACCCTGAATGCAGCAGTCGGTGCAGGGGCAGGCAATATAGTAGCAGCATCGGTTGCTTCCGGCGGTACTACGACCACCATTGGTGGACAAGCGATAAAACTCCGCACCGTACAAGGTGGTAAACCGATCACGTTCACCATGCCAGTCGGAAGTCTGCAAACCGGTGGGCAAAAAATTACCGGCACACAAATCATCAACATGCCGCAAAAGTTGGTCAGCGGCAAATCGGTCACGGTGCAGCTAACACCGTCGGTCGGTGGCCAGAAAACGGTCACTATCGTACCGTCGGGTGCAAGCGGTACAACGGCAACGTCCGGTACGGTAACCGGGCAGGTTGGTGGACAGAAGATACTAATGCTGCCATCGAAGACGACGACCCGCATCGTTACACAGCAGCAATATCAGCAAATACAGCTGCAACAGCAGCAACAACTGCAGGCCGCACAGCTGCAACAGCAACAGTTGGCAGCGCAGCAACAGCAGCAGCAGCAGCAGCAAGAACATCAAGTATCGACCGATGCAGCGTTTGCCGCGTTGGCCGCTGAAGCGGGCATGATGGAAACGGATGCTGAAGGCATGGAACAAATGGACGGTTGTTTCGATCTGGAAACGCTTGTCGTTGAGGAAGATGCACCTTATTTCGAAGCGGAAAGCGAAATTTCGGTTCCCGTTGAAGAGGTAGTTGATATGAGAGAAACGGTCCAACCGCTCGGTTTACCGATGTTCACGCTCGAGCAGCTGGATGGTTGCGATGATACGGTGCCCACCACAGCTACTACTAACCATCCCATACGTTATATCAAACCGGGACTTTACGGTGGTGCAATGCAAATGGGACTGATGAACAACAGCGGATCCGGTGGGGATGATAGTGATTCGCAGATCGAAAATCAAGTGTCCGATAACGCGGAAGAACAGCAGCAGCAGCAGCAGCAGGAAGCGGATGAAATTGACCAGAGTGGCGAACTGGCGCATGATAACGTAATTCTCGAGGGCATGGACGATACCGGTGGTAGGGACAGTCAGGATGAAGGGCAGCTGGAAGACGAATCGGGCGCAGGTACGGTGACCGGTTCGATGATGGTATCGGCCGATGAAGAGGATGGCAACTTTGTCGGTGAGGACAGTCAGGATCATGAGGAAATGTCGGCGGAAAATGATGACAACGTACAGGCGGGAGAATCGATGGACAAGGATAATGCAAACACTTCGATAGACGAAGACATGGAAGAGGAGGAAAACCATGGGCTGGATAGCCTGATGGAAGGTGATACCACTGGACAGTCTCAACAGGAAGTAAGTGCAAATTTGGAACCTGAATTTATGGATGCTTTTCAAGTTGAAACGGAATTTGTTGAGGTTGATGTATTCCTTCTACGATTTTGTTCAAAATCAAATCCCTCATATGCGGGAAAGCTTAACAGGCACTAAGTATGAATTACACAGAATCAATTTCAACTTCTAAAAGCTCGAGAAAGGTGAACAAATTCCTCAACTATCTCTGCCTAGTCCAGGTCCACTTGAAGACAGTCCAACAATAGCTCCAACTTGACCACGCTCGAAAATTTCATAAATAATAGAACTGTTTGGTAATGTATTTTTATTGTTTTTAAAACTTCAGATGTCTTTTGTTGGTGAGCAGGAAGAAATGCATATAAGCGAACAACATACTGCTGGTTCTGCCGATCTAGCCGGTGGTGAAGGAATAAGCACTGAGGAATCGTCGTCTAGCGCGCCCGTTCCTACTCACGTTCCGAAAACTACCGTTGTTAGCGCACCGACGGCATCGGAAACGGAAGCAGCCAACATTCTCACGACGATAAAGAGTGGAGAAATATTGTCTCTTCACAATGCCGAACTGCTCGCCGGTGGCAGTACTGGTACGGGCAATGATAATATGATGTAAGTTCTTTGGTTCCATTCCATATGCGAACGTGTGTCCATTTATCGTAATTTTTTCCTGTTGCAGTCAACTTGATACTGGCACAGCAACGTTGCTACAGTCATGCAATGAAAATGGTCAAATGATAACATTCAAAACCGAAGCCGACGAGAGTAGCGGTGTCTCAACGCCGGCTGTTACCGAGGGAACCACGGTGACGCTTAGTGACGGTACCACATTCGTCACGCGACTGCAAACACCGAGCGAACAGTCATCAATCGGTGGGCTGGTATCGCAAACCCACACGAGCCCGGGCAATTTGAATCTGGCCGGTACTGTTGTAAAGACAGAAGATGGTACCAACAACACATCATCAACCACCGGTCATTTGGACGCACTGGCCGAAGCGGCAGCTTCGGCAACCTCTGTGCTGCCGACTGAGCTGATGGGTGATATTCTGTCCTCCCCTACATCGAACGTATCGCAGCCGGCACAGCAGGGAACGTCGATCAAGTTTTTGGATCCCACATCGAAACAGTTCACCGTGGTGATGCAAGCTGGCGGAGATACAGCTACAGGAGCAACCGTTTCGACCGGCGGAGGCGGAATGGTGAACAATGGAAGTAATAACACCACCCTGTCAGGGAAACAAGTGATCGGCAAAGCGATCGTTCGATCAAACTCTGCAGGGAAGACTAAAGACGAAAAGGAAGAGGTAAGAGAAAACGGGGTTTTATTTACCTTTTTGGGAGTTAATTTTATTACTCTTTTATTTAAAAGAAAGTAAATTTTAATACTGATTTTATTTTAACCTCAATTTAATAGAAATCAGCAAAACCGAAGGATGAGTCCGAGATTTGGCACACGGTGGGCATTTTAAAGACAGTCAACCATACCGTTTCGAACTACATCGATGCGAACGAATGGGACAGTTCGATCGATGGTGAAATGCTTAGCGCAGACAACATACCCGATCTGAGTGAGCTGAAGCGAATAAACCTGGAACCGGGCTGTGCCTACCGGTTCCGCGTTGCCGCAATCAACAGCTGCGGTCGGGGCGAATGGAGCGACGCAACACCGTTCAAGACGTGCCTGCCGGGCTTCCCGGGTGCACCGTCGGCAATAAAGATTTCCAAATCACCGGAAGGTGCCCATCTGTCCTGGGAACCGCCACCGTCGACTACCGGCGACATTCTGGAGTATTCCGTCTATCTGGCAATAAAGTCGCAAAATCCCGCCAAGGACAAACCAAGCTCGGCAGCCGCCCAGCTAGCGTTTGTGCGTGTGTACTGTGGGTCCAACAACCAGTGTACGGTGGCGAATCAGTCCCTGCAGACGGCACACGTCGACTTCACGTCGAAACCGGCCATCATCTTCCGTATAGCGGCACGCAACGACAAAGGATACGGACCAGCGACGCAGGTTAGGTGGCTACAAGGTAAGCGTTTTTAATGAATTAATGTATTGTTTGATATCGTACGGTACATTGAGCTAAAACCCATTTGCCTTTTTTTTGCTTCCGACAGATCCACAACTGTCCAAATCGACTGCAATGGGTGGTACGGCTGGAGCAACAAACCAGACCGGAATCGTTGGCAAACGATTGGGTGACAAATCGGCAACAATCGTTGCTAACAAACGGGTCAAAATTGGTACACCAGTTACGGGTACCAACTCGTCGATGATGGTTTCGCCCCAACACCACCACTAAACGCACCAGAGAGAGAGAGAGACAGATGCAACAGATGGAGATAGATGCTACAAACTTACAAGGATCTCCGGTTCTTCTTAATTCCCTCTCTCCACACACACACAGGGACATCTCCATTGGACTAGTTTAATAGGGAGTTGAAGAAACAGTTTTATCAATTCGAACGAACACATAATGGGGAAAAGGAAACAAAAGCAATTTAATGCTTTTAAGCAATGTTCCACATGTTTGTTCGTCGGACATAAAATGTAGAGAAAAAAAACGATTTGACAATTGCAAAAAAAACGGGAGGAATTATGCATAATGAGCAACAAAAACGTTTTACGTGTGTGGGCGCGTTGAAAAAGAAAAAAAAGGAAGAGAAAGAGCAGTTGTGTTATTATCATAGTGTATGATTTCTATTACTAACATATTATCGAGTTTTAAAAGTCTTTTTTTTTTAATTTTACGATTTAGTTTTAGCAAGGTTTAAGTAAGACAATTGTGTACAATTGTGTTTTGCAACAACTCCCTCAGGCAGGCTCGAAACGGTTTTGTGTCATTTTTTTTTATTACGGGGCGGCGCCCTTTGCCTTACCATTCGCGTCGTTCACCGTCACATGACAAATGTCTGTGTGTGTGTGTGTGTACGTTGTTGAGGTGTTGATGGCAATGGCACATTGGCTGCGCGCGGAACTGTTGGTGCAAGAATGAGTTTAAAACCCCACAGCGGTACGATGAACCGTTTCATAACAGTAATATGAACGCAAAACAAAAATTGAAGAAAAATGCTTTTTACATACAAAACGCAACAGATGTTATCATAGTCGAAACAACCTTAGTAGTAGTTTATAGTAATTGAAACCAGTTGCGAATGGTTGTTGCAATTAGAAGGCAGCAGCAACACGACACAAACCAGCAAAAATTGTATTTAAATTAAAATCGTGCGCAATAATTAGGTGTGCAAATAGTGTGGCGTGTGNAAAATTGAAAAAAAAAATGCTTTTTACATACAAAACGCAACAGATGTTATCATAGTCGAAACAACCTTAGTAGTAGTTTATAGTAATTGAAACCAGTTGCGAATGGTTGTTGCAATTAGAAGGCAGCAGCAACACGACACAAACCAGCAAAAATTGTATTTAAATTAAAATCGTGCGCAATAATTAGGTGTGCAAATAGTGTGGCGTGTGGCTCTCATGTGGCGTCCCGGTACACGTCACACCAGGTACAGCAATTATTATGACCAAGGAAGAAAGCAGAAAGACAAGGACGTTTATAAACCGATTACGGACGCGCTGCTTTTAGCTTCGAATTATTTTTTTTATGGATCGTTTGTTTGTTTTGTTTTAGTGTTACATGTGTAAAAGTTTAATCGTACACAAACCGGTAGAAGCAACAGTCAAGAGAGCGAAGATACATTTTATCTAGCGCTAAACTCAACGTTAGTGATGGTGCGGTTTCCGGTGGGTAGCTAACTATAGCCTAGATATGGTTTCGTGGTTCTTTCATGCAGATACAGAACCATGTCAGCGATAATGATAACAAAAACAAAAAAAAACATAGACAACAGCAGCACCGAAAGGAGAGCTAGCAAAAATCAAATAATATAACACAATTGTCATCAAAAGTAAAGGGCCAGCAGCAATTGTAGCGAAGGTGTGAACCGTGTGTGCAGAATCAATATTAATTTTAGATGATGATGAACATGATGTTTTAATAGAACGTGTTGATACACACGACCCCCACGCTATGTACCCCATACGGAGAGTGCAAACCACCCGAAAAAAAAGAGCGTATAAAGATGGAAGGGTTTTCCCCGACTTCTATTTTTCAATAGTATATGGTCAGGTTTCCTTTTAGCGTTGCTACCTTAGCTGTAGAGTGTGTGAAAATGGACAAGTTTACATTGGGCAGATGGTAGATTTGTAAGGAAACTCTGTAACAATACTACATTGCTACCGATAATATCACATAAACGCGACATAAAAACGAGCTGTACGATGATTTCTGTACAATGATTTTCATTCTTTATTTGCCCACTCGCTTCTCTGTGCGCGTACGATGCTGTACGGTTAGAAAGGGAGGGGTTTTTTATGATAAGATTAAATAGAAAACACACGGCATTAAGCTGCATGCAGACGTTTATATATTCACGTATTAGATGAGATGCTGTAAAAAAGTAGAATTGCGAAAATAAAATATTACTTAGTGAAATGGTTCGGTATCCCGCCCTGCCTGACGAATAGACGCGATGACACGCGACAGAACTAATGACAGAAAACGTACATCCAAAGGCACGGAGATTGTGACGCCGCGTTGTACGTAAAATAAGGGTCAAATATTGGTTTTAATGTTGCCAACACGCTTTTGTAGCTGACGGTGGGCATGATTAAGCGGGGGACTGTAGGTTTAATAAGAAAATTACTGTGAGGGGACTAGGACAATTAGTAGATAAATGCCGACAGTCGTCTTTAAGTTTCCTTACGAAACGACACGCAATCGAGAGTAGTTTGCCAATGCGCAATTCGTAGGAGAGAAAAGGGAAAAAAGGGACAAGAAGACGTTCAATATGATCAGTTACGGTAGAACAAGGCATAGACATTAATGGTGTGTGGCGTATCTGTAAATGAATCGATTTAAAAGAGCATAATAATTGAAATATATTGTGTAAGAGTATCACTTATATTGGTGTGTATTGTGTGTGTTTTTTTTTGGGTACGATTGCAATGCAACGGTGGGTGAGGCTAAGAGGGATGATTTAACTATAATGATAAGCTCCCTCCGTGGATGCTCTCCTGGTGTCAAAGAATCGTTTTTCGATCATTTTACCTCCTTCCGTGGATGCTCTCTTGATGTAAAGAAAACATCGAACACTAATACTAATTCATCTCGAATCAGGATCAATGATAACATGCGTGAAAAGAACAACTATATGATGTTCTAGCATAAAGGCTAGAGTAGAGCAATTGGTGCTACCTCCTCCGTTGGATGCTCGCTTGTTGTTTTAAATCCAAAAACCCGTCATTTTTCTGCGACAAAATCTTCATAAACTGGCCAGCGAAACAACAAGGGAGCATCCACGGAAGGAGGTAACATTCATTTAGCTGGTGTAAGCGTCATTCTAAAACATCGTATAGTTGTTCCTTTCTCGCACGTTATCATTGACCGCGGCTCGAAATGATCTACCATTAGCGATCGATAGTGTGAGTATATCGAATGGAGGGGAAATGTTCCAGCATCTGTTTCAATTCATTCGTCCATTCCATTCTACATGCGGAAAAGAGACGCCTATATTACGCACTTAGCTGGAGAAATGGCAGTTGATAGGAACTCTTGTTGTGTTAAATCCAAAAACCGGTCATTTTCGGCGACAAAAACTTCAGAAAGTGGTAGTGATACACCAAGAAAGCATCCAACGGAGGAGGTTGTATCAGCTGCCGTTCGTCAGCGTAGCGCTTTGAATGTGACCTCCTTCCGTGGATGCTCTATTGGTGTTGAAGAATCATCGATCACTAATACTAAATCATCTCGAGCCATGGTGAAGCGTTCGCTGTATTAAAGACGAAGTGTCTTTTTCTATAATTGAGTAAGGTGCGAAAAAATTTAAAACTCCTTAATTTGATATGCAAGATTTTAGTTTATTGATATAAGGAATAAAAATGAAAACAATTATATTGGCACAACTTGCTCACAATTGATTTAATCCGGAATAGATGTGAAGCATTATATAGCCTTCATAAAGGTGTAGTAAATATTTCTCCAGAAAGGGGATTTCAGAGGCTAAACAGGAGCGGTTTCCTGTATATAGAAAGGCACCTTTGTGTATCCAATGTACCTTCGGGGCTTTATGTTTTTACTTGGCCATCCAGGCTTCAATTTCTTCGACACTGTAAAAAAGAATCAAAGTTAATTGGTACGACAAACTCTACTCGTCGTCACATGAAACGGTTACTTACGTTCTCGGCACGAAGGTGAAGTTTTCAATGCCAGTCTTTGTGATCAGCACATCGTCCTCAATACGAACACCGCCAAAGTTGCGGAAGCGGTCCAGCTTTTCCTTTACCAAAAACTTGCTAAGATTGGGATCCGAGTAAGCCTTGTTCAGCAGCTGCAGTAGAATGAAACCAAAATTTAGTATGTACCTAGTTTTACAACGTCCCTCTCACTGTTCAGCTTACCGGCTCGATAAAGTAACATCCCGGCTCGATGGTCAAATACATGCCCGCTTTCAGCGTACGCGCCGTGCGCAGACGGTTAACTCCAGCCCGGGTTGATCGTTCCGGGCAGCCGGGCAGATATCCACCGACATCGTGTACATCCAGCCCCAAAAAGTGTCCCAATCCATGCGGTTGAAAAATGGCATTCAAACCGGCCTCCATCATTTCATCTACATCGCCCTGCAGCAGTTGGCCTTTGCGCAGCTCTTCGAGCATCACACGGTTGGCAAGCAGATGCATGTCAATCCNGTGGACATCCAGCCCCAAAAAGTGTCCCAATCCATGCGGTTGAAAAATGGCATTCAAACCGGCCTCCATCATTTCATCTACATCGCCCTGCAGCAGTTGGCCTTTGCGCAGCTCTTCGAGCATCACACGGTTGGCAAGCAGATGCATGTCAATCCACGATACGCCTTCCCGGGCAGCACCACAGACAGCATCGCGGGCAGCGAGCACGGCATTGTACACGAGCTTCTGGTCCTCGGTGAACTTCCCGTTGGCGGGAAAGCTACACGTAATGTCCGCTGCGTAACCACCATAGTTGGCGCCCATGTCGAACAGGCACATGTCACCGTCCTGGACGGCACAATCGTTCGGTGAACCGGCGTGACCGTAATGCAGGATGGCGGAGTTGGTGCCAGCACCACAGATGCACGTGTACGACACATGCCGGCAGCCACCGACCGCGTAAGAATGGCGCAGAAATTCAGCCTCCGCCTGGTACTCGTGCAGGCCTGGCTTCATCACCTTCATTACGGCTTTATGCGCGTCCGACGAAACACGTGCCACATAGCGCAGCACTTCGATTTCGCCCGGAGATTTGATAACGCGACTGGTGAGAACGGAAGAAAAATGGAATTGAATTTGAAATATGAATCAATTAAAGCAAAAGGCTGAAATAAAAGAGGAACATCTCAATGCAGTTAAAGGTATATGAAATGAAAAATAATTAAAAAAATAAAACAAAATTAAAAATTCTAAAAAATTGAAAATTTCCTAAGGCTATAGACTAAGCTTTTTTTTTTGGGAAATTTAGCAAAATTTGGGAAATTTAGCAAAAAAGCAAAGCAAAAAAAGCCAATGATTTGATCTTTTTAAATTTGATGTTATTGCGCCAAAAAATTGTAAACAACAGCGCCACCAGCGGATAATAGCGAAACTTCAACATTATTTGCCGCTTGTTTATACTGCTAATTCGTTGGGTCTGTTTCTTCCACTAAATGTCAACAGTAAGCCAGCTGTCAATTGGCATTGTTTATTTCACGTGAAGAAATCGAAAAAGTACGCAGTTTGCTCTTAATGCTGCGTTATTAAACTGTGAAAAGTGTGCTTAATTACTTGATATCTTCGTACCACCGTTCGTAACAGCATACGCAGCAGCGAAATCCGAACGTCAAAATGGTGAGCTCGGGATCGCGTCTTCCCTTGTCGATGCTGTTGCAAACCAAGGAGGCAACAGATGAGGAACCTCGGAAAGCATCGCGCGAAGATTGGCGTAAAGCGAAGGAGCTCGAGGAGGCACGTAAAGCTGGTAATGCTCCGGCCGCAGTTGACGAGGAGGGTCGCGACATCAATCCACACATTCCGCAATACATTTCATCCGCTCCGTGGTACTACAATACCGCGGGTCCAACGCTTAAACATCAGCGACCCCAGGATGAGGACAAGGAGCGGTCGGGCATTGACGAGTGGTATAAACGGGGTGTTGACACCTCCAAACCGCTGGTGACCAAGNCATCCGCTCCGTGGTACTACAATACCGCGGGTCCAACGCTTAAACATCAGCGACCCCAGGATGAGGACAAGGAGCGGTCGGGCATTGACGAGTGGTATAAACGGGGTGTTGACACCTCAAAACCGCTGGTGACCAAGTATCGGAAAGGGGCGTGCGAAAACTGTGGCGCAATGACGCACAAACGGGTGGACTGTATGGAGCGTCCGCGCAAGGTGGGAGCCAAGTTTTCCGCCAAAGCGATAGCACACGATGAATTCATTCAGCCCACGATCGTGAGCGACTACGATGGGAAGCGCGATCGATGGGCCGGTTACGATCCGGCAAACCATCGGGAAATTGTGGAAGAGTATCTGAAAATCGAACAAGCGAAACGGGAGCTACGCGCACAAAAGCTGAAGGAAAATCCCGACCTGGCCGAAGAGCAAGACGAGGAGGGCGATGAGGACCGATATGTGGACGAGGTAGACATGCCTGGCACGAAGGTGGATTCGAAACAGCGCATTACGGTGCGAAATCTGCGCATTCGCGAAGACACGGCAAAGTATCTGCGCAATCTTGATCCTAACTCGGCCTACTACGATCCGAAGACGCGTTCCATGCGTGACAACCCTACGCCGCTGCTGAATCCGGAGGAGACGGAATTTGCGGGTGAAAACTTTGTCCGCTACTCGGGTGACATTCAGAAGCACGCACAGGCACAACTGTTTGCCTGGGAAGCGTACGGCAAGGGTGTCGATGTGCATGTGCTCGCCGAACCGACAAAGCTGGAGCTGCTCCAGAAGGAGTACGATAAGAAAAAGTCGCAGTTTAAGGATGAGGTGAAAAATAAGGTGCTTGAACAGTACGGCGGTGAAGAACATCTGGCGGTACCGCCTAAAGCTTTGCTCCTGGCACAGACGGAAAACTATGTCGAGTACTCACGGTACGGTAAGGTGATTAAGGGGCAAGATAAACCCATCATCCGATCGCGCTACGAGGAGGATGTTTACCTCAACAATCACACCACCGTGTGGGGTTCGTACTGGAGCAATGGTTGCTGGGGATACAAGTGTTGTGAATCGATGATTAAAAATTCATACTGCGTTGGTGAAAATGGCAAAGGGGCTACTACGATCAAACCACCTGTCGCCGAAAGTGAGACAGCTGCGGATGCTTCAGTTGCAGGAGAAAATCAAGCAACAAAAACATCTGCCGAACCTGCAGAAGAATTATCAACAGCTGTTGAAAAGCAACAATCCACTACAACGTTGGAAACCAAACAAGAATCCGCTGATCGGGATAACAGTAGCGATAGCAATAGCGAAAGCAACTCAGAACCAGACCAAGATAGCAAGCGCGATCGTAAGGAATCGAAGAAGTCGAAAAAGAAGCGCAAAAAGGAAAAGAAACGGCAGCAGCGGCGGGAAGAGAAAAAGTTGCGTAAAAAATCCACCGAAAAGGTAGAAAAGAATAAGCTTCAGCTTGCGCTGGAAGCGGAAGAGCAGAGCCAGCGGCGAGCAGCAGATTTGCTGCGGCAGGACGAAAGGAAGCGTCCGTACAACAGCATGTACGATGTGAAGGCACCAACCGAAGAAGAAATCGAAGCGTACATGTTAAAACGGCGCCGTGAAGAAGATCCAATGCTCGCTTTTATGGGGAAGTAGTTTTATCGTGCTACACACAAAGTGAATACAATGTTCAAACTTTTATATCGTATATATACATAATTAAACACGCAACGAAAACATAATTTCATGTATGAGTTTGCTCTAATTAAGTTAAATAAATTGATTAACTTTAACAGACACCTTGCGTATGGCTTTTATCAATTTTTTTGTAAGAAAAAGGATGCAGTGGATAAGGATAAGTTGCATAAAATATAGCACTTATTTATGAACAATTTATGTTTAGGTTTAGTGACAGAATTTCGTATTGAAATGCGAACCAAACACAGAAAAAGTCTATTTTGTCTTTTTTCACACTAAAAAGTCTTGTTTTATTTTCGATCCTTGCAGTCTTTCTATTTAGTGCCTTTGCAAAAGCGCACTTTAGAATGATTACCAGATGTGCTATTATAGCAGGTGAATAGCATTAACTAACAACACAGAAACATCTAAGTTAATAACTATCGTTACGATTTTTACACATTGTATATCACAATTGGACTTTATGCTGATCCTTCGACCGGTGCTGCTGCTACCGTTCCGGGCGGTGGCAACGCATCTAGTGCCGCCTTCATTCGCTCCACCAAATAATCCTGCAGCTCCTGTGGATGGATTTTCAGCTTGTACAGCACATCGAAACGCAGCGTGGCCACCTTCAGTCCGAGCCTTCGCAGGTGCCGTATTCGCATCACCTGCGGGCCAACTAAATACTTGCCGGTACTGTCAAAGTATTCTGGCAGATGGACCAACACCGCCACATTGATGTTACGCTCCTTCATGGTGTCCATGGTGAAAATGTTACCTAAACCGGCCGGATGAAATATAACGTCCACCAGATAGAGCGAGTTCACGGGCAGATGCTGCAGGATGGAGAACTTTGTCATACATTCCGGTCCACCGGCCAGTTCCTCCAGCTCGGTCGTAATGTAGTTAATGATACGCTTAATACGGCCATCGTGAAAAACGGCCTTCGCTGAATGATCCCGCGGTAGTAACGGTCCATCATAATCCACACACTCAAGCGTTAGCCCGGTATCGAACACTTTCAGCTTCCCGCGCACCACATCCAGCCGATCCGGGCGAGTTTTCGCATGTAGCACGTCGAGAAAGTATGGATTAAAAATTCGGTTTACAAAGTTAAGCGGAAAGCGCTCCAGACAAATGTACGCAAACATTATGTCGATCGTATCCGTCGGGCGAATTTTAGCAAAATGCAGATCAACAAACATGTTCACCGTATCGAAAAATTTGATCGCATTCGTCGGCACAAAGTCCAGATAGCCGAATGGGCAGAAAAGTGCCTTGAGATACGTCGGCTCGAGCTGGCTAAAGTTGGCTATGAAAAACTCACTACAACCGTTCAGTATGTGTGCGTTCCGGAGACGAAATTCTTCACAGTGTCTCAGTATGGTAACGATGAGATTTTGTGAGCTCACCTTCACACCTTTCGCTTTCACGTATCGTTCTATCGCGCGTTCGATTTGTGCATCCGAGTAGGCGAGATTTGTGAATGCTTCCAGTATTGCACCTAGCTCATCTTCTGCCACCGCGTGTATATTGGTGTTCAACCAGCGCGCTAACGTTTGCGTGACCCGAAAAGGTGATAATTTGCAGGTGACAAGTGCTTGCAGCACCTCAATCGTAGCGTTTGGCGACATTTGCCACCAGAGCTGTGGAATGCGTCGTTCCAGCACCGTCAGTACTGCACGGCGACTAACTTTAAGATAGGGTAGAATGGAGAACACAAAATGCACGTTCCGTTCGGTGATACTTTTCTCCTGGTCGGCAATACCGCTCCAAAACTTTTCCACCATCTCTGGCCGGCGGCATTGCGTTAGCACTTCGATCGCATCGCAGCACTCCTCGATGGAGAGCACATTTTCCGAACACCGGTACACAAGCTCATTTCCCAACATGTCGATCGTTCGCGGTAGCTCCAGATAGCTTCGCAACTCATCTAAAAGATCAAGAATGGCTTTAGAATCCGAATGAAACACGATACAGTTAACGATCCGTTCGAAAGGTTCGCTTTCTTCTAGCTCTTTTAGTTCCAGCAAGCTCTCCACCTTAAGTATCTTCTCTAGGGCGTGTATCGCAACGCTAGGACCGTACCCAGTTCCACCATCTTTTTCTCGCTCCTGCAGTACCGTTAGTACCCCTTTGGTTGAATGGCAACTTTCGATGCTTTTTATAGTTTCCATTTCGGACTCCAATGAGACCGGCAGCTCGTTAGCTTTCGGTTCTTCGTCCGCTTTGTTTGATGGCGGTGTTGTTACCGGTGCAGTTATTATTTTATCCGACACGAACGATACGAACTCATCCTCGGCAATCTTGCGTACGACCACCGGCAGCTCCTGGATGTCGCAACCCTGCTGCACCAAAATCGTAGCATTGCGTACGAACTTTTTCGATGTAGTGCTCGTAGGTGAACCACTCTTGGTGCCTGTTCCGCCTGTATCTGGTGGTTTGGTTGGTGGTGGTGGATCATCTCCAGCATCCTTCGAAGAAAAGGAACAAACCCGTGCCGTAAACTGTGGCAAACAATACTGCAAAGAAGCACCGAATCGTCCACCGATCGGTCCGCCGCGAGTTGAGCGCAACGTATACCACACGCAGCGTGACATCTAACGTTATGTAAGCCGAACGATAATTCCCAACCGGCGATTAATAGCCCACACAGACGATACGGACGTGCGGACAATCGATCGACACTTGTTTAACACATTTCCTCACTTTTTGAAATTCAATTTCATTAACCCACGGTCATGTTTGTTTTCTTTCCAACCACTTTTAACGAAATTGTATGCGAAACGCTCGTGCAGCAACGAACCGAAACGTCAAACTCATGTGATGTTTTTTTTAACGAAAACACGTTTAACGAAACGAACAGTCGGCGCGTAGCGTCATGAGCAGCCCTGCAGGTATGAATTTAATTGTACCGTTACGGAAACTGCATTATAATTGTGAGTAATATGCGTTATTATGCATACAGCTGTGTATTTGTTAATTGCTAGCAATAGCTATGGGCTAAAAATAAGTAGTGGCGTCTAAAAATAAAAACGCCTTTATAATTGCCACCTTCCATTGCAAAAAAACCGACGAAGGAAGCAGTTATATTTTTAATAACAAAATACTGTAGCATAGCTTTGGTAAGATAACATTACAAAAACAAAACATTTTTAGATAAAAACGCCCAAAAACAAAGACAAATAGCCATACTTGGGATCATGTACTTAATTATGTATGATCGAAAGAGTTTGACAATTTTAAAAATTGACAGCAAAAAAAATGAATACAACGAGAGAATTAAATTCTCTGTTGCAGAGACGATTTATATACACCCTAGCAGACAGAGCGTGTGATGAGGTTTTGATTTAAATTAAGTATAAAATACAAAAAAACAACAATTTCTTACCATTCCGCGATCACCGGGAACAAAATATCGGTGTCCGACACAAAACTAAAAGAGAACAAACATAAATTACGGAATTAACTTTAGCTGTAAATTCGAGAGAGAGAAAAAAAACTTTTACTAAAACGACCAACCTTTCGATACCCTTGAAGTAAGCCGGTTTGGCTACTGCACCACTATCAGCATTCGGTCCGCTCTGTGTAAAAGATATGGGAACAACTATTTAGTTCATTTTGTTTGCGCTTCACAAAACGGTCTGGTTAGATCCCATTTGTTAACCACTATACGATTAATGTATATTTATTACTTCTGCCTAGCATTCATCGGATGGATCATGGGCGTGTGCGCCTAGATATAGGCAATGCAAATATTTTATAATTACCAGTCACAGGCCAGTCGCAGACACACGGGGGATCTTCTGCCACGCCAACGGCCATTACCATACCCTCCCTGTGGACCATTAAACCCTGGCTCTAAAAATAGTGAATGTATACCTTCAGACACTCCCTATCCCCAGGACGCAGCTTACAAGAATCGGAAAAAAGTAGTGCGCGCTTGAAAGAGAGCCTACCCTAAGGTAAACATTTTTCAATAAAAAAAAACTTTCTTAACTTTCCGCTGCTGGCACGCAACACACACACACATTCGTCACAAAAAAAAGATTAAAGCAAATTGACGTCATCATCATGGGATCACCCGATCAGGCGATCCTCTGGCCGGCGGGGATTTGTTTGTAAACATGCGGCACACGGTCCCGTTTTTTTTCTCTATGTCACACCCGACTTTAGTGACGGAATTATTGTTGTAATGCGCCAAACAAATTCCCCCGCGGCTTCAGGGCCGACGGATATTTGCAACATTATCTCTGGGTCCTGTATCCTGTAAATACCGTGCGCCCATGTGAAACGTACCACGTTTCATTGCATTTTGGAATGTGTGGCGTTCACTAATCTTTAGACCCGCGGTATGGCGCGTCTTAGTGGCGCAACGATTTGATACCGTTTCATCATCACGCTAGAGATCATTGGGTTGTACTAGAGAGATAGGGGACAAACATTTCGACAGGGGTGTGGAATATCACGACGATTGATAAGAATATTTCCCCTTCAACTACGCCGCATCAACCTCCCCGGTACTCGGTGCTCGTGGTTAGCTTATGGGAGACTTTGACCAAAGTACCTTGAGGACTGTACATAAGTGAGAAGGCGCCAAAAGGGAAATGCGCAGCACCGAACCATTGATCATGCGTCGGGTTTTTTTTTTGTCGTTGTTATTATTGTTATCATTAAACTGCACAACGCGCACATGTCGCAATATCAGTACGAAATTTATCAGTACGAAACACCATTCAAGGCCACCATTCAAATCTGAGAGTAACGGAAAGTAACAAATGCACAGTGAAAATTATCAAGAAGAATTATCACCAGCTTTACACACAAAACAACGCAAACAACAATATACCCTACATTAGGTACGAAACGAAAAGTAAACAAAACGACCGATTTGCCGTATATTGTTGGGAACGGAAGTTTGTATTTCATCGATGCAATCGGAACGTATGGGTTTCAGCACGTAAATAGATTGTAGCACACGCAGCAAGAACTGCGTCATTAAAAATGCGTCAATATTAGGTATGAAGTATGCATAATCTTACTATTAATAATGTCTTGCTTCAGTGTTTTCAAGTTCAATTACGAGGCGAATGTCAGCCAATAGGCCCAAAGCCTTTATAAAATAAATAGAAAAAAATTGTTTTCAACTTCAAGTGCCACAATTAGTGTCGTTTCTAGCTTCTGTTCAACTTCAGTTGAAATGCGTCGAGGTAGATTTTGAATTCTTCCCACATTTACGAAAGCTTTTGCAAGTTAAAATCGATTATGTTCTTTTCTGAATAAGAAAAAAGAAATTGCGAAGAATTTCGTATATATGTCAGGTACTTCAATTTTGACGTATAAACCAAAAAATACATGTAAAAGCTGTAAATGTCAAAAATTCCAGATCTACCTGAACATACTCCAGTTCAACATGAACCGAATCCAGAAATGACTGTAACTAGGATACCACTTTCACTCCAAAAAACCCTGTAAATTAACGTCTTTATTTGAAGGATATTTTCTCGCAAACATTTAAACTGTCCGTTAAAGTTTGTCATGCTTTTTTTTACAACTCTTCTCCTACCGGTTATGGTAATGATTTTCTTGTGCAAAAATACACCAAACTTCCTGTTTGAGGAGAGAAAAAAAACCTCCACACACAATAACACTAAAGTTACGCTATTTTTGTTTGCAACGAATCATTTACCCAGCGCGTTTTGCATTATTTCGCCAACATGTGAGAAAAGCTGCAAAAAAAAAACTAGGCCAGACACCGACTGCCGACGTGGTACGTGAGTTTCACGTACAAACACACAAGCAGCCCACATGACACGGCACTCGGTGCGTTTTGCTTTTCTGCCAACCGCATTGCCATCCGGCCTACATTGACGGGTTGGTGGCAATAGAAGAAGAAAAAACCCTCCGTGCATTCATAACACAGCGCGCCAACAATTCAAAACAAACTTCCCACCTTCAGACGTCCGGTTGAAGCGAAAGGGAACCGTGGCGCGGATGCGCGGCAATTAGAAAGGCAATAGAAAGAAGAAAAAAAAACACAATCCACCAATAAAGACGCCACACGTCATTCACACAACGTTGCAAAAGCATAGTTGTGCTTATGTATATTGTCCTTACGAACGGACCGATCATCATCATCTTCATCATCAATCGCCACGACAAAAACCGCGAGCACGATTGATCAAGGTTCATGTGTAGAAAGTGGATAATCAAAATAGACAAACCAAAACAAAGGCGATGCTCACACTCACACTGACGCAATGGCACCGGTTGCCGCGCGGCCATCCCCGGCCTTAACATGGGGGGGATGCACGCCAGACCAGATCATCATTCGTGGTTTTTAAGGGTGGGTTTTGCAAGTTGACTTTTTTTAATGACCAAATAAAAAAAACGCCTTATTTTTAGTTAAAAGTTTTACGATACGTGTCTAAATAGCGACTCGGCTTTTGCGGCTATAATGTGTATTTGTATAAGTTGTTGACAATTTTACATACTGGCAACGTTACTTATCATTTTAAAGATTTTGTTAGTAATAAGATAACAAATTGTTTCACCTTTACTATCGTGCACACCAGGGTTGTTAGTGGCTCTGTTTTTCTATGTGACGCAAATGCTAATACTGTATGCAAGGGAACACTGTTTACATATTTATATCATCGCTTTGGCACTGTTTGCTTCGATACAGAAACAAAACAACAACACAACAACAAAAAAAGCCCTGCACGACTAAAAAGCTGCCAAATAATGCATACAGTAGGCTTTGCCCGAATATGGCAGCGAAAGGGTAATAACGGTTAAATTTTGCACAACTCCACCAGCCTCTGCCTGGTGGACTGAGGAGGCTGAGGTAGAAAGGTGGATCAATTCAATCCCAACCCCCCCACAACTTGAACACACACACACACTAAAGGCACAATACAGCCTCGCAATAAGATGGCGAGCGGGTTTTGAGAGCTGAAATGGAGTCAAGGCCTGCTTAGCTCGATTCGATGTGCCGGCGGTTCGACTCTTGCTATATAGGTGTTTTGCGCCGCTGTTGTTGTGACGGCGAAACGACGTATTGTGACGGCGCGGTGTTCCGGTGCCACGTTCAGCCGTGTTTCCAATGGCGAAAAAAGACGGCACACGGCGGTGGTGGAATAGTGGCTCTTTGCATTGAAATTTCATGAACGGAACTCGCCAAATTAATGGTCACGTAAGGCGACGGTCAACCGCGGCACAGTCGTCTAAAGTGTTTGGCGGACCCACAGAACACATCAAAGTGCCTTGGGGGCAGGGCATGACAAAATCTGCAAACGGCGGTGTCTATACGATGTGCGAATCGACGGAAATTGGAGGAGATAGACGCGAAAACTTTTGGGTCCTTGAGACACTAACTGTGCCTTCAGTAAGCGAGCAAGATCATGCCAAGAAAAAAGATGTATGGGATGAAATAATTTCGATCTTGCAGTACTATGTGCTGGCAACAGAACTTAAGTAGCATATAAACCATTTTTTTTAAATTCATTTTCTGTTTCCTTAAGGTACTCACACAACTTTGGGTAATTTTGAATTTCCTTGACTTGTTTTACCCGTAGCTGAATATTGACTATTGCACAAAACGAAAAGATCTAGTAGCAGTTTGATATTAAGCCTGTCGTGTGACGTTCGATAACTCTAGCAATAAACCACCGGGCGCCGCCATTTAACATCACTACAAACTTCAATGATATTCGCAAGCATTAAAAAACTTAAAACTTTTTGAAAACAATACAGTGAAGATCTTTAATAAAAGATAGACAACTTATGTGATCTGTAAGATCGATATTATAGAGAATGATATACAATTTCGTTACAGAACATTATATAAAAAATCTTCTAAATGTAACAATTAACAAAGTGAGTTAGAACACGATAAATAATTTCTACTTTTAAACAAAATCCCATTCCATAACACAGTTTTGTCACAGATCATCGAAAGGCTAGCAAGTGAAGCAACCGGTACGATCACTACAAAATAGTGTAATGCAAACATACCCCTAACAAACGAGATAACAAGAACGATCAACATTGGAACGATATTTCCCTACTTTTAGGCCAAGGGCCTTTTTTTCTCCCAACCATTCGTTGTGCACCGTTGTACTCTAGCCGTAGTAACGACAACACCCCACGTTGGAACAAGGTTTTGTTTATTTTCCATCCATCTCACTCACTGCGCTGCGTACTTGAACAGCTTGAACAGAGGCTGTCGCTGAGCTGTATCCATGCAGGCATGCAAGAAAATTGCACAGCTGAATCCATGAGTACCGGTGCCCATTACCTTCATGTTGGTACGGCACAGTGTTGTTTTACCCACACGCTGGCCCAAAAAACCAAACATACACAAACCGCGGCAACGGCGAGAATCGGGTTTTAAAATAGTTTGTACGTTTTTCATTTGCAATTGCCAGTGAGTGTCCGTCCGTGGGTGTTTAATGGAGATAATAAACGATAAACATCATTAAATGTTGCAACATCTTTTTTACAGAGGTTAGGTCCCTAACTGAAGATCACCTGGTTTTTTTTTGTTATTGTTGGCTTATCTTTAAGGTCTTTTGGTTTAATTACAAATGAATGAAACTTGGAATTACTATAAACCTTGACAGAATGGAGGCGCCTAATTCTTTTCTAAAAATAAAAAATAAATCACATTATTTATAGTACTCACCAAAAGCAGCAACACCGTTGGTAATACATCAGTAAGACGGTTTGCAATCTAAAAAAGAAAAGGAATGAAATATTATTATTTAAAAAAATGCAGTTTTTTTTGACGATAAGAATGTTTTTTCTGCAGCTTATCAATGTATTTTACTATTCATTGAAATTATTGTAAAAGGTGGACCTACATCTCTTCGTGGGAAAGAACAAGAGCAAAATATGGACACATTACCTTAAAGAAAAAAAATAAACATATCTAAAACTTTGTTCCACAAAATTTCAATTATAGATGGCCATACTTCTGTGCCTACCACTAAAAATGTTCCCCAAAAAAAGCGCGCAAAATATTTGCTATGATTTTACCATTGTTTCCATTATCGAGCGTTAACACGATACACAATCGATAGGTCATTTTGTTGCGTTTTTATTCGATTTCTAGTATCACTAATTCAATTACGAACGAGTCGCCACGATACGCTATGGTACTGACCACACACACACACAAGACAAAAAACAACCTCCCTCCCTTATAGTGTGACACCGGTGTGCCATTACATAATTCATAAACTCTCTGCCCTAATTATGGTGCAATGACCATGCACATGACTTCGTCAGCATACACACCACATGACACGACGGGCGTAACGCCACACAGGTGACACGCAGCTAGCTCGTAGTCGTCTAAGGTCTGTGTGTGACTATTGTGCCGAGGTATGTACAGCGGACGATCGCGGATGCAAACAAAACGACGTCTCTCGTTTGAGAATGGTCGTTGTAATGGGAGGTGAACGTTATTATTTTTTTCCCTCCCATGTTATCTTGCGTTGCGGTTCGATTGTGTGTGACCCTCTAAGCAACCGAATGCAGGTGTGTGTAAAGGGCCACTCATACAGCGTAAAAATGGGTGAATCGCTGAACCGTTTGTACCAGGTACGGAACGATTGAAGCGACTACAAACGATAGCAAAGCGCCATGAAGATGAGGGGCACAATCTAAAAGCCGGCTAGAATTCCAATATGAATGGAAGCAAACGTTACAAACCCGTGACTAATAATGACGAATTGCTATAAAACTCGATCATAGAGTGCCATCAGGTGACTCACTTGCGCTACACATCCCTTACTAGTCATGGGCGTTTTTGAACATTAGTCAACGTTTAACAAATTTGCATTTTATCTACCTAAAAACAACCTTAAGTACACAGGTCAGGTGAGATTTGTTTTGCTTGTGTGCCAAATCCCCAAAATACCCCAGCACCTCTCAATGCCTCAAACAGCCAACAACTCTTGTGTAGCTGTCTTTCGTTTGACTGTAAACGTAGGAGTACGCTAACGTCACGTGCTGTTTGCTTACTGCACTTTGATCGTGGATCAGGCCAGACTTTGAGCTCTCGCTTGGAGCGCCAAAGGAACTCATGCGGAAATAACCTCCGGTTTTGCTGTTTCAGACGGTGGTCATTAAGCGAGGGGAAAGGGAAGAAAGCAATTCACAATCCAACAGACCAGACGACACAAACTCTTTGAGGGGGCGCGCTTAAGAATTTGTGAACTTTATTTTTATTTCTATACGGAGCAGAGTGTTGCTGCTGCTGCTGATCGACATGAATGTTGGTTTTGTTGACATAATGTAAAAATAACACACGCGTCTGTCTGAACGTTCTGTTTCAGAATGTTTGAAACTTTACGTTTGCGTAAAAATGTATTTTTAATCAGCGCGTTACGACGAGCGCGTTTGTTTCAGTAGGGCAAAAAGTGATTCGAAAACGTTTCGCAAAGTTGCAAATAATTGCATGAATGTTGGATAACTTAGACGAGCGATTGGCCATATGTCTAATGTTAGCTTCAAGATGAAGATCTCCGATCTTGATGGCGAGATAAATATATGAAGAAGGTCAATGGGATGGGAAGAATTGGGGCCAATTAAAATAGAAAAATATTGTTTCTACAATATTAGCTATCAAGACCACCATTCAACCATTCAATCATTCAAATGGAGTGCTTTTTTATGAAGCTTGAATTAACCAAGAATTATGTATGTACTCTAGAACATTTAGGTTCCAGTAGATTCTCTAGAGGAGATCTTGAAGACGATGTCTACGATGTCTAAAAGACATTACTATCAAAGATACAACTAGAACTAGGATTCCTCAGCAAAAATAAGTTTGAGAAAACTTTAGTGATATTGGAAGAGTTATTCTTACGAGACTATTTTCTGTCTTGGTACCGCCATAAATATTTTAAAGCAATATACAATAATATGTAATATATACAATAACGATCTTAAAAAGTTTTATCGCAAAAATCAGTCAAAAACAGGCTTGAAGTTCTGGAACTGTGGATCTTTGCCATGATTGTGATCAACGAGTATTCTCACAACTTAATGCATTAGAGAGCTCTTTTGTTTTCGACGATAACTCCTTGGAACTATTTTGGCGCCCGAGGACATTTCAACTTAATTACAGGATGCAGTTCAACATTATCAACTTATCAACTATTGGTAACGCAACTCCAATTATTAGATAGATTCTTGGAAGAGAATTTTTTGAAATTTTCGTACAGCAGATAGTAAACATCTACATGTATAAGAAATATATTGATGAGTGGCTTTTATGGTTATTTTTTCTCATGTCTGCAAAGGCCCAAAGCTTGGTGTAGATTGAAACTTCGGCAGAACGCACTATGCCATAGGTAGTCAACCAATTGAATAAACATTGTAAAAATCAAACAAAATGAAGCTGATCATTCCAAAACGTGTTTTAATTACTAAAAATTTAAGTACAATTTCTGAAGATCATCTTTGTCAATAAATAGCTACTGAAGAAGACGGCAATAACAATTTAATTGAAGTCTTCGGTTGTATTGTGATCTTGAAATAGTGATGGGCGGGTCGACCCGAACCTACCGGGTCGGAGCCATCCATAAGCGACCCGAACTCGTTCGGGTCGACCCGTAGATACAAGTAGGTTCAGTAGGTGCAACGATTCCGGTAGGTGCAAGCTGCCATAAGCGACTCCGACCCGTGGGTGCAGCGAGTTCGGGTCGGACTCGGGTCGAAGTAGGTTCAGTAGGTCCAGTAGGTGCAACGATTCCGATAGGTGCAAGCTGCCATAAGCGACTCCGACCCGTGGGTGCAGCGAGTTCGGGTCGGACTCGGGTCGAAGTAGGTTCAGTAGCTCCAGTAGGTGCAACGATTCCGATAGGTGCAAGCTGCCATATCTCGGGTCGGACTAGGACTCGGGTCGAAGTAGGTTCAGTAGCTCCAGTAGGTGCAACGATTCCGATAGGTGCAAGCTGCCATAAGCGACTCCGACCCGTGGGTGCAGCGAGTTCGGGTCGGATCTACTGAACCTACCTATATTTACGGGTCGGCCCGAACCCGCTGCACCCACGGGTCGGACTCGATTCCGATTTTGCTGCACCCGACTCCGGGTCGAGCCATGAATTGAATCGTATGACCCATCACTATCTTGAAACAGTATTGAGCGATCTAGCTTATGGCTATTGTGAGATCTGGCTTTTGGCAACACTTGCGCCATGGTCTGACAAGAAGCTGTACTTGAACGCAGACGTAACAAAATCAACCAAACCAACGAAAGCCATTTTTTCGTTGTTGGTTTGTTTGCTTCCTTTGTTCAGCGCTGCTCAGTTTCGGATATGCGCCACGGTTCCAAGCTACCATCCCCCCCCTCGAATTCGCCTATTTAATTGTTACTGTTTACGGTTTCGAATCCACTCTCGCGCAGCGGAAATAGATTTATTCGCCGCATGACTGCTAAACAACCGCAAGCGGCAATGGCTATAAAGCGATGAATTGTGTTATTTCGTATCGATCGTAGAACGTTTCCAGGCACTTACCTCATCGACGTAATGTACTGTGTCGACTTCGTACTTCTTTTTGAAATCCTCCAAACCGAGCAGCGGCCCCATCCAAACGGCATATTCTTCCGGTAGACGTGGCACGTACAGCGCAGAACGTCCGGTTTTGATCTCAACCGTTCCGTAGCACCCCGGTTCCGTCACACCGAACAGGTAGGTGAAGTACGATTCCTGCAAAAAANTACATTCCCACTAACTGTGTTAGTATTGTTAAATGTTACTCCACTTACATTACCATCACCGTGTATCATCAAGCTGTTAGAATCAATATTTCCTCCACCAACGTTAATTGTATTTGAGGCAGCAGTATCTAAAAATACAAAGCATAATATATATAGCGAATGAAAGTAACAAACATTAACTATAGTGTTCTGTACTTACCAAAGTGTCTAAGCGGCCAAGGGAAACTTTCAGCACCACCGTCCTCATACAAAGTAGGCCCCAAAATTCTCCACTCCTCTTCGATCATTTGGTCTAATTCTCTTTCAAGCTGATCATGTCGCCCAGAAAATTGATGATCGTTCGGATTGAAAGCAATATTTATGCTTTCAATGGTCTCAAATGAAAATATATCTGGTCTGATCCACAACAGTACAAAATATGAAGGCCGATGCTGTCAAAATAATTTTGTACACACAAACACAAAGGCAATCGAAGAGTTGTTCGTGTACATACAGCATTTGGAATGAGATAGCGACATACTTGACGATTGAAAAATCCGAGAAGGCTATACTTTAGCACCGTGCACGTCACCAAGTATAGGTTAAACAGGGTAGGAAACGGGTGAGACGCAGGGAACTTTCGTTAAATTTGTCCGCGGGGGTATTGTGCACGTTCTATACTTCACCGTCTATCAACACAACCGTTGTTTACATTCTGGTTGACAGAGCCGCAAATCCAGCAATTTGCAGACTTTTACACTCGCCGTTGCCGGGCGCCTTAATGCTTGCCTAAGCATCTTTTGCATAGCTTTAAGCTGCGCACTTTATCCCATCTAGCAGAAACGCTCAGTTTATCGAACACTTGGCAGTCTGCAGTTGCACTACAGGTATTCTGGTTAGAGGTCGGGCACGCACGACTTTTGCTATTTTGGATCACGTGGCATTACAGGGCGTTCGGGATAATTTTGACAGTTACATTTTTGTTTATAACTCGTGATCAAGTTGGCATAGGAAAACAAGCAATACGTCATACGACAGCAAGCAGCAAAAACATCCCGTGATAAAAAAAATGCCAAAAAAGAGTAAATTGTGGAAGCGGATCACATGCATCATGATGATCCGCGCCGGACGCGACAACCGCGACATCATGCAGTGCGTGCAGTGTTCGCTGAACACGGCGATCCGGAGTGAGCTGGGAACACCCAGAACAATCGGTGGCTGGCTTACTGCCCGGCGAACGTGTTACGGGTGCCGCAAACCAAGTTCCCCCAGACGGTGAAGGTGTTTTCCTGCGTGTCATCGGAAGGGGACGTGATGCCGCCCCACTTTTTCGAGCAGGGGCTGAGGCTGAACGCGGACGGGTACATTTCCATGCTGGACACCGTCGTGAAGCTTTGGATCACGAGAGTGGCCAACGGCAGACCGTACGTGTTCCAGCAGGATTCCGCTCCGTGCCATACAGCCTCCAAAACGATAAAGTAGTTGGCGGCCAATTTCAACGACTTCACCGCGCCGAATGTGTGGCCTCCCAGCTCCCCGGATCTTAATCCAATGGATTATTTCGTGTGGGGCGCGGTGGAACGGGACACCAACAGAACCTCCAGCAACACCAAGGCGGAACTGATGGCGAAAATCAGGTCCGTTTTCGCGGCCCTACCCCGCGAAACTGTCGCCAGGGCTTGTTCCCGGTTCCGGAGACGGGTGGAGGTCGTAATAGAAGCCGAGGGCGGATATTTTGAATAAAATACATGGTAAGCTACTGTTTACGTTTCGTATGCGTTACACTGATTTGACAGTTGAAACATTATTAATCCGATTAATGCATTACTGTTTTCACCGGGGTAGCGTTACGATCGCAGAGGTTAGTTGTGTTAGTGTAAGGACCGTTAGGGCTAGAACCATTGCGAAAATCACTGCACTTGCAATAAAGAACGTACGCCGAACGGTCAAGCGAGAAACCGCGCTTAGCTTTATATTTCACCGTTCCGAAAGAAAACTTAAAACACAACGTAGGGATCGATCGCGAACAGTTGGTACCGTAACCAGGATATATTCTTTCGGAGTGAAATTGATTTGGGTTTCTCAAAGTGATCATTGCTGCGTGTTACAAGATTGCACTATTACCCTGAATGTGAGAACACTTGGATTATTCGTTGAAAGTTGTCAGCTATCTGTAACGTACTGTACGTGTACCGTGATTGTTGATCGTGATTATTGACTGTTGGCTCCTTGTGGAAATTTGTCGTGTGGAGTTTTTTGGTTGTGAACTCGTCCTCGCGAATTTTGTGTTTTTTGTCGTTTGACCGGCCACCACTGTGAGCATTGGCGTCGGTGCAATGGCATCACCAGCCGACTTGCGTTGCAGAAGAGTGACGTTGGAGCAGAAGATTCATCGTGCTGTTGCATTTGCTGCAAATTTCGTTCCGGCGCGCGACGAGCTTAAAGTGCCTTTTTATGCCGCCGAAGTTGAACGAGTTTCAGTCGAATACGACTGTAATAAGATGTGCTTGTATGGCAGCACTGCTGTCAAGAGGGACAACACAAAATTAACAGACGCACGTGTACGGTGGAGGACGACGGTCGTACAGAGATAAAAGTACGAATATAATAAATAGAATATTACAACGACGGTGTGCAGCAGATGATTGAAAATGATGCTGCACCGGAGGAACGCGCGCTTGAAAGCCATTTGCGCGCCACGATGGAGGATGCTATAATGGCTGTGAGAGCAAGCCTCCAAGCACTATTGCAACCAACGCCGCGCGTAGCCATCGCGTCATCATCGAATCGCGTTGCAGCGTCGGAGCTAAGATTGCCAAGAATTTCGTTGCCTGAATTCGTCGGTAATGAAATGAAATGGGCAACTTTTCGTGACACTTTTGAAGCACTAATTCACAACAACACCGAAGTGCTGGATATCCAAAAGTTTCACTATCTGCGAGCAGCACTGAAAGGAGAAGCTGCTAGGCTGCTGGATTCCATCCCGTTGTGTTCCTCAAATTACTCTATTGCATGGAAATCATTAGTCGATCGCTATGCCAATGAGTATTTACAAAAAAAGAGGCATTTGCAAGCCATGTTCAACATGTCGAGAGTGCAAAAGGAATCCAACGCAGCACTGCATAGGCTGGTCGATGATTTTGACAGACATGTGAAAATGCTCCACCAGTTGGGTGAGCCAACTGAACAGTGGAGCACTATTCTGGAGTATGTGTTGTGCACAAAACTGCCTAAGGAAACGTTGAAGAACTGGGAGGATCATGCTTCCACCCTCGATACACCTGACTACGCAACGCTAATAGATTTCCTACAAAGAAAAATGCGGATATTAGAGTCTATATCAATGAATCATCAGTCTACGAAGGAAAGTACTCACCCGAATCCCGTGCGGCGCGCCTCGCAGCACCTCTCTTCCTGCTCTTCCACTACGAGCCGTTCCAAAGAGTGCCCATATTTTCAACACGAGCATACCCTGAGCAGTTGTTACAAGTATTGCCGCTTTCCACTGTCTGAGCGTATTCAGATTGCAAATGAGAAGAAGGTTTGCAATAACTGCCATTGGGCAAGAAATTGTCTTACGTCTTCCCGATGCAAGCATTGCAGTGACATACATCACACTCTTTTGCACCGCTCCAATGAACCAGCAGGATCGAAAGAAGGGTCACCGGAACGTCCCGATTCACCGAAGCCGAAGGATCGCGCATACGCTCAGTCGCTCAACGATACTGAGACGACGGAGCGTTCAGAGGAGGTGTTTCTGCTAACTGTGCGAGTGAACATCGTAGATGCTGACGGCAAGGAGCATTCGGTGCGTGCTCTTCTAGACAGTGCGTCGCAAGCGAACCTGATGACCGAAAGGATTGCCAGATTGATGCAGATAAAACGGTCTCCAGCTAACGTCAAAGTATTGGGAGCTTGTAAGGTATCTCGCAATGTTCGTGAATCTGTGTTTGCTGAGATTCGGTCGAAAAGACAGCATTTCAGTTGTGGCGTACAATTTATGTTGATGGACCAACTAACCTCTAATATTCCTTCAGAGAACATAGCTATTAGGCACTGGTGTATCCCGAAAGGAATTGAGCTAGCTGATCCGGAATTTAATAAATCACAGCCAATCGATTTATTAATAGGCGCGAAGCACTATTATTCGTTTTTCCCTAGTGCTGCACGAGTGCACTTGGGTCCAGACCTTCCATCATTGATTGACAGCGTGTTTGGGTGGATTGTAGTAGGTTCGGCAATGTTGCATTACCCTGCTAATTCGCAGACAATTATTTCCAACGCTGTTTGCATGATGTCACTGGAAGAAAGCATGGAACGGTTTTGGAAAATCGAATCTTTGGTAATGAAAGATGGATACTCGCCCGAAGAACGCAGATGTGAACAGCTATTTCAGACAACCACGACGAGAGATAAGGATGGTCGGTACATCGTCCGTTTGCCGCGTCATCCTGACTTTGGGGTACGATTAGGTGCATCCAAAACAAGTGCAAAACGTCGATTTGAGGTGTTGGAGAAACGTTTCTTTAGAAATGCCAAACTGAAGGAAGAGTATCATGCATTTATGAAGGAGTACTACGAGTTGGGGCATATGCGTTTGGTGCGCGATGAGCTGCCGGAGCCAGTTGAATCGTACTATCTGCCCCACCATCCCGTGTTCAAAGAGTCGAGCACCACAACGAAAATCAGAGTCGTGTTTGACGGCTCTTCGAAAACTACAAGCGGCTATTCCCTTAATGAGGCTCCCTGTGTGGGACCAGTGGTGCAGGACGAACTGCTTCGCTTTGGCGTGGCTTTGGTAGGCGACATAACAAAGATGTACCGGCAGATATTGCGTGTGATTGGGATGATGCCCCGCCAGCAGGCATCGTTAGTAAATGGAAGCAGCTTCAACAGGAGATCCAATCCCTTTCACAGTACCGTATGGAAAGATACGTATTGGTTCCCGGCGCACGTAAGATTGAGCTGCACACCTTTTCCGATGCTTCAACAGTAGCTTATGGTGCATGCACGTATGTACGGTGTGAAGAGCCGGGACGAGTTCGGGTGATGCTTCTAGCATCTAAGAGTAAGGTAGCACCCTTAAAGCAACTAACGGTTGCCAGACTAGAGTTGTGTGCCTGCGTCCTTGCAGCACATTTGCACCATCGAATAAAAAAGGCGATTGCTACGAAAATTGATGCGTCATGGTTTTGGACCGATTCAGCTATCTGCACCGCGTTTATTAGGGCGCCTCCGACCACGTGGAAAACGTTTGTCGCCAACCGTGTGGCTGAGATACAACATTTTACGAGTGACGCAAAGTGGCGACACATAGCTGGAGTCGAAAATCCCGCTGATCTGGTGTCGCGCGGGATGGAAGTGTTGGAATTCAACAACAGCATCGAGCTGTTCCTGCGTTGGTCATCATTTACTCGCCTGGTAAATCTCGTAGGTTATTGTCGACGTTTCATTGCCATGGTGCCACATCTGCGGCGCATAAGACGTGAAGGAACCATGCATTCCGCATCTCCGAAGGTGCTGAGCGTTCTTGAGCGAGCAGCAGCGGAAGACGCTTTAATAAGGCTTGCTCAGCGTGAGTCTTTCGCGGAAAAGTTGAATGATCTGCAAGCGGGGAAACAAATTAGAAGGCAGTCACAGTTACGTCGACTTACCCCATTTTTGGACAAAAAGGGTATCATCAGAGTTGGTAGCCGATTGAACTTGGCGCAGCTACCTTTTCAGTCGAAGCATCCCGCGTTGCTGCCTAAGGGCCACCCACTGGCTCGATTAATTGCAGAGAGCTACCACAAGTTGCTGCTACATGGTGGAGGACGTTTGTTGCTGTCAGCCATAAGGGAAAGATCTTGGCCCTTAAAACGCAAGAATGTTGGTGAAAACCGTGGTTAGGAATTGCATCCGATGTATTCGTCATCATCCTACGGCAGCAGAGCAGCATACTGGTCAACTGCCCTCTGATAGATTAGTCCCGAGTCGTCCGTTTGCGGTTACAGGAGTGGATTACGCAGGCCCATTGTATCTAAAGCCTGCGCATCGGCGGGCTGCATCGCTGAAGGCATATTTGTGTGTCTTTGTGTGTTTCACAACCAAGGCGGTTCATCTAGAGCTAGTGGGTGATCTTTCAACCGAAGGGTTTCTTGCTGCTTTACGGAGATTTACGGCGAGGAGAGGTGTTCAGGAGCACATCCATTCGGACAATGGAAAAAACTTCGAAGGTGCCAGGAACGAGCTGTAGGAACTTTTTGCGAGATTGGGAAGTGAGACTGCACAGAGTGTCATCGCAGCGTCGTGCGCGGAACATGGAATCACTTGGCATATGATTCCACCCAGAGCTCCCCATTTTGGCGGCCTTTGGGAAGCTACGGTAAAAACTGCCAAGCGTCACCTGTTTCGTTAACTGGGCAGTACACGATTATCGTTTGAAGGCTACTACACCGTTCTGCATCAAATCGAGGCAGCAATGAACTCTCGTCCGCTGCTGCCACTTTCCGAAGATCCTAATGATTTGGCCGCACTAACGCCTTCTCATTTTTTAGTAGGTTCATCGATGACGGCGATACCAGATCCGGAACTAACGCACGCGCACATAAACACCCAACAGCACTTAGCCAAGCTTCAATTACTGGTTCAGAAGTTTTGGAAACACTGGCAGAAGGAATACTTACAAGAACTGCAAAAGGACCCACGCATCGCTAAGAACGCGGATAACATTCAACCGGGGCGAATGGTTATCGTAGTGGATGAGCTGCTGCCAACTACACGCTGGCCGCTTGCACGAGTCGTAGAACTTCACCCCGGCGCGGATGGACTAGTACGCGTAGTCACGTTGCGAACACCTAAGGGAATTATAAAACGTTCGATCACGAAGATATGTCCCTTACCAATAGCCAGTGAAAATGTAGGAGCATAAGGAAGTCAGGGAATATCACTTGCACAAAGATTACGAATCACTTGGTACTTAACACGTTTATCCGTTTGCGCTACCACGCGGTTTTTTGACATAGGCGAGCAGGGATAAGTTTGTTTGTTGATGGTACATCAAGGCGAGGAGTATGTTTACGTTTCGTATGCGTTACCCTGGCGGCACAAAATCGTTAAAAGTACTACGATTAGGACAATTACAAGGTATACGTTTAGGGGTACTGATAAGAAGACCTATTCGTACAATTCCAGCTGTCAAAAGGTATTGCAACGGTTGTCATTATTTTTCACGGTGTATAGTTGCAATAAATTTGACAAGATATATAATTATTTTTCGAAAAAATATACAATATCTTTTTAGACATTTGTTTCATATGTATTTATATCTCTATATTGTAGAGCTCCTTTAATGTGCTTTTGTAGAGCTCTTAGGACCATTTCAATGGTGTTCTATTTATATCATATCGTATCTGAGTTGTATTTGATCCGCGGTCTTCTGAGGTAAAGATTCATGGTCCTTCGCGTACGGGCATTGGTCTGTTGTTTGATGACCGATAATTTTCTCGGTTTTAACTACTTGCAGGTGGTTTGGAAAATGAAACGCATGTCGATCGATCTAAATGATAAATCCAACAGCAAACGCTTGTTAGTTGATGGACCAAAAGCCAAAAATATCGTAATAT
>CM028127.1:13954160-13989274 GCA_016254315.1 Anopheles parensis
AATATTCTTAGGCTTTTAATTTAAGAAAATAATAATGAATGAAAATAGTAATGTCAAATAACTAAAGATGCAAACACAACAAACAGGAAACACCAAATTGTCAACAAAATTAATGAATCAATAATTTAGAATCTAACCTCCCAGTATTAGCTAAATGGACACTAACTACAATTAAAGATAGAATTATCACGATAGCTAATTCGGTTTAAACGCATACATGCTAAACCGTGTTTGAAATTCCAGTTTTATAATTTGTGATTATTTTAAGTTTAACATTCCAATTATAGGCATGGGTTTGGAACAACAAAAAAAAAGACCTAAAACATGAAAAAGATAAACAAAGTAGCTAATTAATAGCGAAGTCAACGTTGCTGAACCGTGTGATCGCCTTCGAGCAAACAGTGGAGTGATGAAAAAAAAAGAGTAATTAAACGCTGGGGTTAAGCCCGTGACGATTCCGGTAACTTCGCAATCCAACTGGAACACTTGACCGTGCAAATAGACCTAGAGCGACATTTCTCGCGCGACTTTTCTCGTCAATATTCGATGAAATGCGATGAAAAGTCCATATATAAAAAACAGCATCGAAACGTCATTTCCATAGAAACACATTGAAATGTTCCATCGAAGTAGCCACAGAAATGTCTCGCCGAGCAGTTTTGCTTTGTTTGCAAAATTGAGCTACTTTTGAGAAATGTCGCGCGAGAAATGTCTCTCTACGTCTATTTCCACGGTGAGGAAAGAAGAAAATCGGAAACAAGTTCAAGATACCACAGAATACAAGTTACACACAAAGGTGAAGCGGACCTTCAAACATAAGAAACGAGCAACATAACACAACATTCTACGTAGGCTTCAGTTAATCGACAAGCCTTCGGCGTTTTTAGACAAAAACTTGAACGAATAAAACACCTTAACTGATATCAACGACTTTTTTATCATTTCAATGCCAAACAACCGGTTCAAAAACACAAAAATTTACTAGAAAACATATTAGCAAATAAATAAATGTTACTGTTAATGTTATCCAAAAAGGTCATTCGAATGAAAATGGCAAAATTAACATATTTATACCAAAAAAAAACATACATCTCCAATGTCTAAACAAAAGAATATAAATTCACAACAATAAAATAACATCACAACAAAACTTGCTGCTTGCACGTGTTCTTGTGGCACGTACATACAAGGACTTCCATTAAGATACGAGAGTCCTTTTCCTTTTCAACGCGCGTATCGCTTCGATAGCTGCTGGAAACGGTGATTACATGACTTGTTTTTCGTTTTGTCTTGTTTTTGTATTTCGTTCATTGGCTATTATCATATTATGCCACTGTATCAACACGCATGCGCTACAATGCTGAACTGTAGCATGTATAAAACATGCCACCGTCGATTATGGTGGAGCAGATAATTATCTGAATGTATCCAAAACTTGCTTCAAGAAGTTCTGCGACAGAAGTTCTTAAGCAAAACTTTATTTTAATAATAAAAATTCATCCACGAAGATACAGGAAGTCAATAAAGTGTGAGAATTTCATGACAGTTGTTTGGGTTTGCTATATCAAACACGAGTTCATGTTTCCACCTCAAAAAAAGAGCAAATCCACCCACTAATGTATGTTAACGGCATGTTATCGACTCTCCAGCCGTCCACTTTCTCTCTTTGTATTGTTGAACTTTGAACTTTCAGTCTGCGGCACGACTGAAGTTGGAGTTGCAGGACGACTACAGCCGACTTTATGTTGCTGTACTGACTTCCCGGAGTGGATAAATTAGTATCAAAAGAAGAGTTCTCTTTTATATACTATAAGAGTCTTGTTTTCAACAAATTGTATCTTAAGAGACATTATACATCCTCAGTATTCTGTCCTTAGCTGGGTATTATAGAATTCTGTCCTTAAGCTGGATAACCTAGGACACAATCTTGTGTCGAAGTCAAGGAATGATGATAGAATCTCATCTAGACTGTCTACGGCTGGATCTTGTTGCAAGAGCATCTCAAATCAATCATGACCTTGCGAACAGCCACTTATTCTTCTCGTTACCTTCAATGTGAAAGACTAAAAAGGATTACTCGAGCTTAGATCTCTTGGCGGTACCAACTAACTGGGACCAACATAAATAGCAAAGACATCACGGTGAATCCTTCATATTTCATAAGTTCTTTTTGCGTTAATTTATTGTTAAGAATTCGTCGTCAGAATCAAGAATCGTAATATCCGACTATTCTGATGTATAGTACAACATTCTGAGTTATGTTAAAAATAAAATTGATTCTGTAGAGAGGTTACTCAACTTTGCTTTGCAAGTATCGATTTCTTGAGTCGATCGATTTCTTCTTGGTAAAAAGCTTGATAAAGGTAAAAGGATTTCACTTCAACCTGAAAAGAAATGGTCCAGAAATGGCAAAACCCTTCTCGGAACATAAAACTCAGGAGAACCTTGTTTCTTGACTCCTTTTCTCTTATGTATACGGAGGAACATTCCCTAATTAGGACTTCAATTGATAGATAAACACAAAATGTCATCATGCTCATAATAGAAAAGGAAAAAAACCAAACAATTTAATTTCTGTGTTTTGTTTTTACTTGATTTTTTGGATCCTGCATTCATCAACCCATTTTTGCCTAAATATTCGCCTGCATCATTTATTAGCTTCATTCCTAACGTTATATCATCACGACAAGTTCAATTTTTAAAATTCGACCTGTTGCAGTTCCTTGCTGCTTTCCTCACTTTCACAACACCAACTCCTTTCCTCCTTTTGGCCAACCAAATGATCGACGTTTTGCACACACCCACATACCCACTTTACATCCTTTGCCTCATTTGTCCTACTTATCGTTTATTGGCATAATCTCATTTATGTTTAGATGTTGTTGGTTTGTTTTTTATTTTTTTATTTTTCGGAAGAAAATACATAACACTGGTTGTGTTGTGGTTGTTCAGGAATGGCTGAGTGGTTGTGTTCTGCTGCGTGTTGCATGTTACCACCGAAATTGTAATTGCTTATTGCGTGTATCGATCCGATTTGACATATGTATCGCTACTGTTGCTATCCTACATGTGCAAATATGATCGTGTTTCAATGCCAATTTCAAATGCTGTGTTTGTGTGTGTTGAAGAGCAATTTTTGTTTCATGTTTCATGTTAATGCTGTCCTTCATCATCTGGCTAATGGATTATATTCCTATCCTAATGTCATTTGTGTTTGCATTCGTTACCTTTCTTTTCTTCCGTTTTTTTTTCATTTGTTTTACACATTTATATATAGATTTCTATTTGTTTTTGTTGTTTTTTTTNTTTTTTTTTTTTATTTTTCGGAAGAAAATACATAACACTGGTCGTGTTGTGGTTGTTCAGGAATGGCTGAGTGGTTGTGTTCTGCTGCGTGTTGCATGTTACCACCGAAATTGTAATTGCTTATTGCGTGTATCGATCCGATTTGACATATGTATCGCTACTGTTGCTATCCTACATGTGCAAATATGATCGTGTTTCAATGTCAATTTCAAATGCTGTGTTTGTGTGTGTTGAAGAGCAATTTTTGTTTCATGTTTCATGTTAATGCTGTCCTTCATCATCTGGCTAATGGATTATATTCCTATCCTAATGTCATTTGTGTTTGCATTCGTTACCTTTCTTTTCTTCCGTTTTTTTTTCATTTGTTTTACACATTTATATATAGATTTCTATTTGTTTTTGTTGTTTTTTTTTGTTTGTTCCATATATTATAACATTAAATGAAACGATCAGTGCGTGAAACAGTCAGGATTGCATTGTTACATACCTATGGTAGTACGTACGAGAAGAATTTTGCCCAAATTTTTCACACCACTGGCTTTACTTTTACTTTTGATGCAGATTAGGTATGTTCTATGGTTAACACAATCCATTAGGCAGAAATACCATCGGTGTGCGTGTGGTCAGTAATTCCAAACGACCCGTACGACACATTCATGATGTTTTCCTATTTTTTCCTTTTGTTTTTTTTCTGTTTTTGCTAGGACATTCTATGGTTAGAGGATAATTTTTGTTTGTCATGTTATCATCTAAATGGTTGTAATACTTTCCCTTCCCTTCTCACATTTTTATGGTTATTCTTTGCAGTTTTAATTTGCAGCATACTGTTTTTGTTTGTTTGCTTGCTTTTTTCTTTCGTATGCATGTTAGCGACACATTAACTATATCGGTACGGTCGATATTTCACTTTCTAGACGAAGTTTAACCCCGATATAATAGATTGCTAGTATCTGGCCACTATTAATTACTAACTTCCATTTGCCTTATGTATTTCACTAGAAGGATGTTGTTTTTAGTGTTTCACTTTCATTGCTAGTGTTGTTTCAATTAGTTTCCTGAAAGTATGTACATTTACTTCCTAGTTTTGGGCTAGCCTTATCTAAGCTATTTCTTTTCCTCAAATTTTCCTTAGAACACTAGTTATGAAACTGCTTAAAACGAGATGTAAAATGGAAAACAAATAATTTAATTTATAAGATGTTGTTGCTGCAAACCAGGATGTCATTCTTAAGTTATATTTGCCTAATGATCAAATAATTGAAGGATAAAATAAAGCAACTCTGTCGGAAAATTTGTGTTTTGTGTGTAATTCTAAAGTTACAGGGTTTTACAGCACATTTTTAAGCGTCAACAGACAATTTTCCCATTGTTGAAATTATTTTGACAGTTAAAAATGAACTTGAAAAACCTCTTTAATCATTCCATGTGAATTGCAATTTTTTTCTTTTCTTTTGCCTTGTCCGAAGATTCCTATCGAGAACATTTATCATTTTGTTCTTTGTGTGCATGTAATTTTGTAATTGTGAGAAAAGATTTTACGGCAATGCACAACTTGAGTGGTAGTTATCGTTTATTCTTAGACTCAATAATTCTTCTGTTCAATTTGTTGACTGAAGGAAAGTGTTTCACACTAATTGCTATTGGTAGTGAAAATAGAATTTAATAAAACCCCCAGCTAGAGATTTGATTAACTCAAAGTAGAAATATATAAAAACCAAAAAAACGAAGTAAAGCAATCTACAATAGAGAAACAAAACAAGAAGAAAAACAGAGGAAAACAACATAAAACAAACCTTTATAAACTCGAAGCTGAAACGAAACCAAATGAACCCCCTTTCGGAAAACTCATAACTTACAAGCGACTGAAGTAAAAGAAACCAAACAACGGAACCAATTTTAATACCTTGGCGACACTCATTACACATTACTGTGGCAGAGTGTACACCAGAGAGGTTATTTGTTTTTCTATTTCTTCTGTTCTGTATCAACCACTGTTACATGTTCAGGTTCCACGCTCCACTACAACCGGATTACATCGTGTGAGAATAAACTAGATCATTAAATTAGCATATGTTTAAATCTTTTCATGTTTAAGCGTAAACGATTTTTGCTTTTTTAATATTTTTTTTGCAAATTACACAGTTATAATGTGTTTTTTTTATCTTTTATCGTGTGTTTATTGTTTTCGTTTTATTTTGCTATTATCTAATACTCTCTAACATCATTCACTCGCTGTAATAGTGTATGTTTTTTTTTGTTTTAGTTTTCCTTTCTTTCGTTTTTTGTTTTGCTAAGCATGGTATTGATTTTCTTCTGTTCTTTTTTTTCAATCTTTTCTTCTATTTGTTTTTGATCATTCTAATAATTAGGTTCCAGATGAGGAGGGGAACTAAACTAAACGAATGAAATAAAATGCAAAACTTACAGATGTGGACAGATGTGTGGATAAGAATAGCTGGAACCAAATTTATATCCCCCGTGGGGGTGAAAAAAAAAAACAAATGTACGCAGATAAACCTCGCGCAATAATTTCAATAATGCAATGCCTACCTAAACTTATGATAAACTTTCCCTTGCAATAATTACCTCGCTGTGTGTGTGGGGGTTAGCCAATCAGAAATGATTAATATAGAAACCTATGCCTATTTACAGTAAAGTATACTTTATTGGATAACAGTTCTTCCTACACGGTTCTATTCAGTATGTATCATCGGTTATCGCCATTTTAATCGCGATTTTGCAAGGACGATAGAATAAGCATTAAACAAATTCCACATAATTGCGTTTAATGGTTGCTTTTTATTTTCTGCTACTCCAATACTCATTCCTGTTTGTTGTATGGACCGAGGTGTAGGAGTGTCTGATCTTCTCTAGTACGCACACTTTTTCTCATGACTGGTAGTAGAGTGTTTAAAGAACGGAGGGCACACGGGCGCGCACGCTCATACACCAAGAAGGGTAATGATGGAAAACAATCCTAAAACGGATTTTTACATACATAATTAACGTACGATACACGCTTACACAGAGGGTGGTTTAAGAATCCTAGCAAATTCACTGCTCACGGTTGTTCCTTTTGCGTTGATTACGATCATCTTTAGCGATCATCTTGCTGTTCATATCGTCGCATGTTTTGCGTGTTTTTAGTGTAGTGTAGTGTATTCCTCTATTTATGCTTGTGTCAAGATGCGGTTTTGTTTTTTCTTTTTACTCAGATTGCATGTGAATTCTTTTAGTTACCGACATTGGAATCCTGTGTCCTTTTTGTGTGTGACACATCTTCTTTTATCGTTCTAAAATTTTAAGAATTTTTTTTTTAAACATGAACTATCGGAAAATTACTATTTGTGTGGTCACACAAACACACACAGTTGCATCCTTGTGCAGGGGAAAAAACCAAATCAACACACTACCACCGTACCCATAGTATCTGCTATTACTGCGAGAGATGAGCGATGTTCTAGCAGATAGAGAAGGTAATAATCGTATGATGTTTTCCTGCCTCCTCTCCCATTCTTTTCCAGTTATGCTTACGACACAGGTATATGTCATTTTCGAATAATTTATTACTGCCTATCTAATCCACGCACGTGTGCAATTTATACAACATACACGGGCACGCACCACCACTAAGCAAAACAATTCCCAGCCTCCTGTGTGTGTGTTGTTTTAGTTGATGTGCACTTCAAATAAAGCCCAAATGTCAAACCAAACCGACTGCCTGTCAACCAAATGTCAAACGAACTGGATATAGTGGATAGTAGATTAAGGAAATATTAAGGATCGTTACTTTCCGACAGTACGAATTTCACCGTGTATAAGTGTGTGTGTGTTTTTTCGTGTTCTTGCTTAAAGATGCTGTGTTGTCCTAAAGTGTAGTCAGTCTTATGTTTGTTGTTTATTAAATTGTTTTGCTATTTGTTTTGCATACAAAAAAAAAAGTTCTTGATTACGGGGAAAAGCACAGCCACATCAACTGAAGATTGATATTTTTTTGTTTTGTTTTTCATTTGAAAAAAAAACCACACCAAACCATAATATTAATGATTAAACGGCCATAGCGACAGTGTATAGAATAGAATGTAAAGCATAGTGGAGTTGTAATAGAAGTTCATTTCTTCTTTTTTTTACATTGAAACTTCTTAATACAACCATTTGTTCTACAGTAGATTTGCCTGAAGACGAAAATCGCACAATCCTTTTGCTTTGCATTCCCCTTCCCTCATCTCCTCCTAAACATCCGATATCTCCATGGGTTGGCCCTTTATCCAGCATTTAAGTTGTGTGTGTGTGTAGCCGCGACACAACGTTTAAGAAAAGCAAACAAATTTCGCTTACACTATCAAAATTATCATTCGATAGCACGTATGGAGTGTGTTGTGCTGTCACTGTTACACGGTTTTAGTTGATAAAGTAGTTTTTTTGTGGGGGATAATTCAGAAGGGACGAGGGGTTGTTATTCTATAACTTAACATCCATCTAAGGTAGGAAGGTTTGCGGGTATATTTACGGCGAATTAATATTACTTATATTTGTTTACATTAACGTTATCCAAGGAACTGGTCACCGATGTATATAACGTATAATCGGCATGTTTTGAGGAGAGAAATGCATTACTTATGGAGCTAATGCATCCTATTATTGGGGCTGTACGCTCTTACGATGATTGTACGGCCAAATATACTAGAATGATAATCATAATTATTAAAAAAAAACAATCCCTAAATACTTTGCCAAAATTTAAACCACTATCAACGGCTTTTTGTGTTTTTGTTTCTAATATATGTAGTTGTTACATAACCTAAAGATGCTAATGTTGTGACGGCTTAAGCTTAGCAAACTGTATGAGATTCAATTATAGGCATCATTCATCATCTTCAATTCGTGAATGTTTATACAAAAAGAAAAGGGGCCGGATGTGTGTTCCTTCACAGAAATGTTTTGCTGGAACCATCGAGATTAAAGTAGGCAGTAAAAGGGGCAAGGAAAAAGCATGTTTGCGGAATCGATTATACTTTCGTAGGGTTCAGCGTCGTGGAACAGTACAGAATGCGTGAAGCGAAGCGTCTATTCTTGCTCACCCACCGAAAAAGGAAGTGCCGCGTCTGCATTGCATTTAAGGTGTGTGTGTGTGTGTGCGCGGCGCTAGAGGGAAAAGCGCACCCAAACAATTACGTGTTTGGGTCTCTGGCCCCACACTTCCCTTAACGAAAGGGTCAATCTTTATTTTCATCTCCATCTTTACACACCACCCAAAGCGAAATCCTTCGCTCTTGCGTTCTCGTTCTCTCTCTCTCTCTCTCTCTCTCTCGCTCTCTCTGTATCTATCTCTCTCCCTCTCTCTCTCTGTCAGCCCATTCTTAGCAAACGGAATCCAGGGCAATACTTAGGTGGCGCTTTCGAGCAATCGCTCACACGGCCGACTATTTATAAACATAAATAAAACGTCGGCCATTTTGGAACACCGTAAAGCCAAGTCGGAGAGAGATGCCGCTTGGGTTTTGCGGTTCTTCTCTTCCCGGTCTTGCGGGCCACATTTTTCGCCCCCCGGGGGCGCACATTCACGTTTTCTGTTCAGGGACTTTCACATGTCGACAACGGTCGTCGTCGTCTCGTCGTCCCGACATAGTTGCTGGAGTGTTTGTTGTTTTTTCTTGTACTTCTTTATTTGCATCACGCACAAACTCGCTCACTTACCCCCACCGTAAATGGAGAAACAAAAACGGATTGGAAATTTTCTCACAGTAAGCATTGAGAGCCGCTGTGTAAAGCGAGAAGGGTAGATAACATATCGCACCCAACAAGCATAAAGTGTGGAGCAAAGTGTGTACGTCTCCTCCTCTGTTGTTGGGGCCTCAAATCACACCATCGTCATACGGGACGATAGAACTTTGGCCCCGGTTGGCTGATAACCCTCCCTTTTCCTATTGCATCACTTGTATTGAACTTCCGCTTGGTTTTTTGTTGGCTTGGTCATCAGCACCACCATCCCAAAAAACCTGAATTGAAAACCTGCTTTATGGGCCGTGGCCGTACGGAACCTTCATTTGGAATACAAATCAACAGACCACTAGCTATTGATTTTTTGACCTCTCCTGCTCTTCCTATTGCATCACATTTGTTGGAGCCTGGAACAATATCTTAGAGCTGTTTTTTGAAGAATATTCCAAACAAAAAAAATCATTTCATAAAACTGAATCCTTGTTGCATAACTGTCATTAACCTCTCTAGTTTACTACTGCGACTGTGGTCGGATATGTTCCAACGTCGTATAAATGTGTTTACTGTGTGTTTTTGTAGTGTTTACAAGTTTTAAATGTTATTTTTACGTTTAATGATTCCTTTTAAGAACCACTTTTTTGTAATCGAAATACTGGGAAAAGCGGTAAGCATTTCAATTTAAACGTAAATGGAATAATCATTTCACGGACAGGCAGTCGAAATGTTTTTGTTTCCTTCTTCTTTTTTTGATAAAGGGACCTCTTTTTTAAGTATGACAAATTACCATCCTAAAGGTGTGCTCTAAATCAGATGTCAATACAATAAACACACACACACACGCATATGTATTTCTATTGATTGTGCATTTAAAAATGTGTAAACAAAAACAACTAAAAACGAAAAGAGTGAAATATATCTGTCAAAACAATCCACTTTCCAGCGTAGTAGCGCATTTGACATTTACCGGTGTGACATCAATGGGGGTTTAAAAATTCTATTTCTGGAGTCCAATACAAATACTGTATACTACTTTTTCTAGTATTAATCAATGTGAATTTTGTATCGTAAAAACAAGGGAGAAAAAACAACACACACGAAAAGGAGAAACAACATAAAGTGTGTGTTTGAATTTCTACAGAAACGCATGCGCAAGCACACACGCACACACTCACACACGGTCGCCCTTAAAGCTTTTTCTGGGCGAATCTCCCATGCAGCATCTGCTTGAGAAGCGATAGAAAGAGAGAGATAGAGAAATAAGAAGGAAAAACTATCAGACACTAAAGCAGAGTAGGCCAACGCTGGGTGCCTGGTGCAAATAAACACGTATTGCAGACAAACGTGCAAAACGTTAACCTCGCGTACCGCTTTAGCAGTGAATTGGTCACAAACTAAACGAAACTCGAGCTAAANATTGCATCACTTGTATTGAACTTCCGCTTGGTTTTTTGTTGGCTTGGTCATCAGCACCACCATCCCAAAAAACCTGAATTGAAAACCTGCTTTATGGGCCGTGGCCGTACGGAACCTTCATTTGGAATACAAATCAACAGACCACTAGCTATTGATTTTTTGACGTCTCCTTCTCTTCCTATTGCATCACATTTGTTGGAGCCTGGAACAATATCTTAGAGCTGTTTTTTGAAGAATATTCCAAACAAAAAAATTCATTTCATGAAACTGAATCCTTGTTGCATAACTGTCATTAACCTCTCTAGTTTACTACTGCGACTGTGGTCGGATATGTTCCAACGTCGTATAAATGTGTTTACTGTGTGTTTTTGTTGTGTTTACAAGTTTTAAATGTTATTTTTACGTTTAATGATTCCTTTTAAGAACCACTTTTTTTGTAATCGAAATACTGAGAAAAGCGGAAAGCATTTCAATTTAAACGTAAATGGAATAATCATTTTACGGACAGGCAGTCGAAATGTTTTTGTTTCCTTCTTCTTTTTTTGGTAAAGGGACCTCTTTTTTAAGTATGACAAATTACCATCCTAAAGGTGTGCTCTAAATCAGATGTCAATACAATAAACACACACACACACGCATATGTACTTCTATTGATTGGGCATTTAAAAATGTGTAAACAAAAACAACTAAAAACGAAAAGAATGAAATATATCTGTCAAAACAATCCACTTTCCATCGTAGTAGCGCATTTGACATTTGCCGGTGTGACATCAATGGGGGTTTAAAAATTCTATTTCTGGAGTCCAATACAAATACTGTATACTACTTTTTCTAGTATTAATCAATGTGCATTTTATATCGTAAAAACAAGGGAGAAAAAACAACACACACGAAAAGGAGAAACAACATAAAAAGTGTGTGTTTGAATTTCTATAGAAACGCATGCGCAAGCACACACGCACACACTCACACACGGTCGCCCTTAAAGCTTTTTCTGGGCGAATCTCCCATGCAGCATCTGCTTGAGAAGCGATAGAAAGAGAGAGATAGAGAAATAAGAAGGAAAAACTATCAGACACTAAAGCAGAGTAGGCCAACGCTGGGTGCCTGGTGCAAATAAACACGTATTGCAGACAAACGTGCAAAACGTTAACCTCGCGTACCGCTTTAGCAGTGAATTGGTCACAAACTAAACGAAACTCGAGCTAAAGCAAAAAAATGCATCTCACAAACGAAAATTCGTTGCTCCATTCCCTTTGCATCTTCCTCCTCCTCTCTTTAACCACCTTTCGCGGGGAACTTCGAAAAGAGTAGAAAACCCTTTTTTTAATGTCCTGTGTGTTTATGCTGTGTTTGTTACCGTGTATAACAAATTTAGTTGCTATTGCGCGCGCCACTAGTCCTACCATTTATTATTTTAGAGTTATGTTTAATATTTCCGGCCCGGTCCATTCCACGCGAGCCCTTCCTTTTCAACCCCTCCCCTCTCCCTCCCCCGTTTTCCCGGCGGATGCCTCTTAGTATTGATTTTTTTTTTCATAGCTGCTACTACTTAGGATTCTAGCTGACACATGACGACGATCGGTGACCGGGACGATTCCTCGTCGCTCTCGTAGAAGTATCGCTGCTTCGGTGACAGACCGTGCTGCAAGCGGCGGACGGCTTCCTTCACGAGATTGTTGTTTTTCAGCAGGGTCTGCAGGAACTCGTACGGATCGTCTATCGTTTCTTCGCCTTTCGTCTTGGCCTTGTTGGCCGACTTCGCCTTTTCCGCACCGCTGCCACAGACCGATTCCGACCAGGACCGGCACGGTATGTGGTACGGCGAGGGCCGCGAACTTCGCGTCGCCTGATGGGCAGGTTTCGCTTTCAACCGTAGGTTTTCCCGGATTTCATGTACCAGCTCCTCGACCGCCAGCACATCATTCGTCTGCTTGCTCGGCATGATGGTGTTGATGCTGCTGCTGCTACCGCTGACAATATCACTGCTGTGTGACGGTGTTTTATCACCGACACTGTTGCACCGGACGCGACTGAGATCACAGTCGCCCTGCCGTTCTACCGTTTGAGCGATGGTTGTAGCAAACGGTAATGGTGGAATCACGTTCAATCGAAGATTCGCACGCACACACACGCCGGGGGAACGTCAGTTGTTTTGACAACTTTAAAAAAAAATAAACGTCAGCGTCAGCAGAATCTTCTTGTTTGGTGCGGATTTTTTTTTAACTTGCGTGTCCGTTACACCTTCTTCTAGCTGATGCAATTTTTTAACCAACTTTCAACTAAACACCTCACACACGCACACTCACGCACAACGGTTGCGACTAGTTTCTTAATCAAACGAGCCTCTCTCTCTCTCTCTCGCGCGCCTTTAATTCGACAAAATGTCACCCAGCCTTCCGTGGATTATATTTCTTTTTCGACCGTATATGGGTCCCAACGGGTTTTGCTGTCCGACGGTTAGAAGCACGATATTCTGCTTTTTTTTCACCGTTTTCGAATACTTGTGCCGGTGTTTCTTTTTTGTCGTTTGTTTTGCGTAACACGTAAATGCAATTGAATTATTTTCCTTCTCTTTCTCTCACACTCCGTTCTAATTGAGCTTCTGTGCTTCCCCCGTTATTACACGCTATGCGTTTGTCGGGATTTTCTTTTTTACGCGGCCTTTAGCTATGCTAAGCACCGTAAGGTGGAACTATTTCTTTTTTTTTTTTGCTCTGCAAAAATGTAATCAGTAACAACGGTTTCTTGTCGCTATTTTGCTTCCATTCACACACACTCGCACACACTCACACGTTTGCCGTACTGAGACTGGAATTGGAGTACTAACGCACCAGTAATAACAACAACAAACAAGGGAGAAAGCACAAATGCGCTTTTCAATTTCCTATGGATGGTTTTTCCTTGCTTTTTTGTTGTGTTTACGCGCTGTTTGTGTGCGAGCGAGAGAGCAAAATTTCTCCACAACTGCTCCGAGAGTGCGTTCCGTTTCCGTGCAAACTGACAGCGTTTGCCAACTGTTTGCCTAACTGATGTTTTGTTTTCTTTTCACACGGACACACTCTCCTTTTGCGTTTCTTTATGCGTATCAACGTACACCACACGCGCACAGACTTTTAAAATGGGGGTAACAAACAAAAAAAAAGGCGCAGTTTGTATCTGCTTGCCGTAACGCTTGCTGAAGATATGTCTGTATGTGCAGCGGGAAGGTGGTAATAGTAATGTAGTCTCCCCTTTCGTAGTTTCACTGGTTTTATCTGCACCTTGGTGTTGCACGTTGGGAAAGCAATGCAATACGGGAAACACACTTTTTCCGTTACCGTTTTTTTCCCACTCTGTTTTATCACTTTCCGCGCTCTGCAGGTGAATCACGTCTTCGTGTTTTCGTACACGATACGGTACAGACCTTAAACGGGTATATGATCGAAAGCAATGTGGGCAAGTTGTGTAGCCTTGTTTGTTTTCTTCACCGCTTTACTAAACGGCAGGGGTGGGCTTACACTTAAATCCCGTCAACGCACACTGGGCATTAACTTCTTCCAAAAACGGAGCACAACGCTTGACCTCCGACGTCACCGCACAGAAATCTCGCCGTTAGGAAGGCGCAGCTACGCAAGTGGAAAAATAAAACGGCCACTCACACACACGCACACACGCACACATCCACTGTTGTACGTGTACAGCGGCACGAAATCGATTGTGGCAGCGGAAAACAACAACAAAGATAAACACGGCCCGAAAATGGGAATGTGAACCCTTTTTTTGTTTTTTTGCTTCTATTGCTGCTGATATTGTTATAGCACTGTGTGTACACGGGGTTACTTCGTGTTTTCTCACTGCCTTGCACAAAAAAAACCCTTTGTCAAACACACTAGGTACATGCACACACTTTCTCGTTCACGCGCTATAACAGCAAAGTCGAACAAGCTGCTGCTGTTTCTATCTCTTTCACACCCGCGTTGCTGGGGGAGATATTTTTTCTTATGTACAGGAGCGAATAGCGACCCGGTTCAGATGCTATCGACTCGGACGTGCTAGATCGAATGAGCGCAGCAACCGACGGGCGGCTTGCTTTCGTGTGTTTACCTCGCAGCGAGCGCGTCGACCCAGCCGACATTACACGCACACACAGGCCAACGGCAAAAGTTGTTCCGTGTACGGGGGTTGCTCTCTGTGTGTGTGCTAGAGATGGGAACGTCGCGACGTTACACAACACAATATCGCATCGGGGGTAAAAAAAAACACCTTACAGCGTAAAGAAAAAAGGGGTATCGATTCACAATCGATCACAATCGAGTATTCTTCCGTTTTGACAAACGCTGTAGGAGGTATTATGCTTTCTAAGAAATCCTTTAATTTCATTTAAAAGTTTTTAAAGTATATGTCCCCATTCATGCCGCTTCAGCAATAATAAGCGCAACCAACACACGAAACGTAAACATCCGACCGTTCGTTTCGAACATTCGAGTAAAACGAACTCACTCGGCTCATTCTACTTCTGTGTGTTGGTGTAAATTCTGCGACTGCGCGTTTGTGTTTGCGTATCGCACCGTTTTTTTTTTTTTTTGGTAATCAATCCCACACACGGCCACATATTTGCGGATATGTGCAAAGAAAACGATACTACACTAATTAGAGACAAAACTCTTCTTCGAATTCTTCTATCGAGCAAACAGTGTAGAGAAATATATTACATTACAAAATACACAAACACTCATCAAGCGAATCCAACATTTCATACGCCCTTTCGGGGGCCCTTTTTAGTTGTATGTGTGAGCAGGCAGTGTTTTCTGACCATTCATCGACAAAAATGAGAGCAAACACCTCCTCACGATATGCCTCTTTGCTGCGACTGCTGCGCTTCCCCCGCAAAAGAGGAAGGAAAAAAAACGTACACAACTTTACTCCAACCCAACCCGACATTCCATTCTGTTTCCGTTGTTGTTTTTTTTTCGCTCTACGTAAGTTGCTCTTTCTCTTTCTTTCTCCTTTTGTGAGATGTGAGCTCTTCCTATCTCGCTCGTACCCAATACTGAATAATGTAAATAAACTCCCGTAGCAACGATTTTACCACTACATGTGCACATTCCGCACAGTGGTTTGCAAACCAACTGTACAGTCTACCGACGCGGTGTACAACAGTGGTATTGCATGTTCAATATCAAATGAATAGATTACAATAAACATTGCACACACTGTAAGGTGGCTGTGCGCGTGTCGCTCGCCTCGCGTACACACCCGTTTGCTATCGCTCGTATATTCTCTCCTTTCTCTGAACTATTTTGATCACACAACAGGAAACGTACGGCCGTTGCTTCTCGCTCGCGCTCATTCTGCTGTCTCCGTTACGCTGCTACCACACCCCGTCCATTAAACCGGTGGTGAACGGATCGTTCGAAACCCAACGTAAACATGACCTCGATTTCATGGTATTGGTGCACAAAATGGCGCCCTCCAACCAACGCACCCAGACGCTGGTGCGGTGATTGTTTTTGTTTTGTCGCGATCAAAACACCACCCCCTTCCCATCTACCTTCCCACCACCTTCGCTCTCGTACACCACCACCACCACCACCAGGTTGTGCGCTGTATTTTTGCTGGAGCGGAATTGGTGTTATCGGACGCACCACCCCATCTTCCGACGTGAGGTGGTTTTGCAAGACACCGGCGGGGGGGGGGGGGTGAGATTAATTGAACAAAGCAGCAAAGAAGAAAAAGATTTCCCGATTCCGGCGAGTTCGCGCGCGTATTTGCGCGTGTGTGTGTGTGTGTATTGTCTTTGCCTGTTTTGCCTGTTTTTCGCCCACGTCCTCTTTCCGTGGCACATTCGTAACAGATTCATCGACAGGAATTATTCATCACTCTTTGGGCAAGAGTTGTGATACAGCTTTGGCCACTTGGCACAACACACATCATCACCATCATCGTCACCGTGTTGCGGTATAACGAAACGGAAGTGAATCATACAGAGTACAATGGCCATCGAAATCGGGGAGGGAAAAAAGGGTAATAAAACAGATTGCAAAATAAAATCATCAACCTTTTCTTCTGCCGGTGAGGTATCGGACTGTAAAGTTTCTTTATTAAAATGCAAACAATTGGCCGTACGAAAGCAAACTTAACGAGTTAACTCTTCTCAAGAGCCAACAAATGACGAAAAATTTGCGCTTATTACCAATTCTTGTACGTATTTTTTTTTGGATTACGCACACATTATCGAGGGCTCGAACCATAATGGCAGCTGGGACGTGTAACTAGGTTCGTTCGAATGGCTCTTTCTTTTCTGAAAGCGCGCGCGTCTGCCATAAGGCAAAATGTGTTGTTTTTTTTGCTTTGCCTTGCCAAGCGCTTTGACCTTTGGTTGAAATAGTGAAAGGCGATGGAACAACGGAGCATAAATTATAAACAAAATAAACAAAAAAAAAAGGATGCGTATATACCGACCAAGAACAAAAACCTTTCACATACAACTACCTTCAAAGAGCATCAGACAAACATTCGTGTCGTTTGTGGCATATTTTTGTGTGAATAAAGAGAAGAAAGCATATTTACATTTAAATAAATTCTAACTTAAATTATATTAAATATAGTGCTTCAATATTTTCTTCATCTAAAGCCTCTAACTTGATCCACGAACCGCAAAAACTTGAGCCGAAACAACAACGAAAGTAAAACCTGCTCGCTTCAAGCATTTTACGAGCTGATTTCGAATATCCTTTTTATTTTTCTTTAGCACCCAAAATATGTTAAAAGGATATTCCATTGGCGACGGTTTTAGTACGTTGGCGTCTACAGCGAAAAACAGAGAGTTCGCTGCCTTTCCAAGGCGCTTGCTGAACACACGCAGGGAATAAAAATAGCGCAAATGTGTTTGATGGAAGAAAACAGCGAACTCACACAACGGTCCCGCAGCATACAAGGATTCGTTCAAGGTTACTTGAAACCACCCCATGCTTTGTGTACATAATGTACACATAGCCAACGGGTACGACCGAACACCCATCTTCGTCAGCTCCTTGGGCCGCATTGTGCCTTGCAAACCGTCCTTCCAGAGTGGCTATAACTATCTTCGCTACATTCACTCGCCGCTTCTGGTACGTTTTGGGAAAGCAGGACGGGAACATTTGTTTGTGTCCTTCCCCGGGACAGAGCCAACGGTTACCAGCCGATGGCAATGTTGGGGCCGAGGGTTGGTTACTTTCCTTTTGCGAACGTTCTCCCGAGCACAGGAGAAAGTGCTCAGAATATGGTAAAACATTTTTTTTATAGAATAACTTTTTCGCCAAATAATAAACGCAGGACGAATATTTTTAAAATGGCCATAAAAGTTATCGAGGCTTTTGAAAACAATTCAACACAAAGTGGTGTCTTTGGAATAGGATGTAAAAGACAAATTGATTGATTGTTTATTAACATTACAAATTAGCAAGAATTGCAGCGAAAGGAGTTTTGTTTTTTGATAAATTTAATATAAATAAAAAAACAAAACAATGTTAAAATAAAACATTTACGGGTATAATAGACTCTATTCTTAAAATATTTAATAATGTTTAACTAAAAAGCTTCTACTACTTACATGAATTGTTGTTGCACAAAACGTTGATAGTACAAATGTCTAAAAAAGAAAGATAAACAAAATTTATTCATTAAACAATCTCATTAGGCGTGATAAAAAAATCATTTTCTGTCTGTTGAGCTGTTGTTGTTGTGGAATCAACCATTTTTAGTATGCTCTCCGCTATTCGCTTGATAACACTTTGATTCAAATACGATAATTTGTAAGTCACGATACAATATCTGAAAAGCGCGTACAGAACCATGAAATAACAAAACTACAATTCCTAATAATCCACCATCTTTCTCTTATCATCACTCTGGTATCGTAAAAATAGTAACAAAAAAGAATTTAATTCACAAACAACAACACAAATGGATGAGAAAGCAATGGAGGGAAAGAAAAAGATGTAAAAAAGTAAGAATGCGTCACAAAGTGGTAAACAAACTGCTTTTAGCTAGTGCGTGTTGTCCTTGTACAGACATAAAATACACACACACAACGCACACGAAATGGCACAGACGAACGTTATCAGCTTGAAAGTGTGTGTACGCGGGCGTATAAATCTTGGTGTACGATCGATCGAGAGTTCTCCTAACAGCGAATGTGGCTGATGTTTTTATCTTTCACACAAATTGAACACAACAATTTCTACGAACCGGTGGGTAGGATAAACAACAACCACACTGGTGCATTTTATACGCGGAAAGCAATATTATATAATCAGTTTTACTTATTTTTCAGCATCCATCAATAAACAAAAACAACGCGCACAGTCATTGGCGTCGTTCGCAAGCGAGAGGAAATAAATATTTGCCCCATGTAAAGTAGCTGGGAAGGAACATGGAAAGAGGGGAAGATTCTGTTGGAAATATGGACAAATGTTGGAAAGTTTTGAACATGGTTTGTAAGTCAATAAGTGCGTGATAATTGATGGTAAAAGGTATTTTTCCACTAACTGTACTAATGATATATCTGGTTGGCAATTCTGGTTCTGTCTGGTCCTACTGTTGGGTGAATCTGATTCCGATTGATGAAGTTGAATGAATGACTCTGATTCTAATCTAAAAACTCCTGAATTCTCAAAGCTTTTTGAATCCTCACAGATTTGATAACAGGGACGGATATCAATTCTCATCCGAACCGTATCCCAGTACGCCTTATTGACTATCCTGCTGAGGAAATCCAGAAATGTCAGACCTCAAGTCCTCTTGAGGTTGAAGTACTACAAAGGAAGAAGTTCTTAGAAACCAAAAATCAGCTGAATCAGTCCTCAGAATCGGATGGATTATTCTGTTGTGGAACCAAGAAGAGCTATTTGGTGTGGCATTTTAGGCCTAGCTTGATAGTCAAATCTATCCAAATATTCCCAGCTTGGATTTGGAGGTTAGATATTTGGATAGACTTGGATAGAATAGATTTGATAGTCAAGTCTATTCAAATATGATAAGATTTGCACCTCTACCATCTTCACACTGGGTCAACCACTTAGGTTATCTCATCTCCACAAGAATAACAAGAATAACTTTTCTTTGAGGATTCATAAATCTATTGGGAGTCGATTCAGGATTTGAATGATTCTTCACTGAGGATTCATATGAATGACTCTTTTCATAAGATTCATTAACCACTACTCTAGTCTAAACCAAACCACATCGTTGTCCAATCATGGGAAAAATGTAATATTAAATATTGTATAAACACTGCTGCACTGAAGCTGAATCATTCTTGCAGGCAGAAAGGTTCCACGATACAACCTTGCCCCTAACGATTGATTCCACACACATGTGTTGTGGAAGGGTGAAGTAAACAAATGCTATATTTAGCCAATAAGGTACATAATCCCGGGTGTCCCCGGACATGTGTCCGACTGTTGCTTCACCAAATGTGGGAATTTCCAGCAAAGTTTAGGGACTTTCTACTGTGTCACACCTGTGCGTGACTGGGTGGAAAAGGAAAACGACATGAGAAACTCACCACTCTCGTACCATTTGTAGTATTTTATTTTCCCAACAAAATGATTCATACTGGTACAAGACCTAATTGAGTTTCTTAACATCTGGAATCATTCCGAGCTTATACAACATCAATATGGAAGTTTGAACTTCGAAACACTAATCAAATCTACATAGTGGGAAAAACGGATTTTCATGCTCAACAGCACGGTTGTGTCTGTTGGCTGATAAGGGGCGCCAATCAAACGCCAGTAGAAAAAGGGGCACAGATTACAGAGTCCATCAACTACGGCACGTCGGAGCTTGCCTGCTCTTCAGGCATTGTACCACCACAAAACACTCCCATCCACCCACTCCCTTTTTTCCGCGGGCAGCCTACTTTTGCCTATCAGTTCCCTTATAACCGTACAGAGAGAGAGAGAGAGAGTGAGAAAGTGAGAGCGTAGAAAAGTATAGTAAACAAACCGATGGCAGTAGTGTTCAACCCTCGCACGACAGCACACTTTTGCAAACTGCGTCCATGGCCCGCATTACATGGACCGCACCCGAAGTGGCCACCCTTAATTGTGTTGCAAAAAGTTGCACTCCGTCTGTGTCTGTGTGTGTAACGTGGGGCTTGGCGTTACAATTGACAAACCCGTGGCGGGCCGCGTGTGAGATGCCCGGCCCGGAGTCACATGGACGGTGCAGTCTGTCTTCCACGGATGCCGTAAGCCTGTCCAATGTCTACGTTTTTGCTGCACGGACAATTTTTGACAAAAGTCCCTTTAACGTACAACCGAACAGGAGCAACTTTAAATAATAAATTGTTGCTTTTTCGAACATTTCTTTTTAAATAAAACTCGAAGGAAGGAAGAAGTAAAAATATTACTATAAAAAATACATATTAATAAGCTCCAATTTCCTCTTTCACAGGTACACGTTACAAAGCGTCAAATGCTGCTGACTGTGCACCTATCTACACTACGTAGCAAAACCATGACTCCATCACGTGTACGGGGAAATGTAGATCAAAAAACGGCTGTCAGCGACTGACTGCTTTAAGGCTGATAGGGAAAAAGAATGATGGACCCATTGGAACGTGTTTGGCAAAACAATAACAAAACATCGCTTATTTTGTATTGCAAAAAGAAGGGAGCAAAAAACAAAACTCCCCCCACCGGCCTCTTACTGCAGAAAAAACCAGAAAACAAATATAAATGAAAGAAACTCATTTTCTGCCACGGAATAGAAGCTGGGGTTTTCTTCTTGGGGGTCGTTTGTTGTTTTTTTCTTACAGAGAAAGAAGCTTATTCATCCCCAAAACGGGGCAAGCTCGAATGGGGCAAATGTACGGCAGAAGAAGAGAAAAATATTTCTCAGCAAGATCTGTACGCCGACTTGCTGCAGCAGCAGCAGCTGCTGCTGTTGTGTTTGCTGCAGTTCACTGTGATTCGATGCAATGGAATGCACTGTAATCCCCCCCGCCGTCCACCAGCCAGTTCGTGTGTCAAATCCGAACCGACGATGATTTGAGTATTGTGTACGTCGTGCGGGCGACCGGACCGTTTGCCAAGGGAAATCCCACGTTCAAGCAAAAAGGTGAACGAGAAAAAAAGAACTCCCAGTTATGCTTAACGTAGTGTAGTTTTATTTACTCACCAGAGATTGTTCTGCTGCGAGTGAATCGTGCACAATGGTGATCGGTGCGCAATCGCACAACCGTACTGTGTTGTGAAATATGTACTGTAGTGGGAGCAAAATTTTTACTGAATGAATAAGGCAATGCGAGATCGCTGACTTCATACCGCTACATATTGGGCGATTGTCGATTGAACTCGGGGCAAATTCTATTGGTATGAATGAAAGGAAAATAACACCAACGTTCAAGACGGAATGTTTATTTAAAGTGTTTCAAATTTCATGTACTAGTTATAAAGAATTATTTTAAAGAAGAAATTAAATAAAACATGAAATTTATAATAGAAGCATTAGAACTACACCATGGGCTTTTAGCTTTTTAGGTGGTTATTTTATAAATGTTTTCAAAGAGTTTGATCATTTTTAGAATATTTTTTAACAATTCGTACTATAGAGGAAAGATGATCCATCAACTACGGTAGAATTGTTTAACTTCCCAAAAATTGATGTCATGAAAATGAAGCACACCTGGTCAAAATGACTGATCTGGAAGTTATATTGTTCATTATTCTCATCTCTTCTCTCTTTAAAGAATTATTTTTCTAATAACGAACAAATACCCCAACAAAATTAACCTTTCAAACGTGAATTTTAGATCCTGGAACGTTTTTTCTATAGCCAGAGCCAATGCTGAAACAAGGGGAAAAGATTTGATCCAATATGGAAGTTCCGTCAGTTAACCAGTCTTTAATCATCTTTTGACGGTAGTAAATTGATGTTTTGGATTGGAAATTGAAAAAAAAAATAACATAAAACACATTTACTACTATTCTTTACTGCTTTATACATACTTTATTTCATACTTTAATTTCACTGGTTAAACGCAGCAAAAACGAAGAGCTTCTAACGGTGGAGCGCTTGGAAGCTTTATCCACCAAGGAACTTCAAGTTTCAGGAAAAAAAACTCAGGAAAAAGGGGGAATTTCAAGGAAAAACTTTCCAAAGCAGACGAGGTAAATACTAGAATTGAAATACCATAATGTGAATACCAAATAACGAGATAAATACTATACAATGGATTAAATTCGCCTGCTTCGGACGATCGAGATTTGAACCCAGACCGGGCCGAGATGTTCGAGCGCGCTTTTCCAATTACGCTATTTGACAGGTTAACCGTTGCTCGTTAAAATTCCAATATGATTGTCGTGCAATTAACCCAAGTTTATAAATCAAATTGAATAGTCCTTTCTAATTAATAAACGAAACGTTCTATCAAACCACTCAAACGTCCGTTTTGCGCATCTTTTCTTATCTGAATGAATCAACGTTGCACATTGTGCAACTTTGCTAAACTAGCGTACGGGGATAATTAAAAGATTAAAGCATATACTACATTGTACCTTAAGTGATAATAAAATTAGTATCTTTACAATCTACAACCGCTTGCCGTGGAGCGTGCTAATCTAAACACAAACAGGCACCATACGCTACACACTACGTTGAATGATAGCCAATGTCAATAGACAAGTGAAACGTAAAATGTCCGTTCATCTCCCAGGCTAAAATAAACCTTCGCTCGGTGATCTGTGTGAAGTTTCGGTTGGAATTCGCCAGAGGAAAACATCCGTAAGCGCCGTTTTCGTTAGGCATTTTGGGGCATAATGTAATGGTTTCCCCAAAAAAACCGATGACTCCGGCAGGCACGGCACGCAAACATTGACCGTATGTCGAATCGGGCGCGGTAAAAACCCGTGCTCAAAACATACTTCGCGAAAGTCAACGTTCTTGGTGTATTTTTGCTGGTTTTGCTTGTTTTTTTACCGGGTACCGGGTGGAATGGTACGCCTTGCCACGTTCGCGCAAATTTTGAAGCGGCCAAACATACAAAAATGAAGCTTTCATTTTTTGACAAAACCCTGATCGTGTGATGATATTTTTTGGGGGTACTTTTTGTGGAGATAGTGAACTAAATAAGGTAGAGCGAAAGAACAATCTTAACTGCTATAAAAAATACAACTTGTTCTATTTTATAACTCGCTTATATTATGTTATTTTAATATAATATTTCAGCTAAGCTAAAGCATTTTTTTTTTAAGTTAGTTTCCGTCAAACCGAATGTACAAACAACCATCAACCTCAATACACGTTGCGACGTGTTCGGGATGTTTGGAAGATTTTAATGCTGCGCATTTTACGCCACGCCGGCACACCCGGTGATCACAAACCAACCGATTTTGTTGTCATTTCCTACCCCGTGTGTTGACGTTCCCCCCACGGGGGAGGGGCGCGCATGTGTTTGCGATTCTTTATTCATCACAATCCCGCCTTAACCGTTTGGCGATCCGTTCGTTGAACCTCCACGTGCGGGCCTTAACGTTCCTGTTCCCCTGCTGCGGGGGGAAAAATTTTAAACGCGCCTTCTACGCGTCAACGGCATAATGTCGTCGGTTTTTCGGTTTGCGTACTTTTGGGGCTTTGATCAAATGATCGCGCTTGGGCAAGGAAAAAATGGCAATGAAATCAAGTCACGACTAGTGAATCGTGATCGTGCATTAAAAGAAATGGGTTGCAAACGTTAGGTTATGGTATTAGTTTTCCAATTTCTATTACCATTCTAGTTTGATGAAAAATTATATTTATTAAAATAGTTCACTTAGTTAGCGAAGATGACGCAGTTAGGCATTTTCTCACACACAGCAAAAAGCTCGAATGCAAACATGAAGCTGTTTGTGGTCCGGTTGGAAGAATCCTGGAACGTCATCTGTTTCTCCAGCAATCGCTCTGACCACCCTGTTTCCTTCCTTTCTATACATTGACCAGTTCCATAGCTTTTCTCTCGCTCAAACCCACTTTTGCGAAGGGAAGTCCATTTGAAACACCTGTCGCATCACAAAACATTATAAATGCTACGCCGGTTCGTTTCCCACAGTCTGGTGGTTCCCTTGCTTGTTTTGTTTTGTTTCAAAACATAAACTTCCAATTTATGTGTGCCAGTGTGCGAGATGCGGCGGGGGTTTTCGTGTGTTTGTATGCGTGGGGGCGAGCGTGCGCGCGGCCCGCGTACCTCTCCGTATGATTCAGCAACATACCGGCTTTCTCAAGGTTAATCTGTTCTAAGGTACAATGGCTTCTTGATCGCTGAATCCCCCTGGTGAGGATCTTCGCATACCGGGTTCGTTCTTGTTCTTGTTGGAATAAGTTGTTCTACTCGTACACGAAACCGACGCGTAATAAAAGCGTGGCGCGTGTTTTTGATACACTCACACACACACGTGCACACGCACACATACACCACCCCTTTGTAGCCGGTGTTTGTTTTTGTGTACGGCACTCAGTCACAACAAAAGGCAAAGTGTAGTGGAATGCAGATTTTACAACCATTTCGCTACACGTGTCAAAATAAGAAATTAAATTCCAAAACACATTTTCAAGTGCTGATAGTGCGTGTACACAATGTGACGATCATTTATCAGATCAGTTGCAGTGTTAGGTTGCCGTCTCAGTGCTCCTAATGCTTATGAATGGAATGACTACCCTTGGGGGTACAGCCGTTGAAAGAGACCGCGTGATTATTCGTACGCAAAATGTCTATGTAAATGGGCAAGCAATAATTCTGCTTGCGTCAATCACCTAACGAACGAACCTAATCCTACTCCCCTCCCGAAATGAATCGGGCATGAGAACTATGAATCAATGACTCCAACAAAAAAAAAACGATGAATTCTTAGACCCCGGACGGGAAGAGGGGGTTGGGGATTTTGCTTCCGCTTACAACACTAACCTTGACTGCGGTTATTACACTTTGTCTAATCTGTCCGATGACTCCATTTTTTAAGTTATTCAACCACTGCCTCCCATAGGTCACACCCACCAATCTTGTTGTAATAACGTGTATCTAACGAACTCGTGTGAAACACTATAATTTTTATTCGAGAAATGAAGTTGCAGAAATATACAAGTTGATAAACTCAAGAATTGATAGATGTTATATTTTTATAGTGTGTCCTTTTTGAGATCGCTTCGGAAGAGTTACTCCACCGTTTAAGGAGTAACATTGCATGGACAGATCTATCACAATACAAGTTGGGATGAAATAAAACATTGAGTTCTTACTCTAGTATCATATCTAGAGTATATGATTACCTTCTCTGGCTTAACTCTGGCTCTTCTGGGTTATTAGATACCATTCCATGACTTCTTTTCTTTGCTACTGGACCAGAACTGGCATATTCAGGTTTAGGATCTCCTTCGTCCGAAGAAGATTGTTCTGATTGATCTTTAGACAACGTCTACATCTTATCTCAGTACTTAATGCATACCACTCGGTATGATCAATATGGATGATGGACAGAGACCAGATCACGGAGCTGTACTTCATCAATGATCAATTACCAGTGAACACTAGAGAAGTATTAAGGATGTCGATAAAAATTTTAATTTATTTCACTCTAAGTCAGTATTTAGTATGAAAATGTCTACCCATATACCAAGATCATGATCGTATATTGTTGATGTATGATGTCAGGCTATCCTGAAGCGAAACTCCTGTTGTTCAGAATAGTTATGAGCTGATATTTGGGATAATTTCATTCAGATAAACTTGTAAAACAATAAAACATTGTTGCTTAGTTAGTTCTATTCCCTCTGTGGCAACGATCAACAGTTTACCACGTATTATACTGACGAGGTAGTTTCCTAGTGACACGCAAAAGTCTTGAAAGCTTTCTTTCTTTCTTTTTTGTTATGATCACTCTAGCTAGCTTAAGCTTGGTTAGAATTGAATTGCGCTGACTATGATGTCATATACAGCGCTTAAATCAGGTCAACTTGCATCACTATCATTTATCACATGATCAGTGTATAGTCAAGTAGTTCTAGTATCTTCATCAGTGAAAGGTATTACACTAAATTTTACCAAAGATATTATAATACTCATGTGCTTGTTTGCTTAACAAAGCGCTTCACTTCCCCAAGAGTTCTGCATTCCTGTTCCAAAATTCCAGAGTATTTACGTATCTTTCGGTCTAAGATGTGTTGTTGTTATTAACTTGCATTAATGTTTACGAAATTGTTTTCGGTAGGTCTCCAATTTGGCCTGATAGTCTGATAATCAATAGCTACAGTAGCTACTGGGATGGCGTTACTGATAAGATTCAAACACATGACTTGCCTTGATGCTTATCAGCATCAGCAAGGACATGAAGATATCTGGTACTTCCAATCGGATACGCAATTATGAAACCAAACTGTTCATCATAAACAATAAATGAAACCATGATGATGTGAAGAAACCCACATTACACAGCCACCAAGGTTTTTTGAGAATATGTGCGACTCCCTGCACGGTTTACGAAGCTGTAAACAAACTTTGCGCGGGAATTTCATCATGCCCAACACACCCCGCCTGGAGCATACGTGTGTACGTGTGTGTGCGTATGTGTGCCTTAAATAAACCGAAGGATTTTGCCTGCCCTTGTGTTGCGAGAGAAACGATGCCTGCAAAACTCAGCACGTATACACAGCAAACGATGGCGAAACTCTCTGCCAATGGAATTCAGTGCAGAAAAAGGGCGCCTGGACCACCACGTCGTGGTGGGAGACGCAGTACAAAAAAAAAGCCCGTCCGGGACCAGCCGACACAAACCAAACCGAAGGAAGTAATAACAAAGAAACCGGCTTTTTGAGGAAAGGTTTGCTGAAGTGGAAAAGAAGAACCAATAGCGACGGCCACAACGACGACTCTTCTCAGTGAAAGAGGAATGTGTAAAGGAAAAAAGCGGAAAAAACATCCAAACACGGAGCTAAACGATCGAGGCCAGACGCGATCGAATGATCTTTGCTGGTGGGGGGAAGATTATGGCGCTGTTTGTGGAGCTTGTTGTTGTTGTTAAAAAAACCGGCGTACAGAGAGAAAGGGGTTTATACAGGTGCCCATGCCAAAGAATACGTAAAAATAACGACCGAAAACCAGGCGTTTCAAACAAAACATTCTGGTGCTGTTGCTTTCGGCATTCATAAGATGAAGTGGAAAACATGGAAAAACCTGCTGGAAATAAGCTAGACTCAAGCTTGAGGTATAGTGAATAATGGTTGATTGCAATCAAGGAACAGCCGGCATAAGATCAATATCTACATCGTGATATATCTGGAGAAAATTCCTCTTCTTGTGGGACATCTTCTCTTTTCTTTGCTTCGAAAGTTTCGGTTATTGACCAGCATTTTTCTTTTCTTGGTCCAATATGTGCGTCTGGACACCATCCAAAACGGTTCAAAACATTCGCGAATTCCATCACCCTTTATCCATTACCATTCACTCTGAACCAGAAGACAGAACCGACCCGGTCTGTGCTGGGGGCCCATTCCATCATCATGCCGCCTGCAGTTGCCGCGCATGTTTTTTTTTCTGATTACCATTCCGTGGTGCTATAGGGTCGCCAGACAAAAAAAAACAACAACTGGCCGCAAAAAGATGAAGCGCCAAATAGCACCACCACCAGTCGACTGGTTCTTACCATTACCGTTTGCTTTATGATCTTCTTTGCCGGTAGTACGCGACCACCGCGCGCAGTGCCCGGTGTAGCCAGTGTAGAGAAGTGGCGTGTAAAAACAGAACGGAAGAAAAATAATAACAAAGCCGGCTGCCGCGGGAAATTGACAGTATATACCGGTAACGACGGGTGTGCTGTGTGCAAGCGAGCGAGAGAGAGACAGCGAGGCATCAAACGCACCGGGGGCCAACTTTGCACCCGTAACCGACCTGCCAGCCAGCCAAACCAGCCAGCCGTACAAGGCCAACACACTAAAGCGTAAGACACGCATCGACGATGGCACAGGCAAAGCAAAAACCCAAGACAAGCGAGAAGATGATCAAGAAGCAGTGGGCCTCCTCGGCGATCGCAAACCGTGTCGTCGTTGCTTTTTGGTTTTCTTATGTTCGTTTCTCCTGCAATTCGAACGTTGCGTTTGTTTTGGTCGTAGTTCATTGAGAGAAGCAGAAAGGGAGAAAGGAAGAGAAGTAAAGAGATGCAAAAAAAAAAAACAACAAACTAAAGGATAAGAAAAAGGGTGAGTAAAAGAAATTGGAAGAAATTGTTGTATGGCGATCATGAAGATCGCGCGCCTATCTCTCGTCTGTTTACAAGTTTTGCAGACAGAACCACGGAAAGAACTGATTTTGTCTTACCTAAAAATGAAACATTTCTACAATTTTAACGTAATGAATCGATCGGTATTTTTGTGCTTGTTAAGATTAAAAGAAAGATTTCATTCTAGGGAGTTACACTTTGCTCCATGGTTTTCCATTGATCTTCTCGCTTTGTATCACTTCGGAGGCTCATAATTAAGTGCTAAACAACTGGAACCCAGCCGCAGAAGAGCGTATCGGTACGTTTTACCACTAATTAAGAGTTTGTTTCTGATTCTTTGCGAGCCCTCCTCAGGTTTACGATGCGTACAAGGTGAATACAACGCCCCTGTACACCATGGCTTGAAACCTTCCATTGCCCCGAGGGGGGAGGTTTCGCTGTGTGGAATTAATTTTAATGATTTTGTTTCTGATTAGTTTACAACTTGCATCAAGCGAATAAGCTTTGCAGAGATATGCTAATAAAATGAATTCTATTCTAACATTATCGAAACAAGATGCCATTTAAGTGCCGGCTATGCTTTTGCAGCCACATGTCTTATGTCAGCATTCAAGGTTTGCCCACAGGTACGAGGATGGAAAACAAAAACCCATCCCAGCAGAATGATGCTTTCAATCGTTCAATACAAGGCCCGGTGTTATGTTGAGGGAACAAAACAAACGCTCAAAAATAACGGATGGCCTTTCGAAACGCTTTTCCCAACGTAGACGGGGGAACATCTCAGCGAAGCGGCTTAGGGACGCCAGGGACTACCAGGGGGAATACACGACGAACCGCATCTTTAGCTTTAGCAGCATTCTCACCCCAAAAAAGGGGGTGACCACACCACCTAGTCCCACAGGTACGGAGGTGAGGTTAGACTTCTTGGAATTCTCTCACTTACGAAAGTGATCTTTCCTCCCTTTTCCGTTGCCATCTTTACATGGAAAAACAGGACTGAACAAGTTTCTCCCGGTATTTGTGTATTGCGAGATGGAGAAGAAAAAAAAAACTTGTGTAAATAGAGTGGAATCGAAAAGGAAAGAAAAGAAACAAAAAAAAACGGCACATGAGTTCTTTCCAAAACGAAACCATAAAATCGTTTGTGACCGTTTCCGATGTGTAGGCATGGGTTCAATGTGTCGGTTAGCACTTTCCAACGGTGGAGCAGTGAAACAAAATTATCCGTTGGCATGTTCTGGACTAAGCTGGAGCTGGAGGCTTTCGTTACGTTGACCGTTGGAGCGCTATACCGGTCCGTAGCTGGTAATGTTTAAATATTTTATGTCCTCCAGCAACTAGAAAACTAATATCATAAAATGTATTCTGAATTTTATATAAAATAAGTAACATATTTAATCACATTAAAATCAGGCTTAAAAATTGACCCAACAAATAAAATCCCTAACTCCCATCGTGGTGCCGCATAAAATAAAGAAAACATTGACCGTTCTATGGTTGTGGTGGTGCTGTAAGCCTCATAATGCATTAGAGCCCAGAAAACGAAACACATGTTAATGAGGGGAAAAAGAAGTGGCGTTAAGAAACATAAAGATTACAATGTGAGAAGAGACGAAACCGCACATATAGAAGCATGCCCGTTGAGAGGAAGTGAAGCGAAGGAAGCGTCTATTAAGTTTTATGAATGGGGTTTTGAACTTAGAAATATTCAAGGTTACTATCAGTCAGACAGATTGGTGTTCGGAATGGGATAACTGATTATGGGGATAGAAATATTTTCTACGCAGCAGCAATGATTCCGGTGCTAGTTACAGTTTTGTAGAAAAAGTATAAAAATCGGTATTGGTTTAATAAAAAAAATTTAAACCCTTTCACATCCATTGTACAACAAATTATCACTAATAGGGGTCATTTATTCGCAAAACAATCAAAGTATCAATAAGAAGAAATGAAATATGCTAGGAAACAAATTCAAAAAAAATTAACGTACTTTCGTTGATCGACCACTGTGCGACGAAATTTGAGAAGACACCGTACAACGGAAACTAGCGCCATCTCTTGGGAAATGTTAATCAGTATGATGCAGTGAATGACACGGTGCAAAAATAGAGTAATTAATGTTGGACATAATTATGGCACTGCAAATCAAGTTTATCTTGTTAGATTCGGTGTAGAAATTTTATAGTGAAATAAGAAAAAAAGTTTTGAACACTTCTCCAAGTTACAGGAAAGTAAAAAAAATATTTGAAAAGCTAATGCAATTAGAAGACATTATTAGCTTTCTACTGTAGTTATGCAAACGAAATATTATCATTTTCGAGAAATTTATATGACTTCTACTTTTACTTCCCTCATCATTTTGTTACTTCTATGAAAAATGTTCCCATCTCTTCTTGTATTTTAATTGCGACAAATACAATTCACTGGCCTTATTGTTTCGTCTGACACTGTAGCTGTCTTTGACAACTACAACAACAACACGGCCCGCTGTGATGTAAAAATGTCAAAATAAAACCCTCGCTAGAATACCGGTGTGTTGCGAAGGGCATAATCTACCGAAACAAAATGTTTCTATCGTTCTTGGTTTAGAGAAACTTAACAAAAATCTCTAAATATTGCTAAGGAAACGCTGTACGAGAGTAAAAGGGGTATCATAACTCAACTGAGCTGGCCAGAGCGGCTGCCAGATTTCCTCTTCAGGCGCGACAATTAGAGTGGTGGTTTCGTAACTATTTGTTATCACAGAAATCCGAAGCAACTCTCGTAACTGTGTTGTGCAGCGCAAAGCCAGTTCAATAAACAAACGCAGTAGGCCGGTTCCTGGCGATTGGAAATCATGAGTGGATATTTGTTTCGAAACTACGGCAGTCGCTACATTTCTGTGAGTCGAATATAGTGCTGCACCGAAATTTGCACAGCTGCATGAACGAAGACACATAGCATGCGAAAAATCACTTTCACTTTCAGTTCTGTAAGAAAGGGGCAAGGCCATCTGCTAAAAATAAGCTTAATCAGTTCACTGCGTATAGTTCAAAGCACCATCGAGCAATATCGGCCTCATTATCACTCTTAGTAAGCTGACGGAACGCTTCTTTGTTATTGGTTTTTCAGATACTCAGCCGAGTGTGGTCGGGAAACTCACAAATGATGAAAAACTCAGAGGCAAATTTAAGAAAAGCTCTCGAGGCCAAGTTCCCCCAGGTAGGTGCAATAGAAGTGATAATAATACAATAGTGTCATCCTTCGCGTAAAGACCAACGGGTCGTTGATCGATCGCTGTTGAAGATTATCTTATCAGTAGCTCGGCTCAATACACAATGGCACTCAATTACGTTTTCTCTTGGGTTTACAGGCAAAGAACATCGTTGTTAGCGACATCTCTGGCGGTTGTGGCTCGATGTATGAAATATTTGTCGAAAGCAAAGAATTCAAAGGGCTGTCCACTGTCAAGCAACACCGATTAATAACGGAAACGCTCAAATCGGAAATTAAAGATATGCACGGCCTCCGGATACACACATCCATTACAGACTAATTGTTATGTCGCACGCCCCAATACGCAGAACAAAATTATATGAGCATTAGTTTACTGCTGATCAGGCTATGAATAAAGCTAGTTCGTAAGAAGTAATCGCGTCAATTCTGAATTGCATTGAAAAATAAATAAAATGATCATGGACACATACCTCGATGCAGCAGATAACTTCACTTATCACACACAACCAAACACTAATACACGCGATTAAGGGAAAATGGTGGATCGGATGACGAGAAAGTTTCCGAAACAATTCTGAACGGCACGGGATGAAAAGCGTCAGTAGCTGTGGGCGACGATTGAAACACTATGTTCTTTTTCTGTTTCTAGTGAATGAGTGGGCGCGATATTGTTCGCTTTGATTGCTGACCGCAGAATCAGCTATCACTTATCAGAACCAAGAGACTTTTAACGATTATCAGCATTTGAACCGGGTCTTTCAGTCCGTTTATGCGCGGAGAGGATACGTAAGTAAACAATTGTTATTTGCGCTTTTGTTTATCACAGTTCACTAAGGGCTGCCGTCGGACATCCAGGTGACATTTCGCGCAAGTTTTTCTCCAATTTTATGCATTTAAAAATAAGTACAGAAACCGTTAATCGTTATTCCACTCAATCAGAATGCGTTACATTAATGAATTATGTTGCTTTGCTTTATTACAATCAAATTATGGGAAATTGCGTTAAGAAAAGCATTTTACGATAATTGGTTAAATGTTACAATATACCTGCAGATTATATATTCTTGCTATGTGAACTAATGCGTCGCTCCAGGAATCTTTTAGCAACAAGCCGTTCTTCACAAGATGGGCTTAACATCCACAAATGGCCAATTTTCGGTTCTTCTTGAGGTGTCTTCAAGAAGTATCTGAAATCAAATTTAATTTAAGTCGTGCTAGTTCCTTCAATGGATTTTCTATTATTCTTAAGTCCTATTCGAAGCAACTGGATAGCGCCGAATTATTTTGTATGTGAACCAAAAATAAATATTGCAAATTAAATTCTTTGAGAACGTGTTCTCCATGTTAGAATGGATCCGATATGACTTAAAACGTTATTGCACAGAATAGAGCGGTAGAGCGAAAGAAAGTTTTACAGAAAGAAGAAACGATACCAAAAATCATTTCAGACACTAAGCGATCTGTTTGTTAATTAAGAATGACGATTCAGTCTGTTACATGTTCGAAATCCTCTCACGATGGGCCTTAGTACTAAGGCCCAGTATTTGCGAGGCTCAAAAAAACTGGGCATTTTAGTAGAATGCAATTGAACGGCTCATCCCGTAAAGTCTTTTGAACTCGTTCACACGGACAGAGCAAGCAAGGTCGTTTTAAATTGAAATGAAATGATCACATTAATGTGTTCTTTCAGGTACAGGTAAATTCTTTCAATATAACAAATTGATTATGCTATTGGAACGAATCTTTCTTACACTTGCAGATGTTTAATAACGTTTTGCTTCTGAGTGTATGCAGGTGTAAAGAATAAGATCAAAATTAGTACACATACAGAACAACCACAAATATGCCAGAGTTTACAAAATTGGGAAAACTGTCGGAGCAAGTACTGGGCATGTCGAAGAAATGTCTAAAATACTTACGACTTCATACTCAAGTTGTGCCGGATAGAGTTTTGCCAGGATTTGATACCAAATTCGCGATAGTATGGATACTTTTCCATAATAAATGAGTAGATTTTGCAAAGCGGCAACCTCTTCTGTGGAGATGCGCTGATGGCTTGTATGATTAGCTGGGAATAACTGTAAGGTGGTCTCTGCGCACTGTTCATATGGGTCGCCGTATCTTCTTCCGATGACAATGGTAGCAGCTAAAATACATTTACAAAAACACAAAAACAAGTCCTATTTTAACAAAAGCCTAACAATGTGAATAATGCGCGGTAAACTACACATACGCTGTTACTTATATTAGCGCTGCATCTAAACCCACCTGAGGGTTAACGTTGGAAGGAAGGTTGCAAATGGCATCCTTATATGCTGCAGATGCAGTAATGGCATCCTTATATGCTAAGATGGTCGTTTCGGCAATTAAACTTTTGAAATGAATTACATCCGTTGTGCTGGGAAAGCGTATGATACAGCTGCGAAGTAAAGCGGTCCAGTTCATTTATTTCTACAATTATTATAGGGTTAAACAATCCAAAGAACAAAAACTTACTGTTGAGGTAGTATGTACGGTTGTTCCTGTTTGCTACAAAACTTTTCATCAATAATGATACCATTTTTGCTCAGGCACAGCAGCATGAAATTTCCATTAGAATCGAACGTGATGGTAAAGTGTTTGCGCGAAATGCGCCTGTTGGTACCAGCAGGAAATTTCTGCGACATCACCTTATCTATTGTTCGACCAACCGTGGTCGGGTTGCTATTCAACAGCATTACATAACTCGCACTGGTCAGCTGCGAGATTATGTCGGGACAGCTAGCTTGGTATGAGGTTACTAGTGATCGTAAATTGGCGTTCGACGGATCACAAATCGATATACAATCGCAGTATGGAACAGGGTCGTGTTCTGCTTCACTGCAGATGGAATCCATACTAGAAGGTGTTCTGAAATTGAGAAGCAAGTTGAATATTAACATTAGGTGCTATTTTGAAATTAGTCTATTATTGCAATCGCAATAAGAACCACATCCGACACTAAGACATCTGAAAATGCAAGAGATGTGACACAATGACTCAGGACCTGACGGTCACACAGCTGTGCAGAGTTTTTAACATATCATTTAAGCTAAGGTTTAATGTTTTTGGATATTAAGATCCTCCAAAGTATTATTTTTTCCAATGGTTCAACGATGATCTCAGGACTCATATGATGAACGCAGATCCTTACCCACCTTCTATTAATCAACTTCAAAGCATTCTACGATTGCATACGCGAGATTGCTGCAACTCCTTCAACAA
>CM028127.1:13989279-14010502 GCA_016254315.1 Anopheles parensis
ATTATTTTTTCCAATGGTTCAACGATGATCTCAGGACTCATATGATGAACGCAGATCCTTACCCACCTTCTATTAATCAACTTCAAAGCATTCTACGATTGCATACGCGAGATTGCTGCAACTCCTTCAGCGAACACGCTAATGCAAGGAAAGCGCAGACTATCGTTGAAGATGTGTGCGACCGAATGTGGCCAGCCTGACATTTCCACGAAGGTAAGACACGTGATGAGAAAGCCGAAAACATGCTTCGCAAGAAAGCGATTAGGATCATAATGAGAAGCACTGCTGAAATATTGCTGGACGTACAGACTAACGAAGAAGTATGCGAATCGAATGATTCGATTGAGTAATCGATTCGAATGACATCCTGAGCAACCTACAGGATGGGGATCTCTACAAAATCAACACATGCCAAGGAGTAGCTGTATAAATTTACTCATCACAACATTATCCGTTGGTACAGCTTGGTAGCGAGTGCGCAAGTAGCCATATTTTCCCACGAAAATTACTAAAATTTCACACGAAAAAATCAGTCTCACCGAAATACAGGTTTAAGTTTCGTTTTAAGTACAAATCGTGCATATTCTGCTGGGTAATGAATATGCAATCCTACAAAACTGCACGATGGCGAGTTCCCTGCGCTGAGATCAGAATAAACATACCCGTGTTTTAGGCTGAAAACTGCAATTGATGTTGTTTGCTCTATGGAGGTTGGTTGTTATTCGTGTTTCCTTGATGTAATAAGACACAGAACGGCAGGAACTTCACTGAACAGCAGCTATAGCACGATGCAGCAACGATACTGTGCAAACTTTGCAATCACACAAAGCCTACTACGGAACAAGAAATAAATTTGCACGTCAAATTCGATTTTGACACTTCGGCAAGGTTTTGTTCGAATTCAACTTTTGGCGGGAAGTTGTTTTGTTCGATCAAGTGCTGCTTGCTGAAAAGCAAACAAGCACGTCAACAAATGCGTGCAGTTCGTTTGCTACGCTTGCTGCGATTTTGTATCGTTCTTCAAGTTCCGCTTCGCATCTATACTTTGCACTAAGTATATACAAAAATTCTAGGCATGTTAACCAGTGTGTGCTGTCGTTGCGTTCCAGTGTATTCTAGAGGATGGAGGAGTCCTGAATTGTCTTCAAAGCATTGATCGGGAACTTGACAAATGGACAAACAGGTAAATAGAGAATCTCAGTAAACATATTAATAATGTCCATCGTTATCGCCGTAAGTCTATCGTAAACTGCAAGCATCACCGGCCTTATAAGACATGTTAGTGTTCATGTACTTTGCGATTAATTCTACGTTTAGCCTACGGATTGGATTGGATTCTCTACGTTTTAGCCTACGGATTAGATTGGTTTAGATCTTCTGTAGATTTGCCTCAAAAAGTTCGACGCATGCTGCCGATAATCCCTCAAAAACAAAACCCATGTTCTCCGAGAATTGTGTCCCTATTTGGCAGATTGTTTCTATCTCCATGGGGGACGAAGAAACCATTTTAGTCTCGATCTTCATTTTAAGTTTCTGCTGCACTTCAGGTCTGACGACGGTCAGAAAATGTTACTGTTTAACAATGATTTTTTTCCATATTGGGGAATATGTAATAGATATGAGAACGACTTACCTCACGATGTCGCTTCTAATTCAAAGTCTCCTTAAACTTAGAAACCATCCATGTCACTCCAGTATGGCGATTGAAGTTCGATCAATTCTTCCAAAGATGTTGCTTTGCAACGTTGTCAATTATGATATGTGTACAAAATTATAGCTTCAAAATAGCAGAAACAGTACACTGGATGCACACCTGCGGATGACAGAGAACTCATATAAACAAATACTATAATTTATGAATTTTTTTAGTACGTTAGTTCAACAATTTTACTTGTGAAGCAAAAAAATAATTACAATTTACACCGCACGACGAGCTTATTTGTTCACAATGTTATTGTTTTTGTTTTTATTATTCAATCTCTTCATAGTGCTTAACAATAAGCATCCTGCCTGCACAAGTCGGTAATGGTTTATTCCTTTTTTCGACCAGAATTAGTCCCCTTAGTGATCACGACAGCTAACACGATCGTTTCAAATAATGTGGAGTGATAATGACGACGAATGTTTCTTCTTCATATTTGTCTACTGGACGCAGTCAATTACCCCACTTACAATTGTTACAACTTTCATCCACATTTTGGGCTGTCACTGTACTGAGACGTAAAGCAAAGGTTCGGTTTTTGGGATGAAATATATTTGTAACAAATTTACATTGCAGCTCTATACGCTCTATACTAGCTGTACATTTTAAGATTTACCATATGTCTTAATTGGCTACCGTACCGTACCATTCCCTGTTACTAATGCCTCTACTTAGCACTGTGACATCGGACACGTGATTAAGCCAATGTTCAGTTCCTGCTTACTTGCGTANTACATTGCAGCACTATACGCTCTATACTAGCTGTACATTTTAAGATTTACCATATGTCTTAATTGGCTACCGTACCGTACCATTCCCTGTTACTAATGCCTCTACTTAGCACTGTGACATCGGACACGTGATTAAGCCAATGTTCAGTTCCTGCTTACTTGCGTACTTATCAATTCTCATTGCTTCGGCACGGTTTCTCACCCAATGGGATACATTCAATGGCGATACACACTTATTGCTCGTTCCTGTTTTTCTAACCACCTTCTCCCCGGTTCGACTTATTTGCTTTTTTTTCCTTTTTTTTGTCAGTTTTTTTTTCTTCTTCGAGCGAAACAGCTATGTGCCAAACAGAGAATGCTCAAAGATGCAATTTTCTATTATTTGAACCTTCCCTTTCCCTCATCGTACAATTTGTAAGACACTTCAAGATTCGCATGATTTCTTTCTGGTGCTATCCTACATACGCACCAAGAGCTTTTATTTCACTAAAATAGTTCGTACTCATCATCATAAGCATCTTCGCGCATTCGTCAGGTTGGATATTGTTTTTTTACGGTTTCTTCATTTTCTATGCAATTTTCAATTTTATGCAAAGAGAAACTTAATTTTGCGTCTGGTTTTTTTCTGTTTTGTGTGAAGAGATTTTTAGGGAGGGGAAGAAAAAATAATAATTTTACTTTACCTTTCAATTATAACTTTCTTAGAAAGTTCGAAAATTTTCTCTTCGCTTGGTTAAAAAAAAAGAAAACAACAAACAGCTAAACGTGAATTAGCATCACTTACACAAATATGCAAACCATAAAAAAAGACTGATGAGTAGTAAAAACAAGTTGGTATGCGAATAGTTAAAAAATAGGATCTGAACAACAGAACAGACAGATATATCGTACCCTAATGATCCTGCTCTGTACAAAGTTACCTGTGTTTGCATACTTTAGAGTTGATGTCGATCACCTATACACTAACATGCACGCGCGTCAAAAGAAAACAAACCCCTCCTCCCTCAGAACGGATGGAAACGGAAATTGGGTAGCCAAATCGCTCCTAATCGGTTTGTATACCTCGGAAGTTAAGGTATGCGTGATACGAACAGATCAGTAACGGATGCTATATTACAGCATATTGATACCGGTCGGACCGCCGCCACCGGGTAACGTTATACCGTCCAACTTTATTGTGCTGCCCGATGGTTTGCCCGGTGGAAGATTGAGTGCCGATTCCTGCTGCTCCCGCAACTGGCGCCGCCGTTTCTTACTCCAAAGTTCGTGACAATCCTGCCACGTTGGCAACTGCGGGGGAGGTAATCTGTGAAAGAGAAAAAAAAAAGATGAGGAATTTGAGAGTGTCCTTCCCGTAAAGGTCGTGGCCCATTGTCTGCTACTTACTGCTCAGGTATAACGTTTTTCAGCCAGTTAGATTTTAGCGCATCTTCGGCAGTAATGCGTCGATCGGGATCCAGCACAAGCATACTGTCGAGCAGATCGAGTGACGGCGTGGGCATGAAAACGAAGTCCTCTCTAAGCTTACGACGGTACTGTTTCTTTGATTTGAGCGTATGGAATAGCGGTAGCTTGATGACGTTCGGCCATACGGCCGGTGTTGGTGTACCGCATAATCGCGATATCATTTCCAGCTGGGCAGGTTCTTGATTGGCTTGAAACAATGGCTTCTTGAGGAACAGTTCGCCAAGAATGCATCCACAGCTCCATACGTCGATCGCTGGACCGTACCGCTCCTCGCCCAACAGTAGCTCCGGTGGACGGTACCACAAGGTAATTACTTTGTTCGTATATGGACGTTCCCGATTGTCTGCGTTGTACAGCCGCGCTAGTCCAAAATCAGCAAGCTTCACCTCACCTCTACAATGTAGCAAAAACGGGTTGCATTAATTTGTCGTTTAAGTACCAGAATTACACCTTCAACGTACCTGTTATTCATGAGAATGTTGGAGCATTTGATGTCACGGTGGAGAAAATTTTTCTTATGACAATAGTTTAACCCATCCAGCAGCTGGCGCATTATGCTCGCATTGTTCTGCTCGTTGAAATCTACCATGCCCGACTCGAGCAATCCCATCAGATCGTGATCCATGTACTCGAACACGAGATAGAACGATCCCTTGTCCTTGCGAAACTCGAGCGCGTCCTGTTTGTCCGTCACAATCTCGCGCAGGTTCACGATATTTTGATGATTCAGCTGGCGTAGGATTTTAATTTCCCGCACTGCCGTAATCGGGAAGCCTTCCTTTTCGTGCTCTAGGCGAACCTTCTTCAGCGCAACGAGTTCGTTCGTTTGCTGATCTTTCGCTTTGTAAACCTGTTTGTGCGTGTGTGTGTAAAGGATAAATGGCATAATTAAAAAAAAACCCGATTGTTTGTGCCCGATTTTGGATGCCATTCGTTCACTTACCTGTCCGTATGTACCTTCACCAATCTGTTCAAGCATATCGAACACTTCGACGCACCGTTCGCCCCAGTCTTTTCCACCGGATGCGGACATCGGCGCTGTCATGTTGCGGGAATGGCGCCGATTTAAAATTCTTGGCCGTGTCATTGGTACCTTACCCGCACCGGCTGATGGCTGGGTGGAGGTGGTCGCAACCGTACTGGCAATGCCACCCTTATACCGATTGTTTATGCTACTGTTGTTATTATTATTGACACTGGTTTGGCCTGATTGTGTTTGGTTCTGGTTGGAGTCACGATTGCTGAGCAATAACGGTGATCCGATGTCTTCGTCGCCACTTAAATCCTCCGACCCGGGTACCATCGGTGGCATCGGTAGATTGAGTAAACCCTTCTTAATGCCCGGTAGTGTCGAGGTAGCTGAAGTAGCAGTGGTGACTGCGGTGGAAGGAACTGCTGCCAAGGTGGACACATTCAACGCGTTCGATTTGCCATGGCTATCGGTGCGCTGTTTGCTTGCGCTTGCGGCATTGTTTGTAACGGGCAGCGGTACGGCACCGGTAGTGGTCAAGGTAGGAATGGGCATAATTTTCATCGTACTCACCGCAGCAACGGGGCTGATCGGTCCCGATGGGCTCGGTGTTTGCGCACCCTCCAGATCGGCCACATTCACACCGGGCGGCATCGGGAGATTGGTAAGACTTTTTGGCTTCGTTGGTGCGATGCCGCTGCTTGTGTTGCTGTTGCCCGCCTCCGACGATGCAGTTGGTTCCGCGCTCGTTTCCACGTGCGCTAGATTGCTGAAGCTCGTACCGGAGAAGTTTGCTGCAGGGCAATGATGAGAATGATGATGATGCACTGCATTGTTCGTTATCACAGGTATACGTGAATCGGGAACCAGGTTACTATTGCTACCATTGCTATTGCTATTGCTAACGTCACAACAGTTCGCCGCCAGTAAAGCAACCCTGCCGCCATCGATTTGATCGCTGTGGGTGTGTAAATGTTCCATTGACTCCGGCATAGGAATATCGGTAACATTTGCTAGCGCGTTTGTGTCCTTTACTCCATTTGCGCCGGATGCTTCGAGCGAACCGGCTGCGTTCGATGTACCATTGTTGCCATCGCTCTTCAGACTGTCACCATCGAGCGTTGCGCCATCATTAGCCGCACTGCCGCCGCCAGATGCATCGGTTTTCTTCTTGTTCTCCAAAATCTCTTGCAGCGTTTTATTGCGCTTGTGTTTGTCTTTGATCAGTTCTGCGAAGAAGCTGGTATCGGTGATTTTCTTCTGTAGGTCCATCTTTTTTGCTGAAGGCATCTGCGGTGAGCGGGATCTGCTGCTGGAGTAACGCTTGCTGGCGGATGACGATAGGGGCGAACGTCGTGGGCTGCGCGAACGATGCCTCGAGCGTGAAGAAATGTAGCTGCTGCTGCCGACGGTGCTTCGTTCGGGCGAGGGACTATAATATCCACCCTTCCGTGTTGATCTCGTCCTGCTCGTCGGGGCAGGCGATGGCGTTCGTCGCGATCGTCGATTGCTGCTTGGGCTTGGAGTTCTGCTACGGAGGGTTTATTGTAGTTGGAGCAAACCGCGGGGAAAAAATGTATAAAAGAGTCAACCATTCATTAATAACGGACGGAATAATGATGCTGAGGTGTTTGCTTTGCTTATAATTGATCGACTGCATACCTCAAGAACCGTTTGTGGGACTCATTGCCACGACGATCATCCCAGTCCCGTTCTCGTTTGCTGTAGCTACGGCTATCTGATTTCCGATAGTAATCCTTCTCCGGGGGTGATCTGTCTCGTCGCCGTTTACTGGGTGGAGGAGTGTGTGGTTTGTGCCGAGAGTCTAAAAAAAAACAAATAGTAATCAATGATTGTTTGTTATAATTTCTACCTAGTGCTAAGCAGTACACAATCTCGGATAATAATATCAAATGACAGTAAATGGAAGGAATTTGCCCTTAATTCACCTTCCGTAGTAAGGATTTGACTATACGGATATATTGTAAAAATAAATTTTAAAAACCATTATATACCGGGGCAGCCCGGTGGTGCATGTGATAAACGGCGCCGGTTCACACGGTAGGACCGGGTTCAAATCCCATATCGACCTTCCCCCGGTAGCAAGGACGGAGCAAGGATTCGGCTACGAGGTTAAAATAAGTCTAGTAAGCCAGAAATGGCCGGCATGACCTGTAAGGTCGTTAAATGCCAAGAAGAGAGAAACCATTATATGGCAGACATTCTTTCTGATGTTTACCAATAAAACAGAGAAAAATCAATTGTGTAAAGAACAGTAAAAAGGGCGCCTGTTCCACACGACTGGACCGGTTATCAAATCCTATCTGAACACTCCGAACCCCCACTTTCTTACTTGGTGAAGGTGTCCTTCTGGTGCTGTATCGCCGATCGTTTGATTGGCTGCGCCGCCGACTGCTATCCCGATGACTACTGCTCCGCCTGTGACGCAGCACCGGTGGCGGTGGACTGTCAAGATCGATTGGACTGCTAGGGTGCTGCTGGAGCGAACGATCATGGTACGATGATGAGCTTTTCTTATGCATGGCGACTGGTGGTGTATGGGGGGAAGATGTAATGTACAGTTTACGGCTACTGCCGCTGCCACCAGCAGCCGACGAACGATCCCGTTCCCGATCGCGATGATCACGGTCACGGTCCCGCTCACGATCATGGTCGACGTCTCGCTCGATCGGACTGCGGCTTCGTCTAGCGCCATCATGATGGCCGTCATACGGACTGTTCAGCGAGTGGCGCGTTGAATGATGATGGTCTTGCAGCGGTGGAGTCCCTGAAAGCAAACAGAGACAAAAAAATTTTTAATCACCTGTTTTGTTTGACATTAGTTTCGCATTTCGTTATCCCCGTACCTGGCGAGACTGGTGTAAGGCTGGTGTCGTTATGTACCGGCGTGTACGATTTGCTACCCTCGCGACTACCAACTTGTCTATAATGGGGGGACTGCTTCAGTGGTGGCGTCATCGATTCGAGCAGGGAACCTTCACTCTCCGAGATCGTCTCAATGCTCGATATCGATTTGGTGCGCAGTTTTCGCTTCCGCTTTTTTGCCTTTTTATTTCGCTTATGCTTTTTATCCTTCTTACTTTTCTTGATCCGTTTCCTGCTCGAAACCGACTGTCCCTCATTGTTGATATCGTCTTCCTCTTCCTCCTCACCATCGTCGTCCTCCTCTTCTTCTTCCTCATCTCCCTCCTCCTCTTCCTCATCATCCTCATTTTCATCGTCCAAATCTTCTGTACCGGTGCCTCCGCCATTCCCGTCCGCTCCTTCTCCTCTCGCATCTGCTTCAACGCTTCCGTCGTCCTTGGTTCGCACTAATGTATCGTCCTGTTCATCCACCAACGTGCTATCTTCCACCGCCTGTTGCTCATCGTTCAGTTTGGATCGTTTTTTCTGCCTCCTATACTTCATCGACGAAGTATCGGACGATATCGAATTGATCCTTTTCGAACGATTGGACGAACCACTGATGGAAGAGGTGGCAATCGTTACCTTTGCCTCCGCCAGCGACCGGTTCGGTTCGCCAACATCCGGCAACGATGGTGTTCTGCTTCGCACATCCATTTCGCCCCGTTTCGATTGTGGCGTTCGTTTCCAACGCTTCGAGCTCGATCGATGCGAACTGCTTTTACAGTGACCGTCCACGAGCGATTTCTTGTGCCGATGGTGTCGATGGCGGTGGCGTGACTTACTTTTACTTTTCTTGCTTCTACCAATATCGTCCCCTTCATCATCACCACTGATGAGCGAATTGTCTCCATTGTCCACCACCACACCGTCCACCACTTCGGCCGCATCCGAAACGTCCGTCTCAATTTCACCCGCTTCGGGTGCGGAAAAATCGTCCGAACTTACGTCGGAATATTCTACGCCGGATTTACCGCCGGATAGTGCGGTGCGCTCGGTACGCTCAGCCTCCAGCTCTCCGCTACTATCGTCGTACGCATCCTTGTGTGATCGTGCGTATCGTTTCGCATCCTCGCCGAACGAAGCGGAAGACAAATCGTCCACATCCGAAGCGGAGTTGTGTCGTTTCCTTTTCGACTTCTTGCTACTTTTGCGTGATCGCTTCTTTGAGTGTTTGATTCGTCCGCTGCTGCCACCGGCTACTCCAGCACCACTGCTGCCCCGTTCTCGGTCACGTTCTCGTTCCATTCAGTAGCAGTGTGTATCAAATATGTTTATCCAAACTAACTTGGTTGAAATGACACACACCGGTGAAGGAACACGTTTTGGGTAGTGTACTTTAGCTTTTACAGCGTGTGTTAATAAAATGCTAAACTAGACCCGTGTTCGGATTGCGTTCTTACGCATGAAGGTTGCTTGCTCTGATGCTGAGCACGGTGGTGGACCAAGTGCTAAAGGAGGTACCGGATGCACCCGGGAGTGTAACGNGCATCCTTGTGTGATCGTGCGTATCGTTTCGCATCCTCGCCGAACGAAGCGGAAGACAAATCGTCCACATCCGAAGCGGAGTTGTGTCGTTTCCTTTTCGACTTCTTGCTACTTTTGCGTGATCGCTTCTTTGAGTGTTTGATTCGTCCGCTGCTGCCACCGGCTACTCCAGCACCACTACTGCCCCGTTCTCGGTCACGTTCTCGTTCCATTCAGTAGCAGTGTGTATCAAATATGTTTATCCAAACTAACTTGGTTGAAATGACACACACCGGTGAAGGAACACGTTTTGGGTAGTGTACTTTAGCTTTTACAGCGTGTGTTAATAAAATGCTAAACTAGACCCGTGTTCGGATTGCGTTCTTACGCATGAAGGTTGCTTGCTCTGATGCTGAGCACGGTGGTGGACCAAGTGCTAAAGGAGGTACCGGATGCACCCGGGAGTGTAACGTGACGTGGTGTAGAAACGGATAACTTTCCTAAAAAGAAATCGTAACAAAATAATACACAAATCGATTAACAATTTGTCCACACTTTAGCTTAACATGATCTGTTGAAACAAACAAGGAATGCGTAGCCGGAAGTTCCGCGACTAGTTGCAGCACATTATTATCCTTTACACACCATGGCATAGCAAAAGGGAAAACTGTATGACGTGTTTTGCTTCCTTTACCTCATACGTGCACCGAAACACGGCCGGTTCTTATCCAAATTGAGACCAATGTGCTGGTGAAAGGCGCGACGACACCTTCTGCGGGTTCAATGTTGTTTACGATTGCTGCGATCGGCAATGGCAATTATGGATCCGCTGTGTTCACAGAAGTTTGGTTGCATCGCTTGCAACACTGTGTGTAACAATGATGTTGTTGATTTTTAGTAACGACCGGGACAGTCGATACCGATTATCACACTGTCACGGTTGCGTTTGACGCACCCAAACCGTGCGAATGCGTGTATAGGTCCTAGCTACCGAGGTAGAGGACTTGGTCCTACAGCACAGGCGGCACAACAGGAGACACTTACACACTATTCACATTGCGGCCATTCGCGTTCGATATATGGCTGAGATGGTTGCTGCGTTCCAGATGGATAAATAACTTCCCGGATGTTTGGGGAAAAACTGCCCAAAATGCACACCGATTATTCACAACACCGATGCTGTTCGATGCTACACACGGTTCACCCGTTGCTCATAATTTGCGTTGACCACTTTCGGTGCCGCAAACACTATTAGGGGGCGAGGGGGGGGTGACCCACCGTCGATGTGTTCGCCGCGACGTAACTTTTATCGCACTGTAGTCACTTTTCTTTTCACTTTCGCGCACTTACACTTACACGACACGAAAACCTTTTCCTCTGTGCAAGCCAAAGATGCCAATTTCTGTCGAGATTCTTATTTGCCCATCGCGGAACAGGTATGGTGGCGGAGTCTCCGGACTTTTTTTTTACAATGACGGCAATGAGGGCTGCGTGCGTACGGTGCCCCTTTGTATCTATGTGTGTGTGTGTGTTTGTGTGCTCGTGATAATAGGTAGCGAATGAAGAAGAAAGTTCTTCTGAGTACTGGTTGGGGTACGCTTATTAGCTAATATTCATCGAGTTGATATCGCGTTGCTTGCGCGTTTACAGCCAGAAGGCATACCGTGAACGAACGCTAGATGCAACGTTGTTCAAAAATCAAGGGCGAGATGAAAAGTTCGAAAAGTTTTCATCAGTCCAAAAACTCAAGAGCTACGGAGAAAAAACGAGGGCATTCCGTCCGTGTTCGCTTTTGGCAAGGTCTACGTTTGTGCAGGTCCTGCCATGGACGGTAATTTGACAGTCAATGTCAAACCCAAGCGCCGTAGACGTGGTGCGATGAAGTTGCGGTGCAAAATATGGTGCGAAATGGAAATTGGTTGTGGAGAGGCTTTTTGAGCAGGAATGAATACGTTTTCATTTGCGTGTTCAGTATAAAACATCGAAGATTGAGAAGAAAAATTAATTTTGACCAATCTTTCATGCTAGGAGCTGAATAGATTGGTCTTTCTTTTTGGCCTCAAAATCTAAGAGACCGTGGCTTATGTTTACCACGTAGACGAATAGTCAGTTTTGTAATGGAGATCTTAATCCCATTAGACTAAAGGAGATTTAGTTACATAGTAGAACTTCGTTACGAAAACTATCACGAAATAAGAGAATTTAGAAAAAGTCGAAAAAAGCAATAATAAACATGTCAGAAAAAATCCAACTATTTGCCAAAACAAAGAAAACTAATGAATGTAGCTGTGTACGAAATTAAAAATTTTATCATTCAATATAGCCTGAGTTATTAAAGTTTTAAGACGAAAAAGTTCCACTCGCCATACAAAATGTATGGCATACCCGGGTATGCCGGTCGTAGACTTGAGGGGTATGAAAAGAAAATCAGGAAAAAAAATATTTGCGATTAACATAAAAATAAACTTAAAATGCATTCTATAAGAGGATTAAATTTGCTACAGATACAAAAAAAATCAGAAGGATATCTTTTTTCTGGAAAAAGTTATTGAAGTTTGAAAATGAAAAACATACCCGGGTATGCGGTCGTAGACATGACGGTTAAAGCAGAAATTAATGAAAATGTGAAAACAACAGAGAATATCACCTGTCAAATGGAGACGCATTATGAACGAATCACAAATTATATAGCCTAGCCTGCGCTACGCAAACAAATGTCAAATGAAACGCGCGTCAATTTTTTTGATTTAAATTTAAACGAGTCGTTCCTAATTGTGCTTCAACTAATCGGATTAGTATTTATTGTTTTAAGCATTTTAAACAATTGTAAACAATACTGAAATCAAGCCTTAGTTCTACAGCTAAATCCTAAAAACCTAATAAATAAAAAGTATGCATTTTTTAAACAATGTTTTGCAATCGCACAGATACGTCATGTTCCTTTTAAATTTGTAAATTTTGACTAATAAATAACTTGATTTAGTTACATAGAGACGCAGATATAATTACATGACAAATTTGAACGTTAAATAGATTAATGAATTATTCAAAACAATAAAAAAAGTATTTGATTACTGACGACTTGTCGCTCGAAAATAGCCGTTTTTGTGTATCCAGTTGATACTTTTAGAATTCTTTATCGTAGAGAAAAAATAATACGATATTCCATCTATTAGATGATGAGTTTAGTGCAAGATTCTCAAAAAAAATTGCATATAAGAATTGTAGTAAATGTTTTGTTATTTGTTCCTACTGTTTATTGTTTGAATTCGAGTTCAGAGTATCTTCACGCAAATGAGAGGAGCATCAAACATGCGCTAGTTCCCTACTTTACAGTTTGCTCGCATAATATTAAGAATAATTGTGGATTATCATGTCCTGATACTTGATGGTGGATTACTTTTGAAGGAGAGACTCTTACTAGCCTGTTGTGGATATTGTGTCTTCATCGAGAGCACAGGCTCTCTTTAATAATAAATGGAATCAACAGCCAGTACAATAATTTGCAATAATACTACCTAACAGGTGAACTGGATTTATAATAACCACCGTAATAATACCACCCGTTTCCACAACACATTTTCCCTCAACCCCCAACACATCATTTTGTCGTTGTACATTTGATCCTCCAGAGCTAGGTTTGTTTGCTTTTCTATTTCAATTAGCGGTTGGCATGAAGTTTAATTAGGAATATATTTATATTCGAAAAGGTAGATAAATGGGTTAGTACGTGAGGGCCGTGACCGTGACTAAATTCCCGAGCTGTTTGAAAATTCCTCTATCAATAATACTTTTTTTTTACGATGATTGAAAGCATTTCGCCTGTGTCTTCGCACAAATTTATCAAACTATATAAAGTGGCAGGTGCAGGAAAGGTTCACCCGCACATGCACTTGCGTCGTCGACTAAGAACCTAGTGTGAGTGTATTATAAGAAGCAGCACCAATATAACTTTTGTTTGATAACGTTGGTTTTGTGTATTAAATATTAATTACGATATTTTGCCACAACGTTTGTTCTAATTTTTTACTAGCTTTTAAGTTCCCGTTTCTGTGTGTGCAACTTACAGTTTTTCATTTTATCTAATTTTGTTACGCAGTTGAGTTATTAATGTTCTTCTTGCCCGGACGGAACGTAAGAAACATTTGTGCCCATGTTTGTGTGCGGCTTAACTTTTGATTATAACGAATTAATTGCTTAAATCGTGACATTTGTGCATATACGTTCGTAAGTAAAGCTCCATTTTTTTATTGTTATTCGACTTCTGCGAAATTGTTTGTTTTGTTTTACAAAAACCGCTTCCAATACTAAGATTTTGTGGCCTCACGTTAATTGGTTAAAGAAATAATGTTTTTTTTTTTGGTTTTCATTATGTACCTGAAACAATTTAAGATTTTGAGTGCCGTTTTTTCACTTTTTCTTTTGTTATTAAAGTTCCATAACAAACTAACTAGCGAATACAAATAGTTTACATTTCCCGCGTATAGAGTTTTGCAGCACTTGTGCTCTAATTATACACTAAATAACACAGACAAGAGATTCATTTTTTTTGCACATAATATAAAAACCGTTCCTCTTCTTTACCTCTACGATGGACACGGTAAACTCGAACAATTGCAGAACGAACGGAAAATTAAATCTTTCTCAAAAACACAAACACGAAATTTAACAAATTGCTACCCAAAAAACTTTGCTGCCTCTAAACTACCTAAACGTTTTACTCTGCGCACACGTTTGGAGCGTATTTTTCCTTCTCTTCTTCTGCTTTTAAGAACACGCTTTGCCTTTTTTTGGCGGGGCACGTGGTAATGCCAACCTCTAAGTATCGCCAGCACACATAATCACGATCACACGAGAGTATCAGCCCAAAACACAACAGTTTAAATGCTACTTAAAGTTATACCTATTTTTTTTATAAATAATACGAATTATGAATCGATTGACTTATTACTGCTGTAAAAGTTGTATCACTTTCCCAAAGAAGGAAGAAACAGGATGACGCGGATGTTTTTGTTTTTTTTTTGGGATATTGGAGTACAGTTTGTTGCGCGTTTTAAAAATTGTGCTAAATGTTGTGATGCTAAATCGTTTGTTCCATGATTGAATGGATGGAAATAGGTTTACCTTTATCTTACTTCCCCAGTCCCGTTTTTTTTGCTAAACTAAAATTTAAGATGAAAATTTTGCATGTGAACACAAACGTTTACTCACTATTGCATACATTCACACGCACACAGATGATATCTACATTCCTGCTGCCACGGGTTTTTGGGGTGTGTGTTTGTTTTCCCCGTTTTAAATTATCCTAGCCAATCCGCTAGAAATGACAATCATCAGCTACCCTGTAGGATGAAAAAAATGCACATGGAAATTAGCTAAATAAGTTTGCTTAATTACACTTTGAATGAAAGATGCTTACATCAGGTGTAATATCTGCATGAATCCAGGTGTACAAAGGTTTACGTATTAAATTTACCAGCTGATAATGTAACGAATTAAGTCCATCACTATCGAAGCGTTTTGCTCCATTTACCAGCTTTTCATATCTGTTTTTTTTTAAGAAAAAAGGGAAACAAATAGAATAAATTGGATTATCGATTGTAAACTATGAAAAAACCCACAATTGTACGTACCGTTTCGGGTTGGCTTTTTCTTTTTTGTGGTTTAGCATCGTATACCGTGCTATGTTGACCGGGTAGCGAGCGATATGAAATCCTACGTGTTTTAACCTTAAATATAAAATATAAAACGATCAGCATAAATTGTACAAAATTCAATAAACCAAAAGCACCCACATACCTGTTAGACATGTCGTCATCTTCACCACCCCATCCCCAGAACGAGTTGGAAAATCCGTTCACCATGCGAAACTGCTTCTCGGTCATGGCAGAAACACCGCCAAAGATGGTACTGTACGGTAGCTTGAAACCAAAGGTATCGACAGCAACCGACATGTGGCGTGGTTGGTCCGGGCACGTATAAAGATTACGATCATCCATCGGAAGTAAATCGATATCGTGAAACACCATACATTCCCAGTTCTTCTGCTTCATTGCTTCGACGAACCCGATGTTCATGAGCGCAGCACGATTAAACGAAGATCCCGCTGTCTGTTCCACTATGTAAATGCCATACTCCAGCTGTTGCTTCATCAGCAGCGCGTGTATGTTCTTGAGGAAGATCGGTAAATGTTGCTCACGATCACGGTACGGTACGATGATGGCGACACGGTTCCGTGCGGTACAGTCGGGCGGTACGTATTGGCCACCAGGCTGCAGTTTGGAAGCGAACCGTTTTTCTACTGCGCTCAGTGGTTCAAACGCTACATCCACATCGATTGGTCCGTCTAAAAAGAAAAGATAAATCACATAAGATCAACATAAAACACGATCGCGCGATAATGGTTACCTACCAAGATTTGGAGGAATTGGCGGACAGCTGTTGATGGTAAACTTATCCGACAGCTCATCGAAACTGCCGGGCCCATCCTTGCGGTTTATCTCACCAGCACCGACCGTATCATCGTACTCGTTCGGTTTTAGGACCGATACGGCTGAGGAATTCATCTGCACATTGTTAACTGCTTCGTGTGTGGATTTGTTGCTGGCTATGCTTTCCTTTTCAGACTTTACGTTATTGAACCCGGAGTTGTTGCCTACATTATCTATGCTATTGCTACTGCTAAAATGACTATTTGAGCTGCCAGAACTAGAGCTAGGAGTTACAATCGAAGAAACGTTACTATGCGTCTTATCACCGTTCAGTTCGTACTGTTCAGATACTGTAGCTGCTGCTGCTGCTGCTGTTTGTTTGGTTGGTTCTTTCGCAAGGTTTTGTATCACATTTTTAATTTCACTATTATTGTGCTGTGCATCCAAGTCTGCCGTTTGATTGCGACCATCGACCGGATGATGATTCGGTGCGCTCGAGGCGTATTCATCGATGCGTTTTAATGCAGCGTTGGACTCGTTGTTTAGCGGTTGGCCATCGTTGGTGTGATGCTGCTCATTCGTGTTTATATCCTTCCTATCATTAGCTACCGTGGACGAGTGTGATTCTATGCTGCCATGCGTTCGCTTCGGCCATTGGGTTGCACTGAAAGATCGAAGAATGAATTAACTGTTTTCTTTTGGTTTTAACTGCGTTTCCCGTACATACCCAAGCTTTTGATGTGTGTAACGATTGGAGTTACCGCTGCTGCCACTGTCCAACTTGGAGTTAAGGAGGTTTAGGAGGATAAGCAAAAATCCTGCACCCAACGCTGCCTTAATAGCGAGCGTGCGATTACAGAACGCCATGTGTCCATTTACGGAGAAAAGGGGGCCACCAGTGGAGATCGCGTCTTCGTACCACAGCGCATTGAATCTCCGGCCCGATTTCGGTCCTGTTGTAAAGGAGAAAAAATAAAGGCCTTGTGTTATATTATGTTCTTATCAAATTGGACGGTTAGAGGTGTAAATTATCGTAAGATTTATGTATGCTTTTCATGTCAGATATGTATGTACATAATCATTTTTTACTTTCGGGTTGGCAGGTGGTTTCTGGTGGATTATTTCCTCAAATGTGCTGTAAAACTAGTCATTTGGGAGAAGTTATTAATGGAAGCATCAACCACTTCATATTTCCTTTTATCAGAAAAAAACACCTTATCATTATGACAACATCATCAAAGGGGCTATTGACATGTTATAAGAGGGTTCCGCACCTTGCTGCTTTCTATTGTTGGGCCTGAAACAATTTTTAGCGATGACTGAACAGTTAATTAAAACCATTCACCACACTCACTTGATTATACCGATCGGTGACCGAATTTCTCTTTCCAAAAACCGATTCACGAACGATGATGCCCGTGGCACTGGTTCATCTCACGTTGCAGAAGTAATATCCTCCATACCTGGGCATCCGGTTCGGTGGTGGGTACAATACCACAGAATCACAAATCAATATCGCACCACAAAAAAAAACTCAATCAATCATACCGCAGTGCCACTGAATGCGTAACTTTCTTGGGCAGGATACTTTTAATTGCCCAACTATTTTATACGTCGTCTTGCACTTTATACATCGGGTTTGTTTACAGTTGGGTAATCGCTGTTCCGCTGTTTCGCCACGGAAAACTTTTTGTTGGGAAGTTGGTTTCGTCAATCAAATCACACACCGTTTGCCTGCAGCATGGGGAGAAAAGTCTTCCGTTTGAAGGACCGGCTAATGTGGTCTGATTTTATGTAATTTAGCTAGCCTCCCTAAGTATTGTTTGTGTCTGGTTAGGGTTCGGACGAAGCAAAAAATGTATGTACAAGGGGTGTGTGTGTGTGTGCACTTGTGAGAAGAAGGCACAGGTTGACTGTCCAAAATGACACACACACACCTTTTTGGGACGCTTACGAAAACGTTAAACAACCATGACCCAAAGCAGAAACCAATTTAAAATGACAGTTTGCAAAATGTTAGTCACTTTTAAAATAGGGTCATTTTATTTGCATATTTGAGGGAATTTACGCAGTATAAAAATTGGTTTCACGTTAAAATATTGTAACAGTGTGAAAAATGAAATACTTTTAAAGCCATTTCAATAATTATTAGATTGATATATGCGTATATTTCGAATTACCTTGAATGTGCGACATTGTATGTTAGTAAGTAAGGCATTCATTTTTATTAATTATTGCGTTGCAAGCGCACGATGAGTTAAGCAGACCATTTCTGGGTAGCAAAATTATTTCTTCACCTTTGTCACTGGTGGTTTAATGCCCATCAGTGTACAAAGCTTGTTACGTATTTGGCGCGCTTCTTCGAGCTCACCGTCCCACTTTTCCTCGCTGAGGCACACCAACACTTCATCGAGCGTTTCTTCCGGTATGGATGTTTGATCACCGTACACCAGAAGTGTTTCGTACATTTTGAGTGCGGTTTCACGCCGTATGTTTACGCACACCATACCCAAATACACGACCAGCTTGCTCAGCACACGTTTGCAGATTTTCGGTGCCAGCATAAGGGCACAATAGACGGGTATGGAATCGATGTGCTTTTTGGTTTGCGTTATCAAACCATTGACCAGGTTAAAGATGGGCTCGGCAAATTCCACTGAGCTGTCTTCCGAAACTAGCAGCACTTTCGCGTTCGCCGACGAGTTTAACAGCTCGGCAAGGAATTGAAATGTGGACGTTATAAAGAGGGTGTCTTTGATGGTTTTTTCCTTCAAAATTTTCAGCACAACCGCACCGAACGTTTCAATGAACGTTTGGTGCGTCTTCAGATAATCGTTCAGCGTTTTGGATGCACACGTGTGAAGCGATTCGGTCGGTGCACCGACGCTTAGTATTAATCCGGCCGACACGTGCTCTACGTACACCGGTATGCCCAGAAGTTGAATGAACATCGGGAATGTGTGGTGGGGAAACAGCCACAGCACTTCGGTAGTGTCCCGTGGGAAAATACTTTGCAGTTCCTGCCTATGCTCTATGTGCGGAATCGGCGGCTCATGATAGATCAGCGAGGTGAACGTTTTGCCCGCTACGGCACGGATTTTATCTATTCGTTCGACCGATTGTTTTGCGATAGCAATCATTGCATCTTGCACGTGCTGTGGCGTGAGTAGCGCGGGCGGACATTTAGTCAGAAAAGCATAGAGTGCATTAATGCTGGCTTCCCGAACCCACGAACCAATGTCGCCCCTGTTGTCCAGCGCATACTCTTCGAGGGCACGTAGATAGCAACCGAAGGCGGGCCCGCAAAGTATTTCGTTCGATTTGTCCGAATGTGTGAAACCAACCGTTTGCACAATGTGCATCAGGGCTCGTATGCAATCCCGCCTTAGTTCCGAATGGTTGTATCCTACCGCAAACATTTCCGGTACAACCGTTTTAACGTCGATCACCGTTACAATTTCTTGCAGCCGTAGTTCGAGCATAAACACTGGCAAAGCACCGAGCGCGGAAACGATTCCTTGCGCTTTGTGTTCAATCTGCGTGTCGCGCATCTCTCGGATGTAGTTATCGATCAGACCGCCCAAACGGTCTGCTGGTTCCGTCTTGTAATAAGTATCACAAAATTTCGAAAACGCTGCCGTTGCCTGTTCCCGCGTCGTTGACTTCTCGTCGACGATACTTTCATCCAGCAGCAGTTGCCATGATTCTGTGCGGGAAAGAAATGACCATGAAGCAGCGATCGTTAAAGCATTTTTCAAAATCGTCTTACCTAAATATTCTCTCTGAGTGATCGGTAGCTTGGCTTCGCTGCAATTTCGAATAAAGCTGGCACAACCATGTTTCATGTACGTTCCACTCATGCCCTTAAATTGTCCACGTAGTCGATATTTGCCAATCAGCTGACCGGCCAGTTCGCTGATTTTATTGTTAATGAAGCTCTCCGGTCCGTCGCCAGTTTCCGGTGAGCTTAGCATTTGCAAAGCATTTATCACTTCTCCCAAAGCCAACACGGCACCGTGACGTGTGTTGAGCTCTGTTGATTCGGCCAGCTGAAATAGCTGTGGCACGATCGAATCTCGCATATACTGGGGGGCATGTTTTGTCAAATTACTAAGCGCTTGTGCTGATAGTTCGCGAATGTTAGTGTCCCAGTGATTAATTTTTCGAGTAATTAAATGATCTACAAAGAAAAACACGATAAATCACAATTTTCATGAAACTTTTCAGTGTTAAAATAATATCGCTCACCTATTAAGTTGTATTTGTATTCGTCAAACTTTGCGATGTATTCGCTGATGCTCAAAAATGCATTGCTTCGTACCGCGACGGAGAAAAAATCGGCCGTAGTAAGAATGTCGATTCCGTGTGGGAAATTGCCCAACCGGCCGACGCTCTCCTGGAATGCAGCAGAAGCCGCCCGTCTACAGTTTATTTCCCGATCAAAAACGGCCGTCACTAGCAGTGCCGAAGCAATGCGCTCCACAAACGGTTGCAGTACGGATGGGTGGTAAGCCCTGGCAAAAGCCCAGCTCATGTAGCATGCAGCATCTCGTATGTTTTGTCCGACATTGCGATAGCCTTGAATTTCATCGTATACCAGCGCCTGCAGAAGCAGTGGAACGATTTCGGATAAACGCGAGGGCAACAGTAGACCACGTTTAGCCAGTTCTGCCAATGCTAAACATGCGCCATGCCAAGCATCATCTTGTTCGAGCGGATTAAGCAGCTCGATGACTGACGACACAACTTCATCGCCCAGCAGCTTCGGTAGTCGATTTGTGATTCGACCGATGCCCTTTGCCGACGACCAGCGCACTATCGTTGAATTGCCTTTCAGGCCAAGCAAGAGTCGTTCGACGATTTCCTCAATATCGCCCGGAACTTCTTCATCATCGACGTCGTCCTCTTCTTCCGTACATTCAGGCAACGATTCCGTTTGTTGCACCTCTTTCAGGGAGGCGAGAGTAACCGTTTTTTGAACGTTGGCTAGTAGCGAACGTGCACCTCGCTGGTATCGCCATTTGGCAATTTTCGGTGGCAGCAGTACGAGCCCAATGCGTTGACAGATTTTGATGCACGTTTTGTAGATTTTGAAATCCTTCGATATCGTCTCGTACTCCACGTGCAGTACCCAATTGCTAAGCTTTTTTACGTAGGGTAGTAGATCTTCACGCTTTCCGTGCTTTAGGATGGAAGCAATCGCCGTCAGTGGACCAATGTTTGCATCAACACTGTAATCTTTATTGACGCCCATCGCCCAGTCGAACATTTTTTCCAGGAACACCATCTTTACATCGTTTCGTATGACGAACCGAGCGACTAAAAAAGCGGCCACCGGTGTGCAACTATCGTCCTTCAGGCAGTTGGCTTTGCACAACTCGTAGATACGTTCCATGGTAGTAGGGCGTCCCTGTTCGGAAGTATCCAGCCGGCTTAAATCGAAGGGATTAAGCACTAGCAACGATAACCAGAGCAGTCCCATGTAACGGGTTTCCCAGTTTTGCCAATCATCAAGATTCTGTTGCTCGAC
>CM028127.1:14053335-14077768 GCA_016254315.1 Anopheles parensis
GACCAGCGGTAAATCGTGCCGATACTCGTAACAAATCTGTTCCGCCAATCCCTTCGTGTAGGTGTAAGTATTCGGGGCGAATCGTGTTAGTCTGTATTGAAAGGCAACAACAAAAAAATATTGGAAGTTCGATCGATCGGTGTTAGTCTGTTGTGTCCTCTTCCCCGAATACCAACTTTTCCTTAAACGTCTCCAGCATGGGCGTATCAAACGATTCCGCCATACGAATCGCCTCCCTCCAGTCCATCTTGGGCGGGTAGATTTTTTCCTCCACGCGCATCAGCTCCGGATTGCAGTACGTGGTGGAGATGTGTACCACGGCCTTAAGTTTGTGAAGCGTTTTAGCCCAATCTAACACCTCCCGTGTGCTGCGGGTATTGATCATGATGGCATCCTTCAGCGGATCATCGAACCGTACGCTGGCGGCCGCATGAAACACAAACTGCACCTCCTTCATGCGCTCCACACTTTCGGCGGACATGCCCAACTTGAGCTGCGTACAGTCACCCTCTATTGGGTGTATCTTTTTCAACGCGTCTGGGCTTTCGCTCTTCAGCACATCAAACAGCTGTGAAGAATATGAAACATTCGTCAATTCGCGCCAGTAATTCTGCCACCAGCTTGCACACCAGCTGTCCCCTTTTAAAACGCGCGCAGTACCTACCACATCTTCCGTGATGTGCTTTAGACGCTCGTCGAGCGATTTGCCCCGTTTGGCACGCATCAGTACAAACACACGTGCAATCTGTGGACACGATCGAAGCAACTTCTCGATGAGCACTTTGCCCATAAAGCCCGTACCGCCCGTAATGAACACATCCGCTCCGGCAAACACGGTCGGTATGCTGGGACACTTTTGCTGCATCATATCGTTTGATCGTACGTCACACGTCACAGACTCACAACGCACTGTGTTTTTCCCCGCGTTTTTTTTTATACCCAACCAACACACGCACAACACGTTCCCAGGCACCAAAGGCACAATCGATTGCTGTTCTTCACTAAACTGATTCTAAGCGACAACGACGACGATGTCTCGAACTTCCTTCCCGATCGACCTATCGGCAACAAATGAAAGTAAATCGATCGGATCCGAGCTACGTGTTAGCGACAGTGGAGGGGTTTTTCGATTTCGCACCAAGCAAATGAAGTCACACACCACCAGTCGAGTATTGATTGTTTTTATAACAAACTGCATTAGCATAGTAAATGAGGCACACGTACCGCGTGGCACGTCGGAACAAGTTTACGTCGGCGTGAGCGTAAACACGGAACTTTCCTTACAAATGACCATCAACTACTGTGTAAATCGGTCACTACCACGTACCCCGGCTGGTTTTGACCCGGTGGGCGTTTTGGGGTGTGAACAGATGTAAAAGACGCTCACCGTTACGGAGCATTTGACACTCACGCATCGCTAGTAGTTCAAAGCAAGTTCAACCAGCAAATGTCTATAATGCTCCCGGATTGCTTACCATAAACTGCACCCGCTCACTGATACCTCATTGGTAAATATTTATTCCTAGCTGCGGTCTATCGTGTCTAGGGAAGGAAAATCCACTAATGAGTCAATGTACTTGAACTCTCCATTGAACGCGGACTTGCGAACTAGTGAATAAAATAGTACAATAAATAAATGAATTGATTTAAAATCAAAACCAAAGCAAGAGACATAGAACAAACTAGGCCGATAGTTTGAGAAACGTATACGAATGCCAGAAAACTAAACTGAGGGTCATGACCACTGCATGCGTGAAACGATCATTTTCAACCCGGTACAATAATGACCGTCGGGGGGTTTTGTGGAATAACAATCGATTAAATCCAGCTAGATAGATTATACGCTTTCTATGAAGAACATTTTGCACATATTTTTTTTTATTTTTGTTTGTTTTAAACCATAGAAAAAAAACTATTGGTTGTATACGTAAGTTCCTGTTATTTTTTTTTCGAAAATTTTTATTTTTTTATTGGCAAATTTTTTTGTACATTGTTTTATTTAAATAATTTTCCATCAATCCATTGTCCTTCTTTTCCTAACTTTCCTTACTAAAGTATGTATTTCAGACTAAAACAAATTTTCGTCTTTTGAACAAAAGAACACTTAGATCCAATTTGTGGAACAAATTAATTCATCTGTTATTAGCAAACATTCCACTGACATTCATTCCTCTAATGTACCTGTCGGATGATGATGTTAGCAAAAACTTAATCTTTTACCTACAGTAAAAACGTTCAAATTTGCTTAATAATTACTTATCCAATACGGCGCCCTCTACCGGAATCACGTAGTATTGCGTTCAGGGATCGTCAATTAGTAATGACAGAATTAGTGACTTTTACAGAATGCTACAAACTTACTTGTACACCCAAATACTAAACTACAAACCGGTATTTTAAAACTTTGTAATGCATGTGTACGTGAACACGTGAAATCTCGTACCGGGAGGGAAAAATGTAGCATATTTTATGAGATAAATTATTCATTACCATTATCATCGTTCTACCTGCCATCGCAGTACATTCGCTTCCGACGGATATGCATCGAGCCATGCACGATTACGTGCAATCGGGCGATAAATAATTCAAGAAATACTCGCACATTTTCTTCCAATAATCCAATGGTTGCGAAGCAGCTTGCAAATAGCGATGGCGAGTAATAATAATTACTCTCCCTTACTTCCTCTTTTGTTATGTGCGGCCCCAGCTGCTTTACAATTGAACACGCTGGGACCAGACGGTTGTTGGAGCATTCGGTAGATTTTGGAACTTCCCATATCTCGGTTGCGGCAAAACCGTTGGAAAGGAAAGCTGTTTTGAATGCATTTTGTGTTAATGGTGCACAAGTGCGCCATTTTGTATATCTGACAGGCACATAAATTTAAACGGTCCAGAAGGTTTATGGACCAGCGGTTGCTGTGAAGTTTGAATGCTGTTGTTTAAAATTGTCCGCCCCAAAACAATATTTGCCCAATTTTATGGCTTTCGTGATAACATTCTGTAGCGTCGATTCGATTTGCTATAATTATGGGCTACAGACGTATACGACGTTAGCGAACTAATATAAACTTTTATCGGAGATAAGAAGTGCAAAAGCAAAGTGGCGTTAGAAACAAATCAACATGAAAGCTTGTAAATAACACATGGAAATGTGCCATTCACTTTCATTCTAGAATTATCTGCCAAAGCACGAAACAAGTATAAGTAAAAGAACCAACAAAAGAAATTAGAAAAAAAAAACAAGTAACACAAAGGGAAAGAAAACTAGAGCAGCAGAAAGTCGATGACATCCTTTCCTTTTTAATTAGCCCCATTAGTCGTTGGGGAATGCTTGTGGAATGACAATGAAGCGAAGATGTCGGCTTCATTTCGTCTTAATCTATGCTTTTGTTGGATGTATGGAAACCAACGTTTCGATTTCATCGTCATTAGCACAAAGTCGTATCGGGCACAGCTGAAACCCAACAAGAACTGTTAAACAAACGACTAAAAGTCTCATTATTTACACAATGTAGCGAGTAAAAAGTTTATTAAAGTGAACTACAAAATAAAGTATCATTCCCATGCATTTTATATTACTTCTAATATTATTATAAATATTTTTTATACAAAAAAAGTTATAACTGTTATATAAAATCATATTTTTCAAACCCTCTATCTGTGAACCACGTGCAGATTATGCGTAGAATACAACATGATACGTGCTATTTCATCATTAACAATTTACAACGGAACCATATTTTAAACTGACCCACATGCCATGTAGTCATCAGGCTATTTTAACGACTGATGCGTTTCTTTCTTCAATTTCTTGGTATGTACGTCGAAACAAGATCTATATAAGAATGGTCCCTTGGAGTGTGGGAGTACACCATTTCATTCATACGGACAATACCCATTCTTACTGTCGGACGTGAACAAAACCATCGCATTATGGCAACAAGTGCTTACAACACGTAACAACAGCGAAATGCAGCTACTCACAGAAGTTTTTGTTAAAATATTCTGCGAAAACTGCTTCCAATTAGACCTCCAATTATATAATTTTTTTCATTCAACTGATGCGATTGTGGCATGAAAAGTTTTATTGACTTAACAATTCCGCAAATCAATATCATAAATTAATTGCACACGAGAATTAAATTAGCATAATAAGTTTCCGATGCTTTTCTCGAACAACATATCACATTCTGCGGAATGTTCTTGATCCGATGTGCGATATCTAACCTTCACAAACACCAATAAATTCCATTTATTAGTTCACTTTCATATTCCGAATCGTGCAGGCGTACACCAAACTTGTATCGTTCACGCTTAACATCATCCATCATGGGTTGATCCTTTTTCAAGATGGATCGGTGCAAGAAAGCACTGATTTTTCTTAATACATCCCTTTATACCAGTTAACCTGCACCAAAAAAAACAGACCCCAAATCGGCATTCTTTTTTATTATCCAATGACCAGAAAATCGCTGAAAATGTAAATCATTCCCACAATGTTTATAGACATATTACGGTGTGCAAAGTAAAACGGCAATGCCGCTTGTCTCTTCCAACGGAGCAAAGCAAAAACGGCAAAGACTCTATCGCAAGTACAGTGCCAGAGGATCAAACATCAGACTACCTCTCCTTGAGCGCCCGCTAACATTCTTCTGCCCGTGAAGTTATAAAATGGAAACCATAAAGAGTACACCATAAAAATATAATAAATTGAAAAAATAAACGATTTTAAATTTACGACACCATCTCTCTCACCGCACCGAGGGGTTTATTTCTCTCATTGTGGAATCTATGCTTGATACAAAAAAAAGGATATCCAGGATACAGGGTGGAATGTCCCATGCTCAGTATCGAGGTCGAAGGTATAAAATGTGTGCTGCCAGGATATGGCGAATCGCATGTTGGTTCGTCGGTAATCGAAAAGACAAATATCAACACCACTCAAGGAAGTAATGTCAGGGCGAATTCGAGCACTGCGGCTCGCGTGGCCACAGTAAGACAAAACCTATTAAAATGAAGAAGACGAAAGAAAGAGCAAAGTATGATTCTGTTCTTCCCAATCTTATCGGTTCCAGCAGTGTTTACTGTACGAATGTTAACGCTAAAGGTTGACGTTACAATGAAAATAATACTTTAAGAATTTAAGTGTGCAAAAATATAGTGTTTTCGTTTTCCCAACAAAAAAAAACATTCGGAACGTAAAGAAAAAAAAGATCCTCCAGATGTAAGCTATTCACCATGTTTTTGGGTGAATCAAATGGCAATCATAACGAATGACCGTGCCAGAAAACGTTACGACTCCCATTTGTCAAACCGACAACTGAAAGTGGTTGGATTGATGTGTGGTACCATCGGAAACCGGTAACGCTTTTTGACAAATAAAGGCATTTGAGTTTTTTTATGAATGTTTTACACCAGCGTATGTTAGACTTATCATGTCTATTATTGAAATTGACGGCCATTTTGTGGATTATTTTACCAAAGGTTGTGTAAAGGGTTTTGAAACTTTGAGCACCATATTTGGGGAAACTGTTGAATAATTTAAAATACAAAAGCTTTAAGATTTATTGAAGAATATTGAAATTTTTTTGAAGAATAAAAATCATCCTATCATAACGCTTTCTGGACAATGTTGTCTAATGTCTAGTGTTGCTCAAAATGTGCATACATTTTATAGCAAAGATTTGTTTTCAGTTTAAAGCCATTTTGAAGTCTATTTTAAAATATACTATCTCTTAAACAAACAGATCATGCATTAGGAAAACAATTGGACTGATGATGTCCTGTCCTGTCTTTAAGGCTGTGTGAACTATTTCCAAAGAAACACGAGAAGAAGCAGAGATTACTATTTCCATTGGTTTTATTGCAATCTCACAAATCTTGCCCTCAGGTCACATTGCTTCAGCGTAATGCATAGCAGACAGGACATAATCCTACGCAAAATATTGAATCTGCAGAATCAAGTTAAAATCCCAAGCACACGTTAGTTGCGCGCCGGTTATTTACACATCCCTCGTGGCGTTTTATACAATCGCCTGTTTTAGACGGCAAAACAGTAAAACGTGGATAAATATAATTCGATTGAATTTTTGTAATTATTTCGAATCTCCAGATTTTCCAGAGTCACATTGCAGCTCGCAGGCAGGCAACACAAGGCATCAGAGTAAAGTCACGTGTTTGCTGATGAAATAGACGAATGTTAGCTGCTGTAAAACGTTACACGGGATATTTTGGTTTTTAGTACCAATGTCAAAATGAAGCGAATTTTGTTGTGAAATTAGAAAGCCTGGTTATGGCCATTGTTCGTAGATGTATTTAAATTTACGGACATTAAATTGATTTTCTATTTTCCAAGAACGCTGCAAACTTTCATCTTGATATAAAGAAATATGGCAAAGTTTTGAATAAAATAAACCGTTTAATAAAAAATAATTCACAAATATAAAATTAAGTTAAAACCCAAATTCTAAATCTCTTTTTAAAGAATGAATCTATTTCATGTTAAAGATTTTGAAGTAATAAAAACATACCTCCAGGAGTTGTCAGTACACTTTGCCGTGCGAGTAAATTCCATGGAATACACAACTCTCATCCAGCCATACATTCAAACAGATATTTAACCACACACACAACAAGCTCAACCGTTGTAGTACGAATCCAACCACATTAAGTTATCATATGGATTACAGACCGACGTGCGGTTAGATAGTACATCACAAAGGATTAAAACACAACAGTAATCAATAAAAGTTGATGCTCAAGACCCATTTCTTGCTTTACTCATTAACTCGGTCGGTCTACTGTCGGTATTACATTTCACCAGACCGTGGTTGATTAAGTTTCAACCATGAAGCACCACGGTCGTAGACTAATAAATTTCACGACCTTAAGTCAGAACGGATGTAAAAGAATGATTATGATCAGCAGTGTTTCACGAGATGATCAATTTACATTAATGACTTAACTTGTACTTGTAGCTGTTCCGTGCAGCTGTTTGTTAAGTGTTCTGTTTTATAGCATGTGCTATAAATATTTTGAAAAACTATGGTGTTATTAGATATCGATGTGGTATCGTAATTTAAACAAAATATAAGGAGTTTCTAATTGCTCTTTATTTTTTAATTATTTTAAATTAATACACTTCTACTCTTTTATGAAGACAATACAGCAAATTCTTAATAATAAATATATAAAATAAATAATTTAAAATTATTTTTTACATCTTGATTAACGCCTATTATCCTTATATTTCTTATATAACTTTAGACACGTTGATTGTTTCAAAAAATCATTTTAAAACTTTTTTGATAAACTTTTAATAGTTCGTATCACTTTAGCACCGTAAGTTCCTCATGTTGTGCATGTTGATACATACATTTCATAAAAAATAGATAAATGCAATATATTCTATATTAGTTTATATTCATAAAATTGTGTTTCTTAGCTACTACTGCCCATCAAATGGATTTTATCATTGCTAGCAAAATATTCTTTATTAAAGCAAGAATCTAAGAACATTTTCAAAATGCGTTCCCTATAAAGGTCAATTTCATTGTAATGAAATTAGGTTCCATTCTGCGTGGATGTGTGCGTATGTTTCTGTCAATACATTCAGTACTGCTGCAGACCGTAACCATTGACTGTGGTTTGAAAATTCAATTTTCACAAACATGATAACATGTCACAAATTGAATCAAAGCCTCCAATCCTTACGCTCGTGGTTGAGGTACGACATAAATGGCACTTCAACGGTATGTCTTTCCCGTTTTCCATCCAAAAGCCGTACGCCTTTTTTTTTGTTTGTTTGGGACACATGATTCACTTACTTTATCTAACCCAAATGGTTTGATACGAAAAAAAAGAATCTGGTTTTTGTAGCTTCACACGCCATACACGTTTTTTGCATATGGCCGGTAAGTTTGTATGGGTGTTAGGTGTACTTAAATTGTTGAAACTTTTCTTTCAAAGTAATTTAGCTTTACCGTTCTTTCCTGAATTTCCTACATTTTCTTGTTACACCTTCATAAAAACGCTTAAGATATGATTCACAACAAAATTAAATTTTTAACTTCATTATGGCACGAGTAGTTCGGAGTTAAATTGGTTAATTATTACGCTACAGCTCTAACTTAAAACACAGAAATTAAAGAGGTAACATAGCAGAAAGATCACAATAAAGTGTCGGTACAAAATTTAAACGTTGTCTACTACACCGTTGTCTTACTCCACCAATTTACTTTGCCTATGCCATATAAAGGGGCTTTTTACATAACGTTTGCGTCATATTTTTCATATCCATTGGAAACGGGTTGGGATTCACTATTGTCAATAGCAGACACAGCGCACAGAACCAGATAGTGATTACATTTCCATTATTGCTCTCTCAATTGCATATAACCGTGTCAAATACAGTCATTTGATCGATTTATGACGTCTTTAGTATTTATTGAAACGTGCATAATATTTAATTGAGGCAATTGTTGTAAAATATCCGATTATAATTTTAATTTATTATATTTAAGATTTATTCAAATTAATGTGGTCAGGCCGCTCTTGACAAAAAAAGAAATTATTTATTTCAAACTAAAAGAATTTTTAACAAAGTTGCTATTTATATCGCTTCCAAGACTGTAACTCACTGACCAATAACAATGATATATCTATCTAATAAAAATAAGATGTAACAAAATATCTCATTAATCATGTCATTAACATTTCTCCATACCTTCCAAATATTCGCCTCAACAGTTATTTACTATTTCAAAGCAAATAAAAAAATCTTCCAAAGACTGATGCATGAAAATGTGTTTTTTTACATGAAATTATTCAACCTTCCTTGCGACAGAATATCATTAACAATGGTTTTGTAAATTTTTTTTCTTTTTCTCTCCTACATCCAGGCCTATCGCAAAGCGTACATTCCACGTCCATCTGAATGATCTGTAGGACATTCCCTAATTCTACTACAATTCGGAGGATACAGCCATCGGAAGCTTACTAGTCATTTCAACAAAAAACCCTGATTTTATCGTCGAATGAATTGTCCGAACGGGACAAACGGTTTGTTCGTTTCTGTGTCTCTGGTGCATTGCATGGTGTAAGCAAACCTTCAGCGCCATCCCAATATATCGCGAAACAAAACCAAAAAAATCCTGTGATAGTCAGCCCCTCCCCCCCTTCGGGTACGACAATGGGTACGTATCGGCGTAGCTCTTGGCACAAAAGTTGGCACCATCGGTCAACCATGTACTGTGCCGCTTCGTGGACATTCTGGGCCAAGTTGATGCTGATTCACGTCAGCTACATATCGATCGGTGCGGTACGGAACGGGGACTGGGCGGTGATGAGCAGCAACGAGTGGCGTCCACCGGAACCAAACCCATGGTCACCGTTAGCCGGATCCGCCGACAGCTCGGTGACATTGTTGACAAGTTCGCTAGATCATGCCGCTCAAAGCGGTAGCTCATCCGCCCAGCTAAGGTTGGACCACGAGATGTACGGGAGAACACGCGTCGCGGTAGCTGATGCCATACATCCGACGGTTGGCTTACACTCAACCGTGACAAGCTTCTACCAGCGCAGGCAAACTGGCCCAACGTTACCTGCTACGGTGGAAAAACATTTCCTGTTCCGGCGTGATTTGAGTCAAGCACCAAGTACGTCACTACATCATACATTACCGCGTGTTGGGGCGTGGGTAGACAATGGAGCCGGCACCATTTGCCAAGATCCTGGATCGATGGACGGAAATTGCACTACAAACCGGGAGCGGTCACCAACACTAATGAGCAGGGCAAGCAATGCCACCAACTCGGTTAGTAGCGCTGAGGACCTGCTCGTACCATTTCCACCGAACCGTAACAACATCGCGAACGAGTCCGCGTTCAGCATGGTGAAGGAGTTGGAATTAGCCACACTCCAGCCACCGCTGGATGGCAATCAGACCGCCCACAGTAACCCGGCCGTGAATCTAAACGACCACAATGACGCCCTGTGTGACGACGATTCCGATCAGATGGAGTACAACGAGAACTGCTTCATCGATCACAACGTTACTTGCGTCGGGGATCCGGACTTTTGCAATCTCACATACAGCGAGTACCGACAGCTGCTGATGGATTACATCTACCCTTCGACGGGCGAATGGATTCTCATCGCGTCGCACACCGTTGTCTTTCTCATGGGTTTGGTGAGTATGTGTACGCGGCGCTACTATTTACCAAACTTATCGACACTTACCCATCACGGTTTGCCGTGCATTATGCACGAGACATGTAGGAAGTGGTGTGACAAATAGTTTTAGATTTGCACTGCCATTGGGTAATAGCTGTGCTGTCATTATTAATGGATTAAGGGAGCGGGTGGGAAAGGGAAAAAAAACGAGTGGAAAGAAAACGAGCTTCATCGTACTGACATTAGCGACGTAAAACCGGTGGTGACAGTAAGCTAAAGTTGATTAAATTTAATAGACAAACTCTCGACGAACTTTCTCATGCTTGTTTCGTTGTTCTTTATAACTTATTAATAGATGCTTGAAAGCTAAAGAAGTTACAATTATTGGGTGTGTTGAAACGTTTTAAGACTTTGATGATTGACATGTTCATCGTGAGGTTATTTTGTTCAGGCATATAATTTCAACGACACTTACAGCGAGTTATTGAATTGGACAGAAGATAAGGTTGACTTGTTCAACAAAATTATTGAGTGCCGGTCTATTGTTGTTACTTGCAACACTGTTCCTATACACTACCTAATAATTATCAAAATATAAACGAAATCCTTGTAATAACTCCAAGCAACAAAAAAGTTACTTTAAGCTACTTTCAGTTAACAAAAAAGATTGAGTGGGATGGACTAAAGGTTGTTCATTATGAGCTTCTATAAAAAGGATCACACAGCACATGTGGCAGACGTAGAGAAGAAGTCAAGTTATAATAGTTAACACCCTTCAAGCTTAATATCCATACCCAACAAGTGATACTATATATTTGGTGGAATGGTCTTGGGGTTATTCAATATGTATAAGCTAATCGAAAAAAATCGTATGGAAGACGCAAATCAGAATATGCGACAAGACAGGAAGGTCACAGCTTCTGGAGCTGGGAAGGAAACCAGAACTTCACCTAATCACTAAACGAGATGTCTTCATTCTATCGTTATACGAGATTCTTGGCGGACAAATAAACCAAAGATTGGATTGATGCAATTCCCTTTAGACTCCCCGTAGAATTGAGCATATTTTCTAAAAACTGAACTAATTCAAACGACAGTTATGGACAATACTTGAAACTTCCAGACGTCTAAACGTTTCCTGGTAGATAACTCTTAACATTCTTGAAAACTGCCGGATATTGGATTATCGTATCTTATTACTTCATGATAAGCAATGACAGCAAATGGATAAGTAATGCAAAACGTAGCACTACAATTAATTTGTTCCTCATCAAACAAATCTTCAAATACTCGAAGAGTTGTTTCAGTTCGCTCACAAATCCTAGGTGGAAATCTCGACAAAAACTAAAGGAGACAAGGCACTCACAACCTGAGTACGTGGAATAATTAGCCTGAAACAATTACGGAAAAGGAGCAAACCAATCAACGTTTTACGAAACTTCACGTAGTTCTATTTATCTAAACTATTCACAGTACATTCCCAGCACCAGTCCTGCTCTAATGCAAACCGACACTACCCTCCTATTTCCGTTCGAGTACCCTAGCAAAACCGTAATCTCCATTCGCCGCTTACGTCCCAAGGGTGCTGAGTAACGCAAAAAAAAACAAATTCACAATTGAATTATAGACAACTCACCTTTTTTTTGGTTGTTGCCTAACTCTACGAAGTAGATTTTTGCCGAAATGAGCCTTCCAACGGGAAATGCTCTCGAAATGGTTCTTGTCGGCGTTCAATAGATACTTTCCACTTTCAGGGTAACGTTTCTAAACGGTGCGAAAGATCGTTTGAAGGTAAGTAGAATCTCTTCACTCTCATCATCAAGAACATTTGCCCTTTTTTTGTCCATACCCTCTACTATGCAACACAGTTTCTATGCTTGCACAAGCACAAAAGGAAAACTTTATTGCCCAGTGTTTTACCTTCTTTTTTTTTTGCTCCGAGTTTGATAGAGATAACCCCACTTTGACGGTAGAATTCCGGAAACTTTTTCCTCAAAAAGCTCACATTTTCTAACAGCTTCGTTTGCGCACAGACTAAGCTGGGACGTTATTTCGTCCAGCTGACGGATTCTATACATTTCTATTATTGCTATTCTTCAAATCACAGACGGGTCATCCGATTAATGCACGTAAATGTGCCGGACAGATAATTGAGTTCTGTAAGTACTGCTGGTTTGTGTTGCACGGCAAAGAAAAATAATCGAATCTGATTTTAAAATTACGTTACGCTGTACTACGCGAACGAATCCATGGATGATTGCATTATTTCTTCATTAAAACTTGGCACTAATCTCTAGCGCGCCCGGTGGATAGAACACTACCAGAGTTTGTCAAACTATTCATCGGTGCTTCAGATACTTTGACAAGGATAGCCACTTATTCGCTAGAATCATAACCAGATGGGTNAAAAAAACGAGTGGAAAGAAAACGAGCTTCATCGTACTGACATTAGCGACGTAAAACCGGTGGTGACAGTAAGCTAAAGTTGATTAAATTTAATAGACAAACTCTCGACGAACTTTCTCATGCTTGTTTCGTTGTCCTTTATAACTTATTAATAGATGCTTGAAAGCTAAAGAAGTTACAATTATTGGGTGTGTTGAAAAGTTTATAGACTTTCAATCTAGATTACGATAAACGTCATTACAGGGTTTTCACGGGTATGATTGACATGTTCATCGCAAGGTTATTTTGTACAGGCATATAATTTCAATGACACTTTCAGCGAGTTATTGAATTGGACGGAAGATAACGTTGACATGTTCAACAAAATTATTGAGTGCCGGTCTGTTGTTGTTCCTGGCAACACTGTTGCTATATAGCAACAAAAAAGTTACTTTAAGCTACTTTCAGTTAACAAAAAAGATTGAGTGGGATAGACTAGAAGGTTGGTCATTATGAGCTTCTAGAAAAAGGATCATACAGCACATGTGACAGACGTAGAGAAGAAGTCATGTTTGCAACACCAAGTTATAATAGTTGGTATAATAGTAGTACCAAGATGGGAAGGAAACCAGAACTTCACCTAATCACTTAACGAGGTGTCTTCATTTTATCGTTTACATATTCAAGAATCTTGGCGGAAAATTGATCCAAAGATTGGTTTGATACAATTTAGATTCCCCATAAAATTTAGAATAGTTTCTAAAAACTGGACTAATTCAAACGACAGTTATGGACAATACTTGAAACTTCCAGACGTCTAAACGTTTCCTGGTAGATAACTCTTAACCTTCTTGAAAACTGTCGGATATTGGATTATCGTATCTTATTACTTCAAGATAAGCAATGACAGCAAATGGATAAGTAATGCAAAACGTAGCACTACAATTAATTTGTTCCTCATCAAACAAATCTTCAAATACTTGAAGAGTTGTTTCAGTTAGCTCACAAATCCTTGGTGGAAATCTCGACAAAAACTAAAGGAGACAAAGCACTCACAACCTGAGTACGTGGAATAATTAGCCTGAAACAATTACGGAAAAGGAGCAAACCAATCAACGTTTTACGAAACTTCACGTAGTTCTATTTATCTAAACTATTCACAGTACATTCCCAGCACCAGTCCTGCTCTAATGCAAACCGACACTACCCTCCTATTTCCGTTCGAGTAACCTAGCAAAACCATAATCTCCATTCGCTGCTTACGTCCCAAGGGTGCTGAGTAACGCAAAAAAACAGATTCACAATTGAATTATAGACAACTCACCTTTTTTTTGCTCGTTGCCTAACTCTACGAAGTAGATTTTTGCCGAAATGAGCCTTCCAACGGGAAATGCTCTCGAAATGGTTCTTGTCGGCGTTCAACAGATACTTTCCACTTTCAGGGTAACGTTTCTAAACGGTGCGTAAGATCGTTTGAAGGTAAGTAGATTCTCTTCTCTCTCATCATCAAGAACATTTGCCCTATTTTTTGTCCATACCCTCTACTATGCAACACAGTTTCTATGCTTGCACAAGCACAAAAGGAAAACTTTATTGCCCAGTGTTTTACCTTCTTTTTTTTGCTCCGAGTTTGATAGAGATAACCCCACTTTAACGGTAGAATTCCGGAAACTTTTTCCTCAAAAAGCTCACATTTTCTAACAGCTTCGTTTGCGCACAGACTAAGCTGGGACGTTATTTCGTCCATCTGACGGATTCTATACATCTCTATTATTGCTATTCTTCAAATCACAGACGGGTCATCCGATTAATGCACGTAAATGTGCCGGACAGATAATTGAGTTCTGTAAGTACTGCTGGTTTGTGTTGCACGGCAAAGAAAAATAATCGAATCTGATTTTAAAATTACGTTACGCTGTACTACGCGAACGAATCCATGGATGATTGCATTATTTCTTCATTAAAACTTGGCACTAATCTCTAGCGCGCCCGGTGGATAGAACACTACCAGAGTTTGTCAAACTATTCATCGGTGCTTCAGATACTTTGACAAGGATAGCCACTTATTCGCTAGAATCATAACCAGATGGGTTCCCTTGGGAGAATAAAACTTTCATTATAAAGTAAGGTTAACTCAACCACAAGGGTAGTCAAAAAATATTATTTCACCTTTACTCTTATTATGAATGTTTCCCCACCGGCAAAGGAAGTTATTCTTTATTTCTCAATACCATCCTTGAATAGCGAAAGGGTTTTCTGTCTTTCTGATTCTGACGACTGTAAAGCCTTACCACGGGGAGAAGTATCTCTTTCATTCTACGCAGCTTCTGGACACATTTCGGGTCACAAATTCCATCTATTGATAGATGGACTTCTTGCATGTTTGGGCTCCAGCGTAACGTGTTCTCTGGTTCCTTTCGGCTCTTTTGCCCACAACATGTCATCTCCAAATGCTCTAGAATGGCGTCAGGGTGTTTCTCATTGCTCTTAAGATCTAAGCGATAGCAATTTATCTTCAACTGCTAAACATCACACACCAAATTGCTCACCAGCACTTTCAACGTAAAGAGAAAATGGCAAAAATTGCCCCCCGGGATATATATGTGGGTCATTTCATGACATCTGGGTGGGTCATAATTTTATCCGAAAGTGCCTTCAAATCAACACCGGATGGTGAGTTTTGTTTTTTTTTTCTTACGTTGAAGTGGCAGATTAAAGCAACAGCCACAGACACTTTTGAAGTGTGGCAGACTTTATTTTGCATTATGTCCTTTTCAGCTCTGTTGAATTTATGGCATAGAGAGATACAAAAAAAAATGCTCCTCAAAAAACATTAAATAGACCACATGTTTTATTCAACTAGGAAACCTTTTTTTTAATATTTCAGAAGCTTTTTAACATTTTAGTTTTATCTTTGAAGTTTCTCAAACAGTGGACAACGTTGCAGTACAGGTAGCAGAGATGATGTATCACTATTACAACCCTTCGGATGTCCATTTCCTTTAACCATAAAGAATTCAACTAAAAGGAAATAAGGAGAAGGTTTTACCCTTCAGTTGATCGACCCAAAAAAAAAAATCTCACTGATTGTCATCCGTTAAAGGATGAGGAAGCGCATAATCTTGAGTGTAATGAAATTCTTTGCATACTTTCACCAGGAAACATGAGTGATTGGTTACAGTTTGGAATAGTTTCCTTCACACCACACTTCGTACGGTGATTGAATCTGTGCTGAAAACCGACGCCATTGCACATTACGGATGATTGATTTTTTGGCTAGGAAATTCTCACCGATTGGTGCTCGCTGCTCGATCGAGAATGCCGCTTGAAGATGGGATGTAAAATGGAAAGTTTCATTATCGAAATTACATTCCAACGTTCGTGAGAACAACCGCAAAACTTCCTCCCTAAATAAGGCAAAATGGCGTCGTGAGCCTAATGGTGCCTGGGTCGGAGCTGCGTTTATACGTGCGAAACTATGCAAGCATTCCCCACAGGAAGGCATTTCGTAACAAGACGCAACAACGATCTCGGAACAGACGGGCAACAAACATTCTGGCGCGTATCGCGAACAACGTACAAATTAGTGTTTCTCGTCACTACCGGCAGTATAAGGATTGATAGAGCAATTGCTTTTTCTTTGCCGCTCTCTTTCACCGTCGCTAATTAAATTACCATACTTAAAAGCAAATTAACCACATAAAAGAATCATTCCGCGAAAGCGATTTATTAGCTGATGAAGATCCGCTTGATTTGTTTTTCTTTTGTGCAATATCCACAACCGGGTTTCGTTTGCACCCTACAATACCAATTTCTCTCCAAACTTCGGCAACAATATCAATCATCCAACGCTCATCAGATGGTAGATTTTGACCTTGCAGTAGCGAGATGTGTTTTTTTTTTGCTTTTCTTTTACACCGAAATTCCATCCCAACATGATGGAAAGTTTGTGCGACGTATTGGCGACAGACGAACATAATACTCCGCCCTGCACATCGGTCAGCAGTTGCCGACCAATCGCTCAAGTACCATGTGTTTACAGACCACCAATTTTGACGTTAGCGTGGACATTTCTCCACGTCCTCCCTTTGTATTTCGGGCCACTACTTGATGTTGTCTTTCATCTTCTCCCAAAAAAAAAACCAAAAGCGATCATGGTCCCGGCATTAGGCCGGACACTGGATCGACGCTGTAATAAACACGGCCCTGGGGAACGTAGACAAAACAACGACTGTCCAGTGTCACGGTGTGAGATGCGTGCGTATGCAACCCCGAGTGGGGTGGGTATGTGTGTGTGTAAAGCATAAACATCGCCCGTCTCGACTTAAATGGATTTCCTGTAATCCAAACAAATCCACACAATCTTCCCCTTTCATTTTTGGGACGCGTGCTTACGTATCGTTACGGTTATCGTTCGGTTTCTTTCTTTACGTTTACAATTGAAACGATGTCTCTTCAGGGGCATAATACAATTTGAGGAAACAGTTCCTTTAATATTTATGAATTTTAAGTTGGGAAAGACTAAAACCGCAGTAAAATTGTTCCACCTTCTTTCTGTCCTACAGATGTGGTCGACACACTTTACTGGAAAAAGCGGGATAATTAAAGAAGGGAAAGTATGGGACTCCCTACAAATAATATTCAAAAATATAAACAAGATGTTTTAAAAAAAACCGAACGTAGAAATTAATTAATAGAACAATACCTCTGTTAGAACCTTATAAAGAAAAGGAGATAAGGTCAAAACGACCTGTCAAAAGGTATGAGAAAATAGAGATATCAGGAGAAAAGAACACAAATGATTCAAGAAAAACACGTATAAAAACCGCAGGATGCGCCTGCGGAAGGCTTTTTTTTATTTTAATACGCAAGTGAATAAAGACCAATTTTTTGGCACACCATACAGTGGTGTTAGGCAACAAAAGTCTTACTCAGTTAGAAATTCCGAAATTTTCTTACAACCCTTTGTCTTTCCAAAATTGAGACATTTATTTTGAAAAACCATCTCTCACTCTCTTGTTGGCTTAAGGACTATTTACTTAAGGATTATTGCAATGGAGTATTACTCCAAAACTCTAAACGTTATAAAAGAAATATTAGCTCATCAAAAAAGTAACTTTGTATTTCGGGACAATAGACCCAATTGCTGTCGCACAAAAAGTCAGTTATCGTAAAATTTGCTGGAGCTTTGCACATTTGCGAAATGCTACAGAAACAAAAGGAAATTACTCTATTTCCTGATGACGGGCGATGTAAAATGGGTCAAGTAAGTGAATCAGACAGAGAATCTTCGTCGCCCATCGCAAAACCCGGGCTAACAATACACTAGGGTTTATTAACTGTTAGGTGGGACTGGAAGAATATCAGCTGTTATGAGTTTCTGAGCCAAACAATTGGACAGAAACTCCGGAATATAATACATTTTTTATTTCACCTTAAAGCTAAAACATTTAAGTTTTACCCGAATTAGAAATAAAGAAAAAAGAAAAATCTATTGGAAAACCTAAGGTTAAAACCTAATTTTTTCATTAAGTTTTCCAATCAACTAGGGTCCAAAAATTTCGTTAGAATATGCACAAGTTGATTCAAAAGTTGAAATGGGTTCTACTGTCTAATTTTCTTTAGCAATATCAGGCTCTCTTACATTCAAGGTTCTTTGCCATCAATCCATTCACCATCAAGAACAGCCAGGCCCCGTATTCTTTGACACATGTAAAATTTGAATCACACCAAAAATAGATCTCAACCAAAATTTCTCCCACACCCTAAACTTAGCCTGAACCATTACCAACTCCTTTTAGTGAGTCAATTAAACTAAACACTCCGCTAGAGTGCGGAGTTCATTTCAGTTGAAATCACATGGCAAACTGTCCACGGCGTTGCATGCTCTTGCAATTAAGTGAAGCAACATATATTCATCAAAAGGATGAAACCGTAAGCCACGTACTAAATTCCCCACCACCCGTTTAAAATGAAAGGNCGGAGTTCATTTCAGTTGAAATCACATGGCAAACTGTCCACGGCGTTGCATGCTCTTGCAATTAAGTGAAGCAACATATATTCATCAAAAGGATGAAACCGTAAGCCACGTACTAAACTCCCCACCACCCGTTTAAAATGAAAGGTCTTAACCAGAAGACGAGCAAACATTATAACAAGCTTAAATGATAATTGCATTGTGACAGCTTGCCTATGCTGGATGGCCGAGACACACTGGCACGTTTAAACAGCCCGTGACAGAACTTTCTCTTTCCGACCTTCAGTTTTACCACCGTTTTCGGAACTTAATTCACTTTTAACCTACTACTGTGACGCACCACCCCTCCCCCCTCCCCCCACCCAAAACGTTTTAGAGTGGCCCTTTGCTTCTCATTAACGTCGAAAGCCTTGTTTGAGTAAACAGCTGTCGAAAATGGCATCGCAATCATCACCGTCGGTGGTTCGGCCGTTTCGGGATGGGCATAAATTACGCCCGGAATTAGCATGTTGCATGTAGCCGTTTAACTTCATTTGCATAACACGCAGCAGCAGCTATCCCGGTGTCTGGGGAAGATGAAATATTTCTATCGCAAAGACACGGTAGCCCTCCCATAACTTTTGCACCCCAAAAACACACTTTAGCTTCGGTTTTTTTGGGGGGCAAGAGGACAACTTTCTTCACACCAAATCCACTTTCATGTTCGACCTTCGAAAAGTTTATGCCCTAAATTTAGATCGAATCGATTGCTCATTAACAGCTTTCATCGGGCATCGCTTTATTTATACCATTTGAATTCCGCCTTTTCATGCCGGAACCACATCAACGCCCCCCGGGTTCACTCCAAGGAATGTGTGATTTCCTCATCTAATTGAGCTGCCAGCACAAACCATTTGCTTCACTCGCACTCGTATTTGTTTTCAAATGCTTTCCCAACAACATGGCTAACAACAAATGCGATATCGTTTCCATCAACCGTTTTGCGGTTGTTGCATGCGGTTGCAGAGGCATGGCAGCAAACAAACAGACGATAGACGAGACGAGCATTGAAAAAAAAACAACGATCATTTCCATTCACATTAAGGTCATGGGACTCGAATGTCGGAATTCGTCTATATCGAGGGTGGGTCGTAAACAGCTAGCGGATAAGATGGTTCTGTTTGTTGTGTCCCGAACTGGGAGTCGTTAATCATGGCTACAGACGCACGACCAGCCAAGGGCTTCCGGTCTATCCTATAATAAGACGTACATATGCTAAATACGTACGCATTTTGCCATCATCGAACCCATGACGGGCCATGTGAATTTGCAAAGTATAGATTTACTGTTCATTTGTCTCCCTCACTCACTCACTCTCCCTTTCTCTTTCTCTTTCGATATCGGACAATCTGTAACATGGAGCGAATAGATTAAATTGTTTGCTTTGCCATGTTTTCATGTGCAGCCATTTTTTTTTGTCTTCTCTCCCACTGCAACCAATATTTCACATTCTAATCACAGCAAAATGCGCATCTTCACTACTGTAGGAGGAGTGGCACAAGATCAACACACCATCTACATGGCACAACAAAACAAAAAGCAACAAAGATTAACATTTGATTATCGCATCGAAAAGCAATATTCTTTTCACTCAGCACAAACTGAAAAGAAGATGCAAGAACGAAAAAAAAAAAAGTTGATTCATAATGCTCGACAAATTTCGATGCGATGAGACAACAATACACAATATGTATTCCCATTTGGCATGGAAACTGTTGCCAGACAGCGTTGCTGCAGCTTTCGTAAGAAGTTTCTGCCTTTTTGCAGGCAAAACACACCCAAGAAAAAAGAAAACCAAAAACAGAGCCATCGTCGAATGCTGCCAAACGCTCAACAAAACATTCAAACAGTACACGCTTCACTAGAGCCGGGAAAAGCAGCAGTAAGCAAAAAAGCTGCTTCACTGCAATGTCGGTCGCAACCACCCAAAAGCTTTCTGTGTCATGCCTTGTATTCCATTTCATTTCGCTTCTTTTCCATTCGTTCGGGCAGGTCGGAAATGCACTGGTATGCATAGCGGTTTACACCAACCATACGATGCGCACCGTCACAAACATCTTCATCGTCAACCTGGCCGTGGCCGACTTCTTCGTCATACTGTTCTGTTTGCCACCGACCGTCGTATGGGATGTGACGGAAACGTGGTTCATGGGGAAGGCCATGTGCAAGGTGGTAATCTACTTCCAGGTGAGTTTATCATGTTGACACAAAATCCGAGCAGACAAATAAACATCCTACGCTTCGGGCCAAATCTCGGATCTGCCGACACGTGCTTCCGACACGACGAGTGTGGCTATTTGATTCACAAATTTTATATTTTCATAAAGCGAAAATATCAAAAAAAAGAAATCTTCAATTTCGTCATGAAATATACATTTTTATGAAACTCAGTGCTTGAGTCTGTGTGAGGTGCGTTGAATCATAAATGATGCATTTTGTTTCTTGTTTACGCAATATTTTTATACAAAGTTCATAGAAAAAAACATATGATTTTTTTGGCAACATATTGTACATGTATTAGAGTACATGTGTGATTATTTTTCAATTCTAATATTAAGTAAAATATTTGTTTTACTTGTTTTATTTAAATTTTCATACTGAGGTTAATGTACAACAGTAAAACTATTTAAAGCACTGTAATGGAGGCGCCCAGTATTTAATAACTTTAATGCTTAACAAACTGATTTGTGATGTAAATGGATTAAACCATGATCAGAAGTGAATCAGTATTTATGTACTAGAGCAAGTAAAAAAATTTTGTACGGGTCATACTCATTTTAATATTTCAATATATTAAATGCTAATATTGACAATCATTGAAATTCAGTACATTTGTAAATGAAATAAAAATTTGTTTAAATTTTGAAACTTCCTCATCGTTACGTGCTATTCGTTATGTCTATATATTTTTCCTTTTTATATGTTTCCTTTTATTTTGCAATTTGAAACATTTTTGAATGAAACGTAACACGTTTATTAACACGCGTATATGAAACACCAGGCGCCTCCATGGATGAATGCTTATCCCGACACACATGTGAATTCCATTCAAAAGTTGTGTGTTGTGCGAAACAATCATATTATTCATCCTTCTAGTCGTCAAGTCAAAGAGCCGACTAAAACAAAAGCCGACTTAACCGTAACAAAATATGTCCCAATATTTTCTGTTTTTGGCGTGAACTGTGAAGCTGGTTTCAAAAAGCCCAATTTCTGCCCCTAGTTTATGCCATTGAGTAGAATTCAAAAAAAAAATCCTTTTCTTTTAATCCGTATTATAAAGTCTTATATATTTTGAGAAAAATTGAAAACAAATGAAAGGATCAAAATTTGCTTTTAAAATGTTATTATAAGAAGGAAAGATGCCAAATCCCAGTACGGCTAATGTTTTATTTTTAGTTTCTGGCACAATTCAGCAATTTTTTATATTTAGATATACGGTCATAAATAATTTAAAACAAACCATTGTAGTTTGTTGAAAACACTTAACTAGTCAAAACACATAAATTTCCACTATTCCAACACTATTAGGCCAATATTTGTGCTCCCAACTACCAATTATGCAATGCACGGATGAATTTTTTTTTCGCTTGGTTACTCAAGCCATGAGTTTCCAGTGGAAGTGCTATCCAAACGAAACACTGTGTCAAACCTACTTTTGTTGACATTTGCTCTATTTGAGTGTGTTTGTGCTTTCCATTGAAAGAAAAACATGTGCGCTCAAGCAAGCAAAATTCAATTCTTTTTCGATCATCTGCTTCACTACACCTTTTGCCTACAATTTCACATCCCCATGATGTGAGCCAAATTTTTAACGATTTTTCTTTCAAATAGTAGCACTTGAAGTTTATTGCAAATGCTTACCACAATCACATGTTATGTTTTCGAACAACCACGAGCTTTAAGATAATTTTGTCCACCTCATGGCAAGTATCGAAAAAGGACGTGCAACGCGTCTTGATGGTTTCATATAGATGTTTCCAAGAAAGAAAAAAACAACCTAACACCACATATCGGTATCGATTGTTGAATAAATCTCATCTTAAATATCTTTGCTCTATTTTTCTATTAACATCGTATGTGTGCTCTGCGTTACCACACCTATCAAGTGCATCAAAAGATTCGTTTCACAATCGAAAACCCGGTTTTAGAAGCTTTGCAATACGAACCCCTATTCGAATGCACGTACTGGTTGGCAGAACCTTCCCTTTTTTTCTCCAAATCCACAGCACGTTTTGCGAACAAAATCACTTAACGATTTTGCACGTTCCGAAACGACAAACCATCAACTAGGGACGAACTTCATTTTACGGCTGTCAATTTACAGCACGATCTAGCACAGAATAGTTTCGCTTTATATCTACACAATCATCACCGAGATCGGTTGCAGTTGGCAAGACAATCATGTGATAAAATTTAATTGAACAATAAAATTTCAAAAACATTTTTAATTCACCAGTCAAATGATAATACTGGAATCAATTAGCAATCACTATAAAAAAAGAAATACGCACGAACATTCGATTAAATAGATTCCATTCGCATTCGACGTTTGAATAGCTGTCCTATTAATTAAGCTAACCCAGCTCAGCTTTCGTCAAAACCACGACACGCCACTAGTGCGCCAATTGGTCAAAAGTCATTTGGAAAAAGCGGGGCGAACCGTTTTGCAACAGCATTTTCCAGCTGTGCAGCGAACGTCACTCAACTATTCGCAATCTATCGTCCGCCCAACAGACTGTCCATGTTCCACTCCATTCACCCTGTCCCATATGGCCGGAACTTCACATTTATAGCGTGTCAACGTACGGGCGCGAGATACTCGCAAAAGCAGGACCCGCTTTTCCCGGTACGACCACAAATTCAGCACCGATCAACACTAACCGACCGTAACCATCTGTGCTTTGCAAACGCCATCAAACCGGCCGAGTCAACCCGGCGTCCCGGGATGGGAAGTAAATTAAATTAAGCGCCCGTAAAATATGCTTCTTTAATGATGCCAACCATTATCACGCGTTGTGATGATACGGTGGTCCTTTAACGTTTGCTGCGTTGCAAGATGAGCATGTAGAAAAATCAACCTTTTGCTAGAAAAAGGGGGAAAACCTTCGTATGTAACCGCGGGAAGTACGCGGACAAGGATGTGGCAGTGGATGAAGAAGCATGTGTCATAAAAATATTAATATTATTAATAAATTATTGGAACATTAATGGGACGCAGAATGTGGTGCCTCGGTCCAACCAAGCATGGTAGAACATGTCAATGAAACAAGAAACATCGTTTTCGTGCACGAATATGAACTGTCAACTGATACACCTTCAAATTTCAAAACTTTACCATTAAAAATGTCACTACATCAGCATGCTGAAGCTTCATTGTATCACTACAAAATGTGTGTGTTTTTTTTCGTTTTCCTCACCTTCCTATACCGGCTGTACCGGCTGTACTGTTCGTTGCATACCACGTCGTACGCTGCGGAACGTAATAAATATTTATTAAACGCTCTATGATATTCTACAAAAACCATGGCAGCTTTCCGAAGATATTTTGCTCTCCACCCCTGATACACTGCCGGCAAAGCAACGACAACAACTAAAAAAAAAAAAATAGCGTTAACCACCAAACGCGTGACACGCGTCGAGTCGGGGTTCGAGCGCGCAAGAATGTCGGGCAGAGATTTTCTCGTAAAATCGTTGACATAATGTCGTACAAATCCACCCCCGCGGGAACGACACCCGGAAGCGATGCGTTGCGTTACTGCGACGCAAAACATGTGACCGGTACAACTAACTGACACTTTTCCCGACCAGCTACCCCAGATCCAGATGATTAATGACTATAGATCATCCCAGATCGATCCC